>CM034061.1:4327010-4434898 GCA_019804595.1 Bruguiera parviflora | reverse complement strand
GAAGCAAGCTAATACGAAGCATTAACCACATTTGTTTTGCTGAGAAAGACCCAATATCTGAATTGCATAACAATTTTATTGGGAATATGCAAAAATCATTCCCGTTTCTATAATTATTTAAGTCACCTAGAATCCAAGAATAATGGCAAAATGAGACATGAAAACACCCACTAAGATCCTTTGTCTCTAAATTTCCAATCATGCAACAGAATTTCATCCAATGATAATATGCATACATTTATCTCCAGGGAATTACCAGAAAAGTGGTAGCATACAACCAAAATCACTATATGAGAGGCTCACCATAGCTAGAAATTCACAAATTCAGGAAACTATTCTATTACATGTATCTCCGCAAAAGGCTTCTTGTTCATTTCGGCATAAATCTCACAGTCAACAAGTTTCAGCAAACAATTGCCATTGCCAAAACTCATTAAGATATGAAACTTGGAAAGCTTACAAATTGCTCAATCTCCAACAGCCTTCCCCTAACCACCACTAAATTCTTCAAATCTGCCTTCATAAAAACAACAGAAACCTGAGAAAAGAGTAATATCTTGATTTCCCCAAACACAAATCCAAAAGCAGAAAAACAAATAACCACCCATAGTTCAATAAAGCAACAACCCCACAAAACCCATCAAGGAATCCCCTTAAAACCCATCAAGAAAGGATAAGTACACAGTAATTTTAACCTGCAAGAACCCAGATAAAGAGAGAGAGCTTACAGTAGAAAGAAAGGAGTGAAATTGGTAGAAGAGAGATTCTGATGAAGGTCACGAAAGAAAGAATCTTTCTTGGGAAATCAACTTTCTTTCTTTTCTTGGAAACAAACAGAAAGAAACAAGCTTTATGTCTCTTCTTCTTCTTATTGTTAAGGGGGGCAGTCTGCGCTGGTGAGGAGTGCTTCTCTTTGATTTTACTCACGCTACAGGGGTATAGACATGACGTTTACGTCATTCGCTATTGATCTTCTAAGCATGCTAGAAAGTGAAGGATTGAAGACAGAACAGAACACAAAACAAAACACCTGCCCTCACCATTTCAAATTTCAAGTGTTTTCTTTCTGTCTTTATTGTAGGCGTGACAGGCCGTTTTGACTGATAGGTTTATATATATATATATATATATATATACTTTTAATTTTCCATTTACAAGAATATTGTTTTTGCATGTTTTAAAGGGTTTGTTTTTATAAGACTTGAATATGAAGTTTGAACTTTGAGCTCAAAATCCAAATGGATAAGAAATTATAATTTTTATGGGATTCATAACATGGACCCAATCATGTATTAAATAATGAGAAGGTTTTGTTAATATGTAATTGCTGTCTCAATATTGTGGCGTTAAATTTATTTTATAGAAGAGATTAAATAGAAAGAGTTCACTTTTATCCTTAATCTTATATATATATATTAAAAAAAAACTACATCAACATATAGTTTTTTTAGATAAATTTATCAAAAATCCTATATTAGAATTTTCAAAGGCACAAGATCCCACTACAGATTATACCTTATAGAAATTAATGTTGCAATAAAAGATATGCACTCTCTTTCTCATCAGCCTTTCTTTATTTATTTATATCTTTTTGTCAAATTTTAAGTTGCTTGAACAACAAAGCTTATGATTTTTGTAAGGCATTTGGACAAAAAGAAACAGGCAAATAGGTAGTGACACGCAAAGAATAAGACCAATAGTATCGTCAACATTATCTAGTTTGCGAAAAAGAATATTTAAGTAGTAAGGGGTTAATTATTTTCTCTAAATTTCCAGCGAATATCCTTTAAATATTTTGCACCTATTGGAACCTAGAAGGTGAGAGTGAAAGCATTAGTACAACCCATGACAGGAGATAAAATGGCCAGTTATAGGCCATTATTATCTAATTATTACATAACCTTTTTGATAATCCGATCGAATATAGGGTATTAAATACCTGTTACTCAGACCCTTCTCCCAAAGATGAAAATTTTCCAATTCTACTTAACGATTTAGAAGTTATCTCAACAATGAGACCTAGGCCAGATGTTCAGCTCAAAGGGGCCGGCCACTTGTAAATATAGAGTTCTTATAATTATTTTTCATAAATTAAACATATTACCTCCTCAACTCACCCTGAAATAATTCAAAAAGATATTTGCCTATATTAGTTAGTTGACTTACGTCATAATAATTCTGGGAATAATTGTTATATCAGACCCTGAAACAATAAATTAGAGTGGCTGTACAGTAATTACAAAGAAGGCTATACACAACTGGTGCCAACTTCTCTTGCATTTTTTGTCTGAATATGCTTCTAGGAACCAAGCATAACCCACAAAAAAAGGAGCATGTTACAAAGTTGGGAAACCACAAATTTCCCTCAGAAACACCCAAAGGAACAGCTCAAATTTACTCAAGCACAACGATTTTAGCAGAGTGGACATAGAAGGAGAGACACAAGGAAAAAGGCATTCAGACACAGAGTGTTATATATAGTACATGCTAGTTTATGTCCTTGTACACACGTTAAGCCCATGAAGAAAAAGGAATGGACTTAGAACTATATATTAACTAGGTGTACTTTTGCCTGCTAATATATGGTTATATAAACTTGCATTGGGTGTGATAAGTGAAACCTTAATTCAAGATTTGCTCTTAAACTTCCTTTGAGCTTTTAAGTCCACCACAATCACAGAAATGTTATCGTCACTTCCCTTTTGAAGGGCAAGCGAGGAAAGGTAATCGGCTGCTGCTTGAGCCGCGGGATCTATCCCATTGCCTCTTTCGGAGAGAGATGCGACCCCATTCTTTTTGTGCCAGAGCAGAATCCGCCTTCGGGCCACCTCGCATGCTTCGTCGTTCGTCATTACATCCCATAAGCCATCTGTTGCTATAATGAGGCATTCATCTTCTCTAGCTCGAGGAACAAACATGACTTCAGGGTCTGGGATAATCCATGGTTTCAGATACCTATCACCTGTGTTGAATAAGAGAGTCAAAGCTTGTTTGTTCGTGAAATAAATTCCAAATGTATCCAGCTATTAAGATGCCATGTCACTCGAAGTTCCAATTAACAAAATGCCAAAGAATTTTGCTAGTCAAGTAAGGGAACAAAAGTATGAACTTCAAGACACCACACACAGTGTTGTGTTGTTTTGATCTGTTAACAGTACATTCTAGCTTCTTTAGCAGAATAACTTCCTTTAGAGCGTTAACAATGGAGTCCAACAAATTTGAAAATGCTTCAATTTATGCATAAATAACATGCACGCAAAATATGAAGTTCATGTACCAATGGATCTTGACATTGCAAGAACGCCAAATACACGGTGTCCATTCCACTGGATCACCTTGCCTCCAGATGCTTCGATCCTTGCATATTCATCTTCCCGGTTTGGCTGGGGAGGAAAAAAATGTTAAAAATTTTGGAATCTTTTATTGGAAAAATCGTGTTCTTAAAAAAGAAAAAAAAACAGTGCAAGTTTTACTTTATGATCAACTGATAATGCCATTGATTGTTTTCCACGACAAAGTACTGCCCTTGAATCGCCACAATTAGCAACTATGATGTGAGATGAACAAACCAATGCAACCACAGCCGTAGACCCAACAGTTTCTGGTGCAATGGGCTCAGAAGTTTCATCAGAGCCCTGACCTTCAAGGAGGGTACACCTACGTTTTCCTCCAATCTCATCATCGACCTTGAGAAAGCAACTCGTGAAAGCTTTCTCCCATTGCAATTGCCGATTTCCCCACTTAACTCCATCACTTAAATTGTCTCTTAGTTTCCCAATCTCCTCAGCCAAGGCTAGATGTATTCGGTCACAACAATAGTTAGCAACCTGCATGAAACTGCACCATATCACGCTTGCAAATTTGAACCCAAATAATTATATATCCTTGGGAATAAACAAAATGGAAATGAAGAATTATCTCTCGGACATATGCAAAATGTCCAGAGTTCTCGCCAATCACAAAGAAAACAATGCAGGTTGCATGCAATGAGAAGCACATGCTGAGGGTGAAATTTTGGCATGAGTATTCAGATAATGGAAGTTGCAATAAAGAAGGAAGTGTCATAGGCCAAAAATGAAAGCTATTCAAAGCAAATTCTAAGAATCATTATAAACAATAAAATATTAGGAGACATCCAAATCCTGTAATCCACATAACAGGATCTGGTCCAATTTGCATAATGGATAAATTCAGACGGCTAAGTGAACTCTCTCTAAGGATTGAACCTGCTTTACCAAATATAGTATATCATACACAAGAAGGGATGAAAAAGATATCCGGCTATATAGATGTACCTCAACACCCCCATGGCCATCATAAACACCATAGAAATGACTGGTTAGGTGGGTCAAATTCTTGTTCATTCCATCTAGAGCACGATCACCAGCGAGCATTTTAATGGGAATTTTGGCAAAATGAGGAACAGCTGTAACGGCATCTTCCATTTCTGGTCTCCTTCCACAAATAGATACACAGCCCCAAAGAGGTATGCAATCCAGCTTAAAAACACCCTGGGCAGCTCCTCTACCAAGACTGTTCTCAGCAGGTAACTTAAGAACTACAGAAGATGCCTTTAAGTCAGATCCATGAGAGATCTCTGCATTTGTATTCACAGCTGCGATTAGAAGTTTGGCTGTAGGCAACCCCACCTCATCCGACGACTCCACAATAATAGCCTTGGCAATCATCTGGCTGCTTTCAATTTCAACAGAGTTTGGCAAGCTAATTTCAGTCCCTGCCTTCAACACTTCTAAGTCCTCAGTAATGATTCCATTACTGTCCTCTACAACAGACAGTACTTTGTCATCCTCACTGTCCTGCATAATAGCATCGCTAGGAATTGCACTGTTTCCATTCTCAGGCAACACCATCAGCAGATCAGTTCCTCCAACACAGCCATCTTTTGTTACCGAAATAGAGGAGAAATTCACTTCAGTCTTGGCTTCATTACAGCCATTGATCCCTCCGGAAACTGACCCCTCAGACGCTACCTTAATAGGATCGGACAACAGGCTCACGGAGTCTGTAACAAGCTTTATCCGTGTAATTTCTACATGAGTTGCAATCCCTGATTTGTCGCATATAGAATTACCTAAACTAAAAGTCACTGCAACAGCTGAAGACATCTCTTCCATCAAATTACACTTGCTGAAGCTATTCGCTAAAATCTCAATATTCCTCGCCCAAGAGAATCAGCAAATTCTCATCCTCTTCACTCTCCTTCTGAAAATGAACTTGCGATAGAGATTGCAGGTTTCAAAAATGGATCTTCCATTAATGAAATCTTAACAACCCAGCACCTTAGTCACCAAAAAAGAGATAGAATTGATGTTCATACCTCCAGTGTTAGATCACAGTTAAAAGGCGGGCAAGGTCATCAGATCTAGTGGGGAAAATTGCATCCGGAATTTGCCAAATTCTTCACCTTTATGAAGAACCTGCTACAGGACACCTAAATCCTATCTTCCCACCACCAACCCTTACGCACACAGAACACAGATGGAAAAATACCAAAAATAAGCCTTTTTGCACAAACAGAAAAGAAAAAGGGTCACGAGAAACAGCACGAGGAAAAGTAACAGCAAAACATCCCAAGGTATCACAAGAGAACCCTAAAAAGTTGCAACCTTTTTCACGTAAGCTTGGGTTTCCTGGATCTAAAGCAGCCTTTCAGCCTGTCTTGAAATCAGGACCTCCTTTAGCATCCTATCTGGGTAAACCACACTATCTGGGTATGATATCATGCGATCGAACGATTCTGAGACCCCCAAAACAATCACAAGAACCACGTACGGACAGTGAAATAATAAAGAGGCGTTTACCGGTTGAAACGGGAGGCTCGAAAGAGAGGAAATGGAAGAACTTGTGTGGAGAGATGCTTCTCTCTTTTCCAATTTTCGTTATTTTTTACTCCTGTTTTTTTCTCCATGCATCGCACGGGACACCTGTACACTTTGATTGTCTTACATCATTTAAGGCTGTCAGAAAGCACAATACTGTCGGGGAGAAACACAGAAAATAGACACAAGTTTATATTTGAGCGGTGTCCATTTTTTGCATTTAAAATATTAAATTATAAAAAAATAAAAATAAAATAAAATTTGCTTGGGCTGGGGAACAGGGACAGTGCTTACACGGAGACAACAACTCAATGGAATTTTTTTTTTTTTTTTAATGGGGCACAGTTGGAGGAAGGACACGTGTTCGTCTGGGCTGAAAAAGTCCACTGGAGAGCAATGATGTCCAATCTGCACAGGTGGGCCAATGGTTGCAAAACAGAGTCTGTTGTAGGTGCCATCTTCCTTCGGATTAAATAAATAAATAAAAATTGTTTGCCGGGGTTGATTTAAATTCTTATTGTAATCTAATTACACTATTGATATAATTGACAGATAAACGATGACTCATCTGTTTTTTCTCAGTTTAATAATACAGATTTTCTTCTTCTTCTTCTTTTTGGCCATAGATTAATGAAACAGATACGCCGAGTTGTTGGCCTTTTCTGTATGCAAAAATGAAACGTGTGGCCATGAGCAGCAGACCAACTGTATACTTCTTTCTTTTTGTGGATTAAAAAATAAATAAATTTGACAATAGGGTTATATCCTAATTATTTATTAATCTTGGACTGTGAGTCCTTTCTTTCTTATTCTTATCATTCAAAATATAATTCTTTAAATAACCTACCAAAAGAAATATTATTCATTCGTGCGATGTGAGTCACCGAGCGAAATTGCATCTTTACACCCCCGCGATTAACTAGATCCGTTTTATATGTAAGTTTACCTTATATTCTTACAATTATTAAATTTATATTCATGATATTATCATTTATTATAATTATAAGTTTTAAAAAATTAAAACATTTAATTAATATATTATAAAGACTTGCATTTTAGACCCATTTAATTTAATATATAAATACATAAATATATTTTTTAATATTGATCTTTTGTTGCAAAATTCATTTAACTATAAATTATAAAACATTACAGAAGAGACCCCAGAATAATTTGAGAAGCCTCCTTGGGGCCCCTGACAAATTAGCCTCAAACCCAACTATTTTGTAGAGCTTTGGACAGCCCAAATCATGATTGACTTTATTGGGGTTCCCCCCCCCTCTGTATTGAAATAATTTAGTATTGCATTTTGACAACATAAATAAATAAATAAATAAATATAATAAAATAATTAGCAGTGCATTGGTAGATTATCCATCTCGGAACCTTTCATCAAGTTCATCAACGCTTCTTTAACAATAAAATGGCCTAAAATAATAATAATAAAATAATATATCAAATTATTTATTTATAGCATCAATATTTGAATTAAAGTAATATAATATTGTACAATGAGATTCTTTTTTTTAAAATTTAAAAAGAAAAAAATATTACGGATTTTTCTTACCTGCTTGAACCAAATCCAACCACAATTAGTTTTGTTAGGAAATAAAAATAGTAAGAGATCATGAAACATACCAAATGCCATGGAAGGAACCATTCTTCTTAATGGCAGAATGAAAGGAACATTAATATTCCAACAGCATTTCCAGCCCCATTTGTTTTCATGGCTGATACTTTGGTTGAAAGAGATTTGTGACCCGTAAACCAAAACCAACACATCCAATACGTGTCTAAACCACAACCCACAAAAAATGAGCCAGTGGAAACTACTTCCAAAAAGGAAAAGAAGAAAAAACAGAACAGTGTTAGAGAATAAAACTAGCTTGTAACAGTGCCAGTATGTTACAAGAGCAGAAGGTGGGGGAGTTGCATAGGAGCTGGCTAATTAATGTTTGTTTTCACTTATGCTCCATATTTAGTAAAAACATGTAACAGACACGGATTTTGGTAGCAATCCAAGCAAGGTTAAAATCTCTAATCTTTCTTTATTCCTCTCTGGTTCCATTGTTTTGCTAGGTGATCGTTTGCATTTTGCTGCACCCCCCCCACCCACCCCAATCGGCTCGGAGTTGGCAGGCAGCTGGGGCAGAAGCTAGCATTGTCATTACCAATTTGCCATATCCTAGAAGGACATTTTTTTCCTTGCAAAGTAGAGAGTCTCGTGCACCGGAATGACCCTTAATCTTGACATCTTTTCTTAATTGTATTTCTTGCTAGAGAGTTGACGTCGATTTAATGGCACTTGTTAGATACAAGTTCAACGAAGGATTACCATCGTTGAAACTGAGAGAGACTGGAGTTACTGCCATTGCAATTAATAGAGACAGGAACAGCCAAATGGCTTTCAAATGGGCAGCGGATAACCTTTTGAACAAGGACTCTAAATGCATCCTTCTTCATGTGCAGTCCAAAAACTTGCATCTTGGTACGTTGTTAAAACTTGTGAATGTATAGAAACCTTCTAGCAAGGTATTGAGGCAATGTGTGGATCCACCTCTCGTCATAGTTATTGATTACTGTTGCTTTTAACTGTGGATTTACCTGTTGTAATGCTGCTTTTGATTTGTCGTGATTTGGTGCCATTGCAGAGGATTATCTTGCTGAACATGGAGATGATTGCGTACAAACATCTGATGAGGTGGAGCAAGTTTTCCTTCCCTTCCGAGCAGGCTGTGCTCGAAAAGGAGTAAGTCATGAATGCTCTCTGATGTTTAAGCACCATGATCTTTCACGTTGTGCACAGGCCCTAGACATACCTCAATAGCAATGGCCAAAAATTCATCAGTAGTTCGATTCCCTGCCTTGGAGCTTGCAGTGGGCACATAGTTATTGGGGGCATATTGCATACCTAAAATTCCATCACGTCTTTCTGCAGCCTCAGGCTGATTTCATTTCGTAATCTATTACTTCTTAACCTGAAAAGCATCAATTCTTCATCGACTGTCGTGATTTCATGGTAGCTTTAATGCTAGATTTGGCCAGAACTTTCGACAAATATGTTGGTAGAAACATATTGACGTTGCCAATTGAATTTAGTCTATATGATGACGTTCATTTTGATGTTTGGAATTTCAGATTAAAGCAAAGGAAGCTGTGATTCAAGATGCTGACGTTCTAAGTGCACTTGTTGACTATATTGTTAAGAACTCCATCGCCAATATTGTCGTTGGTGCTTCCAACCGGAGTATTCTTTCCAGGTCTGCCTATTTTTTATTTTTTTTTTCTCTCTTTTTGCATAGCCTGAGATATCCAACTTTGGGTCAGAATAATGGTGGTCCAAAATTCCCAACTTTTGCAATTTAGATCACTCATTTGAAGTGTAGGGATGAGCTGACCAGATCATTGGTAAACATATATTGTTCTCTTTTTGAACTTTTCTGTTAGGATTGCGTAATATTTCTGACCATACTGCCTAAAGTTGTATAGATCAGACATCTTTCTGAAATGCCCTCCTTACTTGCATGCCTAAGCAAATTAGAAGAATGTCTTCTCAATCCAGTCTGAGGTTTATTCCTTTTAACCAATGCCATTGGTAGTACCTTTTTTATTTAGGAGATTCAGGAACACAGATGTTGCATCCAACTTACTCAAATCTGCACCAGAATCCTGTGCGGTATATGTTATATTAAAAGGAAAGCTTCAGAATTCGCGGCCATCAAGTCGACCTCAAACGCCTACCGATCCTGTTGTTACTCCCAGTGTATCTCAAACATCTAATGGTGGTGCCCATACTCCTAGGACACCAGAGACACCTGCCAGTGGTGCCACTACTCCTAGGCAACACAATTATAAAGGTTTCCCTTATCTTCCATCCAGTAGCTCGGTATCTGACGATATGTCCAGGTAACAACATATTTCTGCAGTTTCCCTTATCCCAGAACGCATATCAGAAATCATGGCCCAATATTATGGGAGAAGGCATAAAGAAGCAGAAAATAGAAAGTGAAGTAATTTTCTTTGGTGTGTTTTTGGATCCATGGTTTTTTTCTCGCCATAGATAGAGCCAATCAAACTGAAACATTTTCGCAGCTAGTAAGCTTTTCCAATTCTGGGACAACGAAGTTGACATGGTCATAACAAGCTGTGCTTGCAGTAACCCTTTGAGAAATCTGCATTTACAATGCTGAAAGTTCATTTTTTTGGCAAATTTTAGCCGCGCTTTTGCATTTAGAGGTGACTTTCATTGTTTTTCTCTTTTTGGCATATTCAGAAGTAGTGCTGGTCAAGGAAGTTCGAAAAGTGAAATTCCTGGCAGGGTGTCTTCAGAAAGTGATTCCTTTCAACAATTTGATGACAAGGCCACAACTGGTTATCAGACTTTTCCTTCTGTTACATCTACAGATAATCACTCCTCTGATGTGCTCAATAGAGACTCCATATCAGATTCAAGTGATTTATCAGGGCCAATAAGTTATCCATCAACTGCCCCCTCCGAAACTTTGGAGTTTTCTATTGAGTCCTTAAGTTCCAAGAGCTCCAACTCCCCCAAAACTGCAGTACGTATAACTTATTAAAGACTTTATGGTCAGTGTCATGAATGGTCTAATCAAGGAGGGGATGAAAAAGTGCTTCCCTTGTGTGCAAAATGAAAATTTCAATAGGGTCTATATTATCTAGTTACTGAAATGAATTTCCTCTTTTCCAACAGCATGAGTTGGAAGCAGAAATGAGGAGACTAAAGCTTGAACTGAACCGCTCTTCGGAATTGTATAACTCAGTTTGCAAAGAGGCTGTTTTGGCTAAGCAGATGGTAATGTCCAACCATAGCTTTGAGTAAATCACGAAATTTTTAGCAGTGAGTGGCTTGTACCAAATTTTATTTTGATTTCTTTCCCAGGCAAAGGGACTTCATCAATTACATGAATTGGATGCACGTAAATTAGAAGAAGCCAGGTTGGCTGAAGAGGCTGCATGGTCTTTAGCAGCGATTGAGAAGAAGAAGAGGAAGGCTGCCCTGGAAGCAGCACATATGGCACAGCGTCTTGCGGAAATGGAAACTCAAAAGAGAAAGGATGCAGAAATGAGGGCCAAAAACGAGGCAGAACAGATGAGGAAAGAAATGGCATTGGCACAAAAAGATATGCCTTACATAAGATACACCATTAATGAAATCGAGGCCGCTACAAATTACTTTCACGTCTCCAACAAGATTGGTGAAGGTGGATATGGACCTGTTTTTAAAGGTGTGCTTGGTCACATTCCTGTTGCCATCAAGGTGTTGAGGCCAGACTTCTCACAGGGGCAGAGGCAATTCCAACGAGAGGTATTATATATTGTTGTTCAGTTCAGAATGACGTAACAATGTATGTGCCGGGAAGACTAATCTGCATTGCAGCACTATTTGGTATGCTTTTTCTCTATTGCTAATTCGATCCATTTTAAATCGTCTTGTGACTATAATCACAGGTTGAGGTTTTAAGCAGCATGAGGCATCCACACATGGTTCTTCTGCTAGGTGCTTGCCCCGAATATGGATGCCTGGTGTATGAATACATGGACTATGGCAGCTTAGAGGACCGGCTCTTCAGGAAAGACAACACTCCCCCAATCCCTTGGAAAACCCGCTTTAAAATAGCTTCTGAAATCGCCACTGCCCTTCTTTTCCTTCATGAAACAAAACCAGAACCTCTGGTGCATCGTGACCTCAAGCCTGCAAACATTCTCCTAAACTGTAACTATGTAAGCAAGATTGGCGATGTTGGCTTGGCCAGGCTTGTTCCCCAATCTGCAGTGGATAGTGTTTCCCAGTATCGATTGACAGCAGCTGCTGGTACTTTCTGTTACATTGATCCAGAGTATCAACAGAGTGGAAAGTTGACTGTCAAGTCAGATTTATACTCATTAGGCATATTGCTGTTACAACTGGTTACAGCAAAGCCTCCAATTGGTCTATCCTTCCAGGTTGGGCAGGCCATTAAGAGAGGAACATTTCTAGACATTCTCGACCCCACGTTGACAGATTGTCCGGTAGAAGAAACTTTATCACTTGCAAAACTGGCATTGAAATGCTGTGAATTGAGGAAAAAGGATAGGCCAAGCCTTGCTTCAGAGGTTATGCCAGAGCTGAACCGACTACGAGATCTGAAATTGGCTGGTGAAGCTGGTGAAACTGAGGCAATCCAGACGCGACCTTATCATTGTAAATCTGAACAAGAAGTGCAAACCCCTAAAAGTCAGGTTAGTTCTATTTAAAATCACTCCATTTAAATTGCTTAAACAGTCCAAAAGTAGCGAACGCATTCCCAGAAAGAGCAAAGCATCCTGATTTCCCAAATTCCTGCAAAATTTCCTGAAGTCCTTTTTGATTTTAGTACATCCCTTTACAATGCAAAACCAGGAAGGAATGACAAACAATCCTAACGTTGAACTGGAAAATTCAACGTAGATCAATGCACGAAGCGGGTGGCAGCATAGGGTGAAGTCCATGACCAAGTTGTGGAGCTTGAGGACCAATTCTGGGAAAGTGAGAGACCTCCCCCCTAGCAGAAACCAACCCTCGGGAAGATCAAAGGCTGGCGAATTCATGGGTTGCTGGTCGTCGTTTTTAAGCTGCTCTTCCATGCCTAATGCTCCAATGCAGAGACTCGATTCCTTTTCATAATGATCTGGAGTAATCTGCAGCACATTCTCCTGTCTATTGCACTTTTCTCAGAAGTTCTAAGCAAGGCACGGCTGTTGTTCTGCAATGCATAGCATTTCTTGCTCCAATGCAAATTTATCAGAAAACCAACTTTTCAGGCACGGATCATGAATTATTGTGCAAAACAAACTAAACCAAGAAACGTTGCAGAAGGAAAAGGTTTTGTATTTCCATTGAGTTTCAAAATGATGACCATAGAGATTTAAATATGACTTCTGGTTATTAAAAGCCTTCCATGCAACACATTCTATGCAAGCTCAACTTCTTAAAATCCACGATCATTTAATTTCCATTTCCCCCCCCCCCAAAAAAAAAACAAAAAACCCTGAACATAGGATAAATAATAAAAAAAGGTTAAGACACACACACACACACACACACATATATATATATATATATATATATATATCTCTTCACTGTAAACAAAATACATGTAACATTAACATTGAACAGTAGTAGTCTGCAAAACAGCTAAATAAACTCAGACTTACAAATGTAAATCTTATTTCCAAGATGAATGACTTAATGAAAGACAAGTGTCAGATTTGGTACCACCTATGATTCCCATAGACTGTAAAATGGGTTAGTGATTGTAGCCAATCCTTGGAGAAGAAAGGTCAAAGTAGGGCATGATAAGTTGATTCTTAAAAGAAAAAAAAAAAACTTTTAATTCTGCATCACATGAATACTTTACATAAACAAATAAATAATCAGTTTCTGGGGGCATCTGATGATGATATTAATTAGACTTTCATCAACATGCTTACTTAAACAAAGCTTCTCAAAAAGCTTCCAGCTCAACAAGTCTTTGAAGAACCCCTTTATTTAAAGTCAACTGTTAATTATAAATTTTCTTTTTTTTCCTCAACACTTTAAAATTCTTTCTTTCTTTCTTTTTTTTTTAAATCTGAAATTACATATTTGGAATATTCATAGAATCACATCCTAGAAATTCCAACACCAACATTACTAAATTAATAACCACCAGAAAAATTGAAAACAAATAAAAGGCCGGAAACTCCCTCTCTAGTCTCTCTCGCTCTTTCTGAGTCTCCCTTCTGTCTGTGTCCCGTAATGGCTCACGCGCCGTCGGATCGCGAGTTCGACCCGACCCGGCTGCCGAAGACCCGCCCCTACAACCCCTACCAGGACCTAAACATCCCAATCCACAACCTCTACCAGCTACCCACCTCGCCGGAGTTCCTCTTCTCCGAGGAATCGCTCCGGCAACGCCGTTCTTGGGGCGAAAACCTCACCTTTTACACGGGCACGGCCTATCTCGGGGCCTCGGCGGCCGGCGCCACCGCTGGTCTATTCTCTGCCCTGAAATCCTTCGAGCCCACCGATAACTTGAAGCTGAAGGTGAACCGGATCCTGAACTCGTCGGGCCAGTCGGGTCGGCTCTGGGGAAACCGGATCGGGGTCGTCGGTTTCATCTACGCAATGATGGAAAGTGGGTTCGTTGCGGTGACGGACAGGGACGATGTGTGGAGTAGCGTGGCGGCGGGGCTTGGGACTGGGGCGGTGTGCAGGGCTGCGAGAGGGTTGAGGTCGGCGGCGGTGGCCGGTGCGTTGGGAGGGCTGGCGGCAGGGGCGGTGGTCGCCGGGAAGCAGGCGCTGAAGAGGTATGTCGTGCACTAAAGGAGAGAGAAATTTGGGAATTTAATTTAGGGTTTATGATGTTTTACTTGATTTTCTTGTGCTTACCAATTGTAACAGTTTCAGTTTTGATACTGAATTAATTCCAAATATAAAGATCGAAACTTTGCTATAATCAATTGAAGAGGAGTAGCTTTTGGGCATGTGGAATACTTGCCTTGTTTCAAGTATGATGTTGTAGGATTCTGATATTCTTCGACTTGTCAGATAATAAATGACACGGGGTTTTCTCGATGGACTTAATTTTATTATATGGATGCGGGTTTCTCTTAATACAGGATGTAGATGATCAGCAATTGTAAGTTGTGATTTCCATGGTTGGTTATGATCAGGCATTGAATGACTACTACCGACGTGCATTCAACATCATGATATTATCGCATGATACTTTTTGTGAGCCCGCATACTTCTTGCCCCACTTTACCTGCTTTCGCATGTCATTGCCATGAAACTAGTCTCCTCTCTCAATCAGAGGGCTATTTTACGGCTGCCACAACGTTAGCAGATCGGTTTTGGTTCTTCTTCCATGGTATGCAGTATGTTCTCGTGCTTGCCACGGTTAGTTTTATGTGGCTGATGCATGGATGACTTTGTGGGTTTACCAAAAAAGACCAGTTGACTGGTTGCAGATGCTTGAGTATGCGGCATTTGAATTTTCTTGGCCTAGTTTTAGTTCAACTAAATTTTCCCAGTCTAGTCAGCACGCTAATTTTATAGAAAGATACTCATCTTAGTGATGAAGATTGCATCATCTGTGAATACTGCTAAATTCTGGGCTGGCTTGTCTGTAATGGTGCACTCCAATTGTTGCTTTGAAAAGGCACATCCTTTGTCATGCCTTTATTTACCCTTTCAAATCTTTTTAGTTTTGTAAGTTGTGCAAGTAGTCTGCATGTTTTTTAGCCAATATCCAAATAGATGTCATGCACTCTGTCTTATTATCATGCTTATAGGTTCAGAAACTTGCTTGAAAATTCCATAAAAATATCCACAAATGTTGACGTCTAATATTGTTTATTTTTTCTCATGAAAGCAAACTAGCCATCTCCTATCTAGGTTTTGGTGATAGTAATTGTAGCATTTCCACCCCCCCTAGTTTTCTTGCTTGGCCATCACATTTGTGCAGTTGTCACTAGTATTGTATATCCTATAAGCATAACAATAATCGACTTCACATTTCTAGATAATTCATAGCACGCATCAAAGTAGAAGCCAGACACAAGGATATGATTTCAGCAGTTGAAAAGAATTTTGAAACTGAAGCACAATTTTATGCTGACTTATGATGAAGGAAAAGCAGATTTCTCTGATGAGTTATAGCCGGCCATGTTAATAATACTTAACAGGGGAATGTTTACGCTGCCAATATAGCTGTCCTGACCTGACCATTCATACGAAGAAAATACCTTTCCATAATTTCAACAGCAAATCTTGAAATCTCCATAGATATTCAGCAGCAATGCTCCTTGAACACTTGTCAAATCAATATCAAACTGCAAATACGCCATTGATTGTTCCTCCTATAACTACTTTTAACATTCCCTTTGGCACTCGCCGCATCCTTGGTCTCCTCTGTTACAGTTATCCCCAATTTCTCTTACTACCCTCCCCACTCTCACTAGACCCCATGCCCACATCCATGGAGTCCACCAAAACCTTAACCCCCGAAAGTTCATCAAATTCGTCCTGGCTTTCTAGAGATACTAAATTGCCTTCAATTTACTAACAGGAAATCTTTTTCGTTGATTATTAGTTATTTGAGACTGAATTTATCAACCATATGACCAACAACATAAGTATATAGCTAATCAATCAATCAATCAATCAAATCAAATCAAAGGTAACACATGAATCTCGTCTAGCAGTCATGCAAAACTAATGAAATGATCCGCTATATGTTGTACATCAGCCAGCCATCAGGTTATACGTACCGCCATTGGTATTGCTATGCATATAATTCACTGAATACCCTGGACGTCAATTGTCTAACTCAAATGTCGTCTCCTCAGGGCAGATTTCTTGTGACACCCAGGCATGGTGGACCTCCCAGAAAAAAGTTGCAGGAGATTCTGCAGCTGTCTTGCGTGGGATGTCACAAACACCTCTTAAGACCTCAGCATCTCTCACGAGCACTCCAATGCACTCATCTTCATCTATCTCAAACATCACCTCCTCTTCTTCCTCCTCCTCCTCCCCCTCCTCCTCAACAGCATGCTGCTCCTCCTTTACGTCACCGCTACTGCTGCCATCTGCATCATCCCCCTCCTCTCTGTACTCCTCATCATCACCACTATCATAGTTCCTATTGTCTACCTCCTCGTCATCATCACTATCATCACTACGATCCTCTTCAAAACCATCATGATCAACATCCTCATCATACATCCCCTCGTTGTCATCACTATCCTCATTAAGTGGGGTATAGCAAACAGCCATGCAGTCCTCATCTCGCAAATCAGGAAATCTCATGTACACCTCAGTGGACTCGTTCTCGTCCATCTCAGACATTGCCTCCTTCTCCCCCTCCTCCTCATCCTCATCATCTTCCCAATGTGCCTTTTCCCAATAATCATCATAAAGTTCATCACTCTCATTGTCATCCTATCTTTATCCCCCTCATCACCATCATCAACGTTATCCCAATCTTCATCCTCCTTCTCATCCTCCATCTCTGTGAGCATCATCGTCATCTTTCCCTACAACTGAATCCGTGAGGATGGAGAAACATACCTGCTCAGAATCAAAAAACAATGTTCTGAAAGATGTTTTCTTTTCCTCGGTGACATGAAAGAATAAGGTAAAAATAAGATGGAAAAACACTTGAATCTGGACGATTATATTATGAACTTTGGTAGCCAACTAATAATAATACAATAGACAGAAAGAGTAAGTAGTAGACATATAGAGTACTTATAGCAGATCAAACTTCTCATTCCTTTAAAAGGTCAAAGGAGCAAATGAATAGGGAATTACTTCTGCAGAGGTTCTACTTCTGTTCACCTTCAAAATCACAACGGGAAATGACTGAACATTCAATTGAAAAAAAGAAAGAATGTCAAACACTAGTGTGTGTGTTAAAGAGAAGTATTAAGACAGCTTGACCAAATTCATATTGTAATTAAAAGTGAGTTTCACGAGTAAGATAGCTGTGACCCTAGTTTAACAACACCACAGTTTTTCTGGGTCAAGGGCAAGAGTATAAGTCAACAATTAACTAACACTAACCTCAAGATCATGCACAAGAGACAAGAATACAGGCATTAAGTCATTTCCACGAGCATCAACATCAAACTCACCAGAAAAGGCAGGACATGCCTCGCACTTTTTCTCCTTTGTTACAATCACATGCCTTCCACTTGGCATGAAGAGGGGGGAAATTGTGTCTATAAATTTCAAATGAAAATAGCCAAATAAATGCACAACACATAGGAACTCTCTTTCCTTTCCTTTTCAGCTGCACTTGAGAAGATGCAAGTTTTTAGGCAAAAAGTCATTTGTCAAAGTTAGTCACTGTTTATGTAGCAAAAGAAAAAAGGTATTGATTCTTGGCATAAATGATTTGCTGTCAAGCGTCCACTACAAATGAATAACGAAGGGGAAAAGGGTTTCGTGCTTACGATGAATAAAAAATTCTCGATGCAGTCAGCTGGAAGAACCTTGCCCAAATTTTCAGCACTATTCAAAACCTTGTCGGGCTTACAGAAGCTCAAATGGTAGCAATAGTTATATGGAAGTTGTGTTTTCAAAGATAACTCAGTCGCACTAGCAAAAAGAGCATCACCCTGTCAAAAAGAGCACAACAATATACAGACAGCTAGTAACATGAGGAAATAGGGGGAAAAAAAAGGAATATAGAAAAACTCAAAGAGACCAAAGAAGTTTAGAAAATAGCCAAGAACACGTAAAAATGAGTTGGTTCATGTAAAGAGTACCTTCTGGAAGTGATGAGGAGTCATGCTGGGGAGATAGAAGTAGAGGTACACTTCCCGCCAGGATGCCCGTGTAGTTTCAGTTTCCTAGAGAGAGAAAAAAAAGGGAATTATAAGTCAACAAACGAAAACAAGAAAAATAACAGTGTTTATACTGCAGCAGCAGCAGCAGAAAAGGAAGAATAAAAAGAAAAAGAAGAAGCACCAGCCAAGGGCTTGAGTACCTTGAAGGTAACTGCATATGTGAACACAAAAGTCCTTTCCATTGTCAACTTCCTGTTCCACAGTGCTTCCTTGAATTAACTTTTCTATGCCCTTGTTGCATGTTGTCAACTGACTGTCGTTCCCATTCCATTTCCTGTACTCGTTATTATTACTGCTTGGAAGAGTAACAATGAGCAAAAGATATTTATAATATAAACATTCACAACCCAAAAAACTGCAAGCTGTAGCAAGTTAATGCTAGTGTGATTGGATAAGTATCAGAAGGTCAAAAGTAAAAAGTAATTAAAGGCTTCATTAGTGACAGATAGAAGACTTCATGACTTAAAACGAAACCAAGCATACAGTATGTAAACAAAGACGGGCATTACAGCCTGCAAGCAGGATAAAAACCACCCAAAAACACTTTAAGAAACAATCAACAACCCCTAATATGTTCCAGTAAACTATAGGACTACCCGTGACAGAAAGAAAGGACTTATTTATGGAAATTGTAAGAACAACACAAGACCAAGAATGCACCTGCAGGCCAATGTAATATCAAAGGACTTAATTTTAATTATTTTAGTGCATGCGAAATATAAGAAGCTGCTAAATAAAGGGCAATTCTTCTTTTTGTATGCTTAAAAAATTAATAAAATAATTTTTTAAAGAAAAAAATTATACAAATAATGTAATTTTATAATTATAAAATAATTTTATATAATATATAACATATTTTATATTATATTAAAAAAATTTTAATATAGTATGTGTATATATTATTTTTAACATAGTAATATACTTGTTTATTTTTTTAATTTTTGTTATAATTCTAGTTTTATTTTATTATTTTTTGTCATTTTCATTTCATTTAATGTTGTTACTATTTTCTCAATTTTAAATTTCAAAATATTCTTCTTTCTTTCTAAATTTATATCTTTAACTTAAAATTTTTGTAACAAATTTTAAATTTATTATAATAAAAATAGTTATAAATGATTGCAATTTGCTTAAAAAATAAAAATATAACCTGAATACTGTTGTTTGATCATATATATTTATATTTCTTTCTAACCTATGTCAAAAATCATACTCTTTTGTTATCTAATTACCCATATTTACCTTACACAATTAGATTTAAATCTACCCTCAATAATGTCCTCTTTTTTCAATTTAGTGAATATGGAGTATATATTATTGTTTAAAAGTTTATATTAAGAAAATAAAAAAAAGATGAACAAATAAAAAGACAAACATAATATTGTTGTCAATTTGTTTGGTAAGTTTTAATTGCTAACATAGGGTGGGTATTAAGATAGAACAATATATATATATATATATATATATATAAAATATGACTGAGCATACTTTTATTTCAAAACTAAAAGTATGATAAAATTAGTAAAATGTAATTGAATAAATTAAATAAAAGAGTTAATATACTAAAATATCATATGTGTACTCTTATAAATTTAACATAATTATTATTTGTTACAAAATGCTTGTCACGAGAACTTTATAAGCAAATCTAATAAATTACATTAGTTTGTACATGTGATGTATTATTTCATATCTCAATTTGATTGTGTGATATTTAACTAAAGATCAATAAAAATTTAAAATACTAAAAGAGAAGAAAGTACAATTAAAATAACAACACAATTGTGATTAAATACTAAATAACGTGTTATTATTACTATAAAATCTATTCCAATTGTAATTTATGTAAATTAGATCTCTAAAAAGAAAATAATTCAAGGACTATAAGGCAAACAAAGATACTAATATGGACCTTTTGGCTTACTACCTATAGCCTATTTTGTACAAACTTGAATGCCGTGAGCTCTAGAAATTGGATCAAAATACGTATGGCATGTTAAGGGATGATATGCAAATCCCTTTAGAAATTGTATTAATTTTCTTTCTTTTGCTAGCAAGGAAGGAATTAATAATTTTCTCATAGATTTAGGTCGTAAGTGTATGTGCAATTTCACTTTAACATGTATTAAAAAAAAAAAAAAGTTCATGTTACAAGCACCGAGGATTAAGGTAAAGGGTGGATCCAAAAAAATTTTTTTGGTGGGGGTGGCAAATGAGACGCTTAAAAAGGCATGGATGGTGTTAGGATGTACATACTCTAAAGGGGATTATTACTCCTCTGCATATCAAAATTGAGATTACAGTTTTAATTGCCTCGACGCCCCTACTTTATTCCATGAACAGTTCATTGTTTTCTCGATGTCATAAACAGAGCTGCTTCATAACTGTTCGAATTATAATATTTGGGTGGATTTGATTTTTTTTTTTTTGTGGTAAAAACGAATAGTGCAAAATTCTTCTTAATTTATCTAAATCAAAATTTTAGATCTTAGTAGTTTGCGAATGAAGGTTTATGTATCGAAGTTAATTTTAAAAGACAGCCTTGCCAATGCTTGTGACCTTCTGATTTGAGTTACAAAAATCATTTGTTTTATAATAAAAAAAAATAAAAGGCTCTTTTTTTCCGGCCATCTAAAATGGAAACCTTTTAAATTTTATTTCTTTATTGCCTTTTATAGAATAATTAAAAGGACTGGAAAATAAACCGCTAAAAAAATTAACAAGAACACCAAAAAAAGATAAAATAAAATAAGCATTAAAAAATTAATAAATGAAAGAAAAGTCAGGTGGCATCTGTCACATGTGTCAATTGAACGAAAAAAAAAACCCTTAATTTTCCTGCCAACCAAACAGACAGCTCCAAGATCTTAAAGCTCTCAACTTTCTTCTCTATCTCAATTTCCTCTTTTCTCTGCTTCTTCCATTTAAACTGTTTGTGGGGCTTTCTTTTTTCTTTTCTTTTTTTTTTTGTTTCTTTCAATTGGAAATATTCCGGTTTGGAGCTAATCTGCTGGTCAAATCAATGGCTTATGCATCTCATTTAATCAGTCACTCGAAAAGGGTATCATCAAAATCCTTTCTTTTTGATCTCTCCGTGTTCAATTTCTCTTTTTTCTTTCTTTTCTCTTATCATTTTCTTGTTTTTTGTTTAATTTTGATTTTGATTTCGATTTCTTTTTTATTTAACAGTTAAGGAACGTTCCCAATTCACTGAGGCATGAGCATACTACTTTGGTTCGCTGGTTTTCAAATGATAAGCTCCCCAGTTTCAGTAAAACAGATGGTATGTTGTTGAGTCTTGATGCCCTTTTCTTGTTTCTTAACTGGGTTTCTTTCTTTTTATTTTTCTTTTTATTTTTTCAATCACTTCGAGATGTAATTGAATTGCCTTTGAATGTGTAGTTTTGGGAAAATGGTATTTTTGGCGTTGGGGCAGTGGGGCTCAATGTGCATGTGTGATTGGAGATTTGGAAGGAATTGTTATGACTGCTTCTTTGGAAGAAATATTAAAGCTCTATCTTGTGGGATCTGTGATCTTTGTTATATTACTCTGTCTATTTACTTGTATTCATTGTTTATCAATCAACTTTGATATGCATCTAGGGTTTCCTTAGCAATTGTCGTTTATTAGAGAATATGATAAGTGTCACTTTCTTATCAGGAGTACTTGTGCTTTGATAATGAACTGTCGCATTGCATGCCCCAATGTTCTTTTCCTATAAACCTGCTCTTGCATATACAGTATATCGGGCTGGGACTGAAATTTCATTTGTCACATTTTGATATCTGCGATTAAGCAGGTATTCTATTATTATCTAATTCTTTGTTCATTTTTATTTGTCTGTCCAGTTGTCTTCTAGACTGTTATGTATAGTTGTGTTTGTTGTAATGGGCTTCTGACTGTGCATTTTGTTCTTAAGCATTTTTCTTTGTTGGATATGTAACTGGAATTTGCATGAATTTTTGGTTTCCATGTTATAAGACAAGTTTGCTGTTTCAGATATTTGGAAGGTTCAGCATTGTTCCTATGTTCCTACTGGAAGCAAGAGGTCCTCAGGCACTATCGACAATAGCAATGTATGTGCTGCCAGCCTCTTTAATTGGTGACCTAATGTTTCTCTTGTTTAGCTTTAATTTTTGTTTTATTTCTACTGCTTTTGAGATTTTACTATGTATGATTTTACTGGAAAAATCTTACAGATGTATATCTTGTTCTGTAGCTGTCACCATTTGTTGTATGTGAGAGGAATGCTTCAAGGACAATAATGAAAACAGGGAATCCAATTTTTGGATATCTATCCTTGAATAGCTTTTCTTGGTATTTAACTGCTTTATTCCCATCCTGCTCACAAATTCTTTTTCTAATTACAAGTGTCTAATTTTCATGCATTTTTTTTTTCCCATTTTAGTTTACAAATGCAGACCAGGAGAGGATTTTCATCTGACTCAGGTATGGTTTGTGCATATTTAAATAGTAGCTGATACAAATTTGGCATTGCAAAATGGCTGAAATAGCTAACATATTTTAGGAGAGTGCTTCACTTGACAATGACAAGAATGATAGCTGTTTTGCTTAATTGATCCACAATTAACTATTTTATGGTGTGTTGCAGGCCTCCCTCCACACCAAGAGCTTGGAATGCCATCACTTTCACCCACAATGACAGAGGAAAGTACTTTTTTGCAACTCATTAGGATATCATTACATGACCAATCTGCCAATAACTATTTTCCTAATTACAGGGTAATATAGGGAAGTGGTTGAAGAAGGAGGGTGACAAAATTTCTCCAGGTGAAGTCCTTTGTGAAGTTGAAACGGTAGGGACCTCTACTGTTTGTCCTTGAATCCCAACCCTTGTTTACATATAATGCTCATCATGGAAATTAGTGCTTTATCTTGTTGTGATTTAGGATAAAGCAACTGTTGAGATGGAATGCATGGAAGAAGGTTATCTTGCAAAGATAATAAAAGGAGATGGGTCAACAGCAATTAAAGTTGGTGAGGTATGACTCCATTTGGCATATGTAAATCTATTTCCTTCTTTCATTGTTTTGTTGCTGATTAAATAGAGGCTATGCATCTATGTTGTTGCATAACTTTTGGATAGGCCTTTAATTAGCGTAGTAAGATGTAAGGAAGTTTAATTGGACATTCATGTATTTCCTTGTGGTGGATGTTGTGTCATGACATATTATTTTACCCTTGTAGATCATTGCTGTTACTGTTGAGGATGAGGAGGACATTGTAAAATTTAAGGATTACAGTCCTTCAAAATCAGAAACCAGTGCGGCAGTGCCTAAAGAGTCATCTCCTTGTACCCCGGAAAGCCCATCCAAAAAAGAGAAAATTGAGGAACCAGTCATTTCAAAACAGTCAAAAATATCCAAGCCCACTGAAGTGTCCTCTGGAGATCGCATTTTTGCTAGTCCTCTTGCAAGGAAATTGGCTGAAGATCATAATGTTAGAGATTTAACCTTTTTCAGTGTGATTGTGACTTTTGCTCTTCTACCACATCTAACTTACATGCATTCATCTGCTTTCTCTATCATGGAAATTAGTTACCTCTTTCAAGCATCAAAGGAACAGGTCCTGATGGATGCATTGTGAAGGCTGATATTGAAGATTACTTGGGTGAGATATGCTCAATTTTATAATTGCTATGCAATGAAAGCTAATTTGCTGTTTCATCCCCTTGGTACTTGCTTAGTAACCATCGTTCCAAAACTGACAGAAGAATTTTTCTGTACTCTGTAGCTTCGCCAGGGAAGGAGGTTTCAGCAAGAATGCCTAGTGCCAAGGATACTGCAGTTACAGCCATAGATTACACTGACATACCTCATTCTCAAATAAGAAAGGTGAATTAAGAACATCTATGACAAAATTAAGCTCCAACTTACTTGTTGGGGCCTGCTTCTACGTCTAATGCATGATGCTCTCCATATGTGCTACTTTCCTTTCTATCATTATTAGAGTTTCCTCTGAAGCAAGTTTCTGATTTGGCTTGTACAGGTTACAGCTTTACGCTTGTTGCTGTCAAAGCAAACCATTCCTCATTATTATCTGACGGTAGATACATGTGTTGACAAACTTATGGAGTGAGTATTAGTTTCTGCTGAATCTTAGACAAAGCAAATTCTTTTAGGTTTTTGTTACAGTTGCAGCATTTCTTTGTTGCAGCTTGCGGAGTCGCCTTAATTCATTACAAGAGGACTTGGGTGGGAAACGGATATCTATAAATGATCTCGTGATCAAGGTACATTTTTGTCATCTTAAGCAACATTGTGAAGCACTTATTCTATTTCCTTGGGAATGATATTTTTATGGGCTATCAAAATCAAGGGGCAGCTCTTTTCTGGCTGGACTGTTTGAATGAGATCAAGTAGTCATAGAGATTTTGTACAAAAATTACTGTTCCCATTTGAGCAGTTTTCACACTGTTGACATCTTGGATTCAAAATGTTTTCTGTCATTATGTGTTTTAAGATTTGTGCTGCACAGTAACTTCAACGTCACTTGAACTGCAGGCTGCTGCTTTGGCCCTTAAAAAAGTACCCCAGTGCAATAGTTCATGGACGGATGAGCATATCCGGCAGTAAGTATATGGGTAGCATGCATTTTTATCGCACACTGTTTCAAATCCTTATTTTCTTAATCCTTTTCTTTTAACCAGGTATAATAATGTGAATATCAATGTAGCGGTACAGACAGATAATGGGCTGTATGTTCCAGTTATCAGGGTAAGAAACATTTATATTGGATACTGCTGTACTAACCTATTGTATGAATGTTTCTCGTGATGTTAAGTACATTAACTTTGCAGGATGCAGACAAGAAAGGCTTATCTAGAATAGCCGAGGAGGTCAAGCAATTGGCCCAAAAAGCCAAGGAGAATGCACTGAAACCAGAAGATTATGAGGTCAGGTTCACTATTCTGCACTACTTGGTAGCTATTTGATTATCTCATGTATCGTTTATTCAATATTCACTTTTTCCTCTTTTGCAGGGAGGTACATTTACTGTGTCCAACTTGGGAGGGCCATTCGGTATCAAGCAATTTTGTGCCATCATCAATCCTCCTCAAGCAGCCATTCTAGCAGTTGGATCTGGTATGATAGCATCTGATCACAGGTTGTTGTCAGTATCTTCCAATTCAATATTTTCTGATAATATGGCATTGTTCTTGGGCAGCTGTGAGGAGGGTTATCCCTGGTTCAGGTGCTGATGAATTCAAATTTGCTTCCTACATGTCAGTAACACTAAGTTGTGACCATCGTGTGATAGATGGTATGTATTCTTGGCAGCACCACCCTAGACTTTAGAATGTATTCAAAGCTTAATTTTGCTCCATTCGGTAACTTAGAAACGATGTAATATTGTCGAATCCATTGGCTCTATTCAGGTGCAATTGGTGCCGAATGGCTAAAAGCATTCACGAGCTGCATTGAGAATCCAGAGTCTATGCTGCTGTAAAACCAACTGATGGCTGCTTCCATTGCCTTTTTCTGATGGTGTTAATTTTTCAATTATTTAACAAAGAATGTGGTTGTGATCCTAACAGTCATGACTGAGTTCCATTTGTGGTAACATTGTTGTATGGGTCAAGCTTCTTTGTTTTTATGATTCGGGAAAGCAACAATTTTTTTGATGGAATAAAGTAGGGGCGCGTCGAGGCAGATTGAACTGCAATCTCAATTTTGATATGCAGAGTTGTAACAACCCTTTTATATGGGTGACATTCTCTCATTGAATAGATTATCTTTTGTGCTGCAGAGCAACTTTTTGAATGATCACCCTCGACATATAGAGACCTCACTTACCCTCTTGTGCAAGCTGGTTCCTCAGAATGAACAATTTTTGGTGACATGGGAGTAACTATGTAGATCCTGTAAGTAGCTGGCATTGTAAATTAGGCTGCTAATGACTCCTGAGGCCTCAAGGCAAATGTTAATGTTAATGTTAATGGGTGTCCATTAACCATTCATTAAGGACCATTAGAATGAATTGGTTAAAGCTGTAGTGTTACAAAAAATATATATATATATAAATAATAATGATAATAAATTATCAGATTTGGTAACCAAAGAACAAATTTCTGCTAAAAAAAGAAAACCAAGTATCCAATTCGACACACCTGTGAAAGTGCTCGAGAGATAACAGGGGTTGGCGTTGGCGGGGAAAATTAGTTAATTTGTTAGTTGGTTAGCAATGGCTGTGGTGAGCTGCGAGGGATCTGATTTGATTCATCCTAACTAAGATAGGGCCAGTTTACCATTACTATGTAGATATACAAGCTGAACAGTGGAAATGGATGAATAATACAAATTTTCTCATCTCTTTCCTTGTATCTCCTTCTCTGTATGTATCTGTAATCATCTTCTTCTCTCGTCTTCTCAAACAAACACCGTCAGGATCTCGGAGACCATTCTTTCATTCCTGTTTTTTTGGTGACTCGGAACTCGAGACTTCAACCCTGAACCTTGCCGTGTCTAAATTCCCATGGCGGAAATTGAAAATTCTGAAGCATGCACGTCTCCTCTGACAAAAGCAGGAAGATAAGACGCGGTTGTCTGAACGACAGGCCCTCTTAGCCGAGGTTCTTCGCCGGGTTGATACAGTCAAATCCAGCAAACTGGTCTGCAGGGGCTGGTATTCTCCAGTCTCCACTCCCTGTCTCGTTGCTCGCTTTGTATCCTTTCATGCTGTGTTGTGGTGGTGGTGGTGGTGGTGGTGGTGGTGGTGGTGGTGGTGAATAGGCTCTTATCGCGAGTTATTTTATTAAAGAAGGTGTTCACAAAATGCAGAAGCCTCAATCTATGTTGAATCCCGGAGGATTGCCAGTAAATTATCTTCCTGAAGAAATGTGGGGGTGTGTTCATCGTTGCATGTTGCAATGATTTGCTCTTGTCTTTTATGTTTTTATTTATTATAGAATATATTACCTATTATATATTATATATTATAAATGACCTATTATACATATTTCTATTATTTTTTTATAAATTTTATATTTATATTTTAAATTTCAAATTTAATATATTAAAATTAAAATTTTAACTATTAAAATATTTTATGATAAAGCACCTTTTCTTCATACTTGTTAGTTGACTTAGCTACATCTGTTCTAAACTTCAGCACCCCATCACATTATCGTTGTACTTGTTTTGTTCTCTCTTTTTTATGGTAATTTTATAGTTGGTGGATGGGCTTTTTCATCATTTAATTGGTGCTTTGATTTATGAGAAATAATACCGGAGGAAGGATGGTAGATGATAATCTCTGCTTAGGTTTTTATCACAGTTTTTGATTTACATGGGTTCTATACACCTATATTCCATTTTAATTTGATGCCCTTTTCCCCTTTAAATAATTAATGAACCAATCTTAAATTTTAAGCCTACACTTTTTTAGCACGTGAAATCTTATATTACACAATTACATATTTTGTCCATGAGTATAATAATATTGAAAATTTTAGAGAATTCATAATTTGGTGGACTAATTATATAAATAAATTTCTTTTAAAAAAATAAAATAATATTTTGTATTATTTATTGCAGTAGGTATTAATTTTTTTAATCGATTTTATTCTGTATACACAATTAAGCCACCAAAAATGAGTCCTTCTAATAAGACTCTAATCATATATTAACCAATTTTAGTAACAGAGTTGGAGAAGGCACAAAGTGTTAGATAATCCTAAATCCTAAGTGTAATAATATGTCAACACAATACCTTGTGTAAGAATGTAATGAATTAAACATCCAATATGCTATGTATTAAAACGTTTTCCGTGTAGTAAATCATGTGGTGTGGTATGATCAATAAACTTATTCATATCACATTCAGAAATTCAAGAAGACGAGAATTTGGAACTTTCCATAAAGAAACCACCTAAAGAATGCCCTTATGGTGACTCCCAAATTATAGAACTGATTTTCAACTTTTATTGTAAAGAGATGGTCATATGGTGATACATATAAACACATGCATAGCAGATACAGTGACAAGAGATAGTATAGCGCTTGTGGCAGAATATTGGACAGGGTATGTTTCAAGAGATAAATATTGTGCATGGACAGGTGGGTTTTAGAAGATAACACTTGAAGTGGACTCTCTAAAGTGGCCTTAAAATCTGTCATGGAAGGAGTACCGCGCAATCATCCTCATGCCAACCTGGTTAATGGCTGCAAGAAGATGTTGAAGTGTGATTGGGAAATTCAATTGCAGCTTGTTTGTACAAAAGACAACAAAGTTGCGGACTGGCTACTGTCTTTTACCTTCACAAACGTTGATGCTAGAGCAGCTAGTCATTAATGAGATCTGAAGTTTTACCACAAGTTTTAGATTTAATAGTTACCAAAAGAATCGCTTACTTTAGACCCAAAAAAAGAGAAGGGGGAAGGGGGGGGGGGAATCGCTTATATATCCATAGTTCCACACAACCAAAAAAGGCAAAAGCAAACAATAGGCAGAACACCTCGTTGAAAAGTGAGAACATAAAATTGACATCCATTGCCATTGACAACTCGCAACTGAGGTTACATGCACAATGGAGGTGATTGATGCTTGATGGTCTCTATCTCTTTTATTCATTTATATTATCTTCTTTCTAGTGAAGTACTATGAAGCCATGAAATATGGCATTACGTTGGACGATTTAATATTTGTCAAAGTGGGTAGTAGTGAATTCATATTGCCTTATAAATTGTGGGCTCCTGTGACTCATCAAACATAGACATGTTCACCATCTCATCAACTTTTTTCCACAACGATCTACCTTCTTTCCTTGAGTTTTCCCATGCAAGCCCCCTCTTCTTTTCTTTTTATTCTTTTTTTTTTTTTCTGTGTTTTCTAGCATCGACAGGACCACTGTCATCCAAATTGCAAAGAACTTTATTATCTGTGCACAGTTAGTTTGGCGCATTGCAGAAACATGCTCATATCTGTATTTATCATAATAGTCTTCAAATGGACATTCATAGTATTTATCATAAATTATAATTATATATCAAAAAATTATTAATATTCAAATAAAAATTATAATAGTATGATAAGTTGTTACGAGTTTGACACAGGTTAAACAACACAACTGTATCTCTTTCCCTTCAAACTTCACGGCGCAGATCCGAGGAGTTTGGAAATTGCAAGCCATTGTTTTCTTTCTCTACAATACAAAAAGCCCCTCAAAAGTCTCTAGCTTTCAGACCATCACTTAGCAGGTCTTTCTCTTTCTAACCCTGTGTGGATGTGTGTTTGTTAAGCTTTCAGCCATTGGTTTTGTGGAAAGATCTTGTCTGCTGATTCATTTTGATGTTTAGTGTCATACCTCATCTCTCTCTCTCTCTCTTTTTTTTTTTTTTTTTTTTGGGTTGTCTGTGGCTTTGACATTTAGAGTGATTTTTTGAAAAAAGTTGGTGGGATATGTTTGGGATCTGGGTTTGATTTGTATGATTGATTTTTACTTAAAGATTCAATTTTAGCGCTTGATAGTTCTGCCTGGTAGAAGCTTTAGTGAAATGGTTGATGATTGAGTGGTTCCGTTGATTCTGGAATGGCTTGTTCCCGTTTTATTTTTTAATAGCATATAAGCTTTTAGTTTAGGTACATTTTGAATGTTGTCTTAGCGTTTATCGTGTAATTTGAACCTTTTTGTTTCATAGAAGTAGTGGTTTGGTATGTTGCTTGCATTGCAGTTTTAATGTGTATACACAGGTGCATGTGTGTGCTGGTGGCCTTGATCATGAATTAAATGCCACACCTTTGTTCTTGCCACAGTTTCTGGATAGGAAATGGGTGGATTGAATATGTTTTTGCTACAATTTTTTTTTTTTTTTTTTGGCAAATATTGTAAGAGTTTTCCACTGAAACCTCAAAGCAGGAGCTAGAATTTCTTGTATATCCATGTTTCTTCTAATCCTAGGAGCTGTCGTCATGTATTCAAGATACAGTAATTGTGTATATGTGTGTGTCTACAGGTACATGTACTTGAGTCTGCGATTATCAGAGCACCTACAGTTAATATGACATTTTGGAGGAGTGGGTAAAGCAGTGTCTGTTGATGAAGGATTTACATCCTGTGTACCAGATATCTGTCTGCCCCTTGCTGTTCTTCTCCAGATGATAAAACAGAAGTAAAATGCTAGTACACTGCATTTTAAATGGTTGGCAAGTTTGGCTCTTCTGTGACAATCTCTTTGCTTTCCATGAAAATGTGTTGAAACAATATAAAAAGATGTAACTCGCACACATGACAACACATGACACAACGAGGGATGGATCTGTTCTCAACTCCACATTTTAATTGTTTGTTTTGCAATGTTTTTTTTTTGGTTGATTCTGGACACAGAGTATGCTTCTCCTATTCAGTGTTTTAGAATACATTCTATCCTCATACTCTTTCCCTCGTAAAATTGAAATTCTGTTGTAACTTAAAGTCCTATCTGTACAGTCACGGCAGGCTTGGCACCAAAAAGTTCGCAGTTTGATGCTCGACAGTTTGATGCAAAAATGAATGAGATGTGTGTTTCTTGTTCGTAACCTTTTTCTACAGTAGTAATTGACAGTAGCAGGATTTTTATATGGTGGACCTTGATGCCTACATTCCAGTGTATTTTTATAACTTTGCAGACTCACAGGTGCTTCTGTAGAGTTCTTCACCACATACGATGATGTTTATGAGAACTTTGATTCAATGGGTTTGAAGGAGAACCTTCTGAGGGGCATTTATGCTTATGGTATGCATAGGTTGCCTATTTACCCTGTTGTTTTCTAAGTCTTGCTGAAATATGCCGATTGACATCATATATCTCTTTCAAGGTTTTGAGAAGCCTTCTGCAATCCAGCAGAGAGGAATCGTTCCATTTTGTAAGGGACTTGATGTAATTCAGCAGGCTCAATCTGGAACGGGGAAAACGGCAACTTTCTGCTCTGGCATTCTACAGCAACTTGATTATGATACAGTCCAATGCCAGGCATTGGTGTTGGCACCCACCAGGGAACTTGCACAACAGATTGAGAAGGTCATGCGAGCACTTGGTGATTACCTTAGCGTGAAAGTTCATGCTTGTGTGGGTGGGACGAGTGTCCGTGAGGACCAACGCATTCTTCAAGCCGGTGTTCATGTTGTTGTTGGCACTCCCGGTCGTGTGTTTGACATGTTGAGAAGGCAGTCACTATGCTCGGATAATATAAAGATGTTTGTGTTGGATGAGGCTGATGAAATGCTTTCCCGCGGTTTCAAGGATCAGGTTTTGCATCAACTCTTACAATCTCTCTTATGCCCTTTTCTGTTTTCCTCCTCTAATCCCAGTTTTCTGACCGCCAGATTTACGATATCTTCCAATTGCTGCCACCAAAAGTTCAGATTGGCGTATTTTCAGCTACCATGCCACCTGAAGCTCTCGAGATCACGAGGAAGTTCATGAACAAGCCAGTGAGGCTCTTAGTTAAGCGTGATGAGCTTACCCTCGAGGGTATCAAACAGTTCTATGTGAATGTTGAGAAGGAAGACTGGAAGCTTGAAACACTTTGTGATCTGTACGAGACCCTAGCCATTACTCAGAGTGTTATTTTTGTTAACACAAGACGCAAGGTTGACTGGCTCACCGACAAGATGCGAAGCCGTGACCACACGGTCTCGGCTACTCATGGAGACATGGATCAGAATACTCGTGACATCATTATGCGGGAATTCCGATCTGGCTCTTCTCGTGTACTCATCACCACTGATCTTTTAGCTCGTGGCATCGATGTCCAGCAAGTCTCCCTCGTCATAAACTATGATTTGCCAACTCAACCTGAAAACTACCTTCATCGAATCGGACGAGGTGGACGGTTTGGAAGAAAAGGGGTTGCGATTAACTTTACGACGAAAGATGACGAGAGAATGCTGTTTGATATTCAGAAGTTCTATAACGTGGCCATTGAGGAGCTGCCATCAAACGTTGCAGATCTCCTGTGACAAATATTTTCGGGTGCTCATCGCAGAAGAGGTTTCTTCTTCACTAGTACTGATCTAGCCCTTTTTTTCCCCCTCACTTCTATTGCTTGCTTCTCTTAATTTAACAGTCAGACATATTGACAGTTTAATCTCGAATGGGTCCTCCTGAAGACACTGCCAAGCCCTTTTTTCCTGTATTCTGGACTTCTGATCTTCCATTATTTGGAAAGTTTTGGCTACAAACTGTCATCGAATCATTGACTTGTGCAAATGGTTCCTGCTATACATGTCTTTTTCCTTTTTCCTTTTCTGTTTTAATTGGTTTCAGTTGGGATTCAAGGTCGAGATTTTCAGCTCTTGAAATGACTATAGTGTTTGTGAGTTAGAGTCGATTGGTTCCTACCATATGCAATCCTTTTCCCTTTCTCTTTTTTTTTTTTTTTAGGTGGTGGGAAACCATGCAAATTCCATGGATGGTAGGTTGCTTTCTCCCCAGTGGTTTCTTGCACCCTAGTCACCTGAGTAAACAAAATGATTGTTAATTTCTTGTTGTAAATCTTTAATCGAGTCTTTTATCAATTATTAAAAGAGAATCGACCAAATCTATCGAATGTGGTTCTCAACAAAAGTACATTTTGTGCACGGTGAGTAACCACACTAACTCTAGACGCCCCATTTCAATACTATAGTTGAAAATCAAAATAGACCAGTTACGGGAATTGGTTACAATATTTTGACATGATGCAATCGTGCACATGTACAAACAGAGTTCATAACCATCAGATCAGATGACCGTGATGTGATCATGCGATCGAATGGTCAGGGATCTTGCTCACACGTGCACACGTTTGCAAATGATCAATTTCTATTGCCTATAACAACCTCCTTCACCGTACAAAGCAAAGCAACTCAAAAGCAAAACTCTTCTGTTTTGTCTTCTCCTATAAATTCTTCGATCTTTCAGTCTTCGTGCATGTTTTAGCTTTGATCAACATGGAAGATTTTAGGTTTAAATCATGTAGGGATGGTAGAAAACAGATGGAGGTTTTACTATGGAGGCAAGGCAGCACCGAGAAGCATACAAGGCTTGAGGTCATACAGTGTCAACCATCCATTGGTTTCCTCAACCCAATCAATTGAGCAAGGAGGCGAAGACCAAGGAAGGGAGAAGTAATGGCGGGGGGCTATCTTCAAAAATGCTGGCGCTTCAACGACTCTGGACTTCAGAGGAAAACAAGGGTTGCTAGCTACAGGGTCTATGCCATGGAGGGCAACTAGAAAGGGTGTTTGAGAAAGACGTGTGCCCAAGTGGCGTACGGATGGAGGTGATCAATTGATGTATTTGATCTTGTTTCTTTTCAAACCCCCGTGCATACCAGACTGGGGTTGACAAGAAGATCCAGGTTGAAGTTCAACCCGCTGGACTCCCCTGGCACTTGCAGGTTGTAACCACAGATTTGACGGTTCGCTAGAGCCAGTTATGGCAGGATGACTTAATGATAGTTTGTTTAACGTGTTTTCTGAAATATATTTATAAGTTGCATGAATACTTTCTGTCGCGTTGAATTAAGAAGCCCAAATTCTAATTGTTCGTAACTTTTCCCCAAAAGGTACTATCAGGCCTGTTGCTGCGTAGAAACCATACACGGTTCCTGAACTGGACAACCATCAATGCATCAGGATTAAAAACAAGAGAAGTCAGATCAAACCCATTAGTGAAGCAATTCCAGCATGTGTCTACCGTTGGTATTTTAATTTCATGAGCTGATCGATTGAAAACAAACATATGAGATAGACGACTATATTACATCGACAGACTTTACCATATTCCGGATTAGATTTTTCAGCTCGAAAAGAGTTGTGGTTTCCATGGGTTGCATGGCTGGGATCTGGGAACAATATAGAGACAAGCAACACGCTCGATTCCATGTGCGTGACAAAAGTATCTTAGAATTTACAGCGAGGAAGAATATGAGGTCGTATTGGGCTAATAATGTAACCTCTCATCGTTATTGAAATGCAGGCTCTCAATCCCCCGAAGAGTTGACTCGAGGGTCTTCATGTTTGAGGTGTTTCTCCCTGAAGACCAGCGCTTTTGCTCCGAAGATACAACCGGGGAACTTCTTTGCCCACCAGAAATTTTGTTGAGTAATGCAGGGCTGGTTTCTGAAATGTAAGGGCGAGATGGATCAGAATCACTTCCAACAAGTGCTGGATCACGGCTGCTAGATACAGCAGGTCGCCTGGTTGATCCACTAGACCGCAGAAAATATGAGCCGGATAACTGCAAAAGTCAAAGCATCGGGATTGAATTCGACTAACAATGTTGCACCCTAATGATATATCACTAGCACAGAGAATGATTTACGATTCAGGTTATGATGTAAATGGAGGATAACCGTGGTGACAGACATCTAAGACATTAACAGGGTGGGTCATCTATAATAACTGCAGGTGTAAAATGCAATTCCAGTAATACTGGTCAATGAAAGCAGATGCAAAGTACTTACTGCTGCATCTTTATTTAAAGGTGGATCATTTGGCACAGGTACTTTTTGTTTGGAGAAATTTCCAGAACCTGCAATTGGCCCAGAGTGTCTCCTTCGGGAGGGATCTGCTAAAGACCAACCGGGTCTACCTTCCTCTCCACCTGCAATTTAAGTGAAAAAGAAATATAAAGCATGCTATAGCAAAATGGATACTAACAGAAAGCCGGAATTCAATAAGTAGTGCCCACCTGGCTGCCTATCAGACTTAGTGCCAGTAGGAGGCATGCCAGAACTTGGCCCAGCACCAGGGCCCTGCTGAAGTAATAAATAAAATAATCAACCATACAGCATATGTGCAACAAGTCAAGGGGTACGAAGATCATAGAAGGATTGGGAAAGACACTTCTACTTACAAGTGCACGAGCGGGAGGATTAGTAATCTGTGATTGTTGATATTTCAAAATTGTCCAGTCAAAGACATAGTCGAACTGGAAACCTGAAATGCACAACTCAGACAAATTGTAGCAAAGTCACCCTATACAGAGGCAAAGAGACAAAAATAAGCAAGTGTTCCAACCTTCACGAATAAACAGATCACGGAAGAGTCTTTTCAGGTAAGCATAATCTGGTTTATCATCAAAGCGCAGTGATCGGCAGTAATGAAAGTAGGATGCAAATTCTGTAGGATAACCCCGACACAAGGCCTAAAGAAGATGAAGTGAGTTTGTATTCAACTTAAAAATATACATGTATACATATCTTAAAATTCTAGGACTGATAATAAGAGATGGTGTTACCTCAATTGAAGTTGATACTTTTTTTTCACTGATCTTTTCATATTTTTGCTTCTTGGTTCCTGCTTTTAGCCCCTGCCAAGGAAGACTAAAAACATATGGGGTCATGGCCAAATGAACTATGCAGTAAAAGTTAACTTAGATAACAGTTGTGGAATAAAATGTTTACCTTCCTCTCAAGAAATACATAAAGACATAGCCAAGAGACTCCAAGTCATCCCTGCGACTTTGTTCTACAAGATAGAAAGTAATATAATCATAAAACATCTATCAGTTGAAGGTTATGTAATGAATACAAAAGGGGAAAGCTAAAAAATGAAGCAGCCATAGCAGTACCAATGCCGAGGTGAGTATTCATGCTAGCATATCTTGCAGTTCCCGTCAAATTCTTATTTTCTCTGCAATTGAAATGAACATCTCAGGTTTAAACTAGAAGCAAAAAATTGAAACTTTGTTCATCAATAAGGCCAACTGAACATTGAAAAGCACATTTGAAATTATACAGTGGAGGAAACCATAAAAATAGGAGATTTGCAAAATAGTTGAGCAATTTTCTTGCTCTTTGACAGACCCACGTACATACAAAACACATGCATAAGCAACAATCTCATATTCTTAAAGCTATTTAAATTTACGATTTGCAGGCCATCAACTAATCACACAATGAATCAGAAACAATCAACCTGCATCATTTGAGAGTTGTGACCAAGGAACAACTTAACAGCAGATATCTGACACTAAATAAATACAACACAATCTACATGGACATATCTCAGATCTGGGGCACACATGATAACGACAGTAGTTCAGTTGGCTTCAAAATTGAATCCCAAAAAATATAGAAATTATTATGGAAAACAATCAATCAGTAATTCAAAATGATTAACCTGTAAGGAATGTGTTGATGTGTTGAAGTGTCTCTATACATCTTTGCCAGACCAAAGTCAATGATATAGACCTGAATGCAAATAGACATCAAATAATGGACTGAAGAACAAAACAGGATAGAAAAAGATGATAACAAGAACAGTTTATTAATCATGACCTGATTTGCACGCCTTCCTAAGCCCATGAGGAAGTTATCTGGCTTGATATCTCGATGCAGAAATGATTTGGAATGAACAAATTCAACTCTGTTAATCTGGAAGAATATCACAAATTCAAGAATCTTAAACCATGCAGTACATAGGATTTCAGAAGATTGTGGGTGCCAAAGAGAAACCATACCATCTGATCTGCAAGCATAAGAACAGTTTTCAGGGACAATTTCCTACTGCAGAAGTTGAAGAGATCTTCAAGACTAGGCCCAAGTAAATCAATCACAAGCACATTATAATCTCCTTCAATGCCAAACCATTTCATTTGTGGAATTCCAGCTGCCAAAATGAAAATTGCCAGCTGACCCGTAAGGATTCTATATTGCCATCCGAATAAAAAAAATCAACAGAGAAGCCAAAAAAATGAGCATGACAATGATATAAGGTCATTACTTCCTCCTTGCAGTATTTTGTACAACTTTGATTCATACCGCAATTGGGGATGCTTGGTCTTGACATTTTCCTATAGGAAGAAAAAATAAATCAAAACCAATCAATTATAAGAGGACCAAATCTAGGCCACTGAATGAAAACAATAACACCATAAGTTCAACAGAGGGAATGCATGGTTCATAAAAATTTACAAAACAGCACAACCCCAGTAAAATCACATCAAATATTCCAGAAAAAAAAAATCTAAAAAGAAATTTCTTTTTCACATGGGTTCTTATTCAAGTGAAAATCTTTATTTCATGCCACCAAATAACTGACCACTCACATGCTATTAACAAAACAGCACCTACATCATCTGTCACACAAATGCAATTCAAAGCTAGTAACTACCCAATTCACAATCTCACTCCAACCCACTAAATGAAAAATCCAAAAACCCACAAATTTTACCAATCTTTAAGCTAAGTTCCCAAATATGCACAGAAAAAGGAAACAGGAAGAAATGGGGAAATCAAAAAAGAAGCCAAGTAACAAGGAGTGAAAAGGAGAAGAAAGTACTCACAAGCTTAATAGCAACCTCCTCATTAGTTTGTATATTAGAACCTAAAAGGAAACCCAAAAACAAAAGCGCAAAAAGACAGAACCCAAGAACAAAAAATCCTCTTTAATATGAATTATTCAAATAATTAGAAAAAAAAACAAACAAGTAATCAAATTTTAAATTTATTTTTAAAAAAATTAAAAAACCAACCGAGATAAATCTCTCCAAAGGATCCACTACCGATCTTGCGGCCAAGACGAAACTTGTTCCCCACGCGAGGCTCCATAGCAAGACCTCTAACCCTAACCCCTCCTCTCTCTCTCTCTCTCTCTCTCTCTCTCTCTCACACACACACACACACACGCACACGCACACTCTCACACACACAAAATCAAAACCCCAATTCTTCAAATTGGTGAAAATAAAAGGAACAAAGAAAATAAAAAATACCCAACAAAAAAAGATAGAAAATTTAACAATAGGACCCAAAAAGCTTCGATCTTTCTTCTTTTTTTGCCCACTTTGTTACACGATTCCGGCGACGGCGGAGATTGAATCTTGTCGATAAGTGGGATATAGATGGAATCAAATGGAGGAACTCACTCTCTCTAGAGACGATTCAAGAGAGAGAGAGTGAGAAAATGGTGGAGAGAATGGAGGCATTGTTTGGTTTCTTCCCTTCTTTTGCTTTCTTTCTTTCTTTCTTTTGCTTTTTATTTGTTTATTTTAATATTTTTATTTTTATTTGTTTTTTTACTTTCTTCTTTGTTTCAATCGAGAGTACACCTTTTCTTGCCATCTATCTAATCTAATCTTTGTTTGAGCTAATCCGCTGCCGTTTTATGGTATTTTTCCTTTCTTGGATTTTTCTTTTTGGTGGAAACAATTATTAAATTCGATTTATTTTCTTTGTAGGGTGCTTCGTTTAGCTCACACGTCTGGTTGGCAGCTGTTTTTTTTTTTTCTGTAGAAACAACAGTTTATGATTCTCCAATAAAAACACACCACAAATCAATTGTTGGGATACGAGTGTCACAATTGATTTGCCAAATCTGATTTGAAATTATTGAAATTCATATGCATGAGGTGACATTAGATGCACCTAGTGTACATCACGTATTGTTATTTTTATTATTAATTATATATTTATAATTATATAATTAAAATAATTTTATATCATAAAGAATCTATTTTTCTTATTTTTGTGGGTATAAAATTGTTATATGTATAAAAATATTAAATTTTTTTAATTTTATAATTTGAGTATTTCAAGTGATATGTTTTTTAATTATTTTTTACACCTTTTTTTTTTTTTTTTTGGTGTTCGTTGGTTTCTAAAATTAAACTCAAATATCCCTTTAGATTCTTGTCAAAATTTTTGCATAAATGAAAAATTAATCGCCAGCTAATATTTATTAAAATCAATCGTTTGAAAAACTCGAGGTTGTGATCAACCACTGAGTAACGCGCACCCACTTCCCCTAATCACGGCCAATAAAAAGGAAATTTAATTTCCTTTTTTGACAGAAAAAAAAAAATAAATAAAAAAAGACTTAACATGTCAACAAGGTCAAGAAAAAATGGTTTTAAGTGAAAAGGTGAGAACAGAGAAAAACTAACAAAACTAAAATTCACAAAGACTAGCACATAATACTAGTAGAAAAAAATTAATTTAATATATAATTACAATTGATAATAAAAAGTAAAAGCATGGAATCAAATGTTATAATAAAATTTACACATATTTGATGTGTGTTAAGAGAAATTTGCATCTATATATAACAACCCTTTTTCTTTTGCAATGTGGGGGTGGTTGTGTTGGGGTATTTGCTATGGTAAGACTTTTTGATGTAGAGGAGAAACCGATATGATGGTTGGATTATCAAGTAAAAGGTTATCAAGAGATACATCATCTATGCTGAGATTAACTAAATAGTGTGTTTCTATGGCTAAACGGACTCCAGATTGGATTGGAGCCTCAACTGAGTTCTTTACCTTCTGCAATTCATACCTATTATTGTCTTTTGTCTGTCCAACATCTGTCGTGGACACAAACGAATGTCGTGCTGGGAAAGTGCCTGCTTTTTCATGTTTGTTGATAGTCAAGCTTAATTAATGTCTAGCTGATTTTTATAATGGAAGTTTGGACATTAGATGATTTGTTAGGTTTTGAAAATCATGGCAAGTGTGCCATATTTGGTTGCCATGGGGATACATACCCACCAAAATAAGGCCCCACTAAAATGATTAATATTTCAGATCTTTAAAATTTCTTCATCCCTCATCAAGCTTTCATGGACTATAATGGTGGTTAAAGAGAGTGCTTATGTACCAATAACTTAAATCTGCAACTTCAAGGTATTAATGTTTACTATTCTGCCAGATGCATGTGGTTGTTTAAGAAAGCTAGATTAGAATCAATTTTGAGCTGCCTGCCATATAATTGTTATTGAATCAGCTTTACAGCAAAATGGTGTTCAAGACCCAAGTTTGGTGCACTTGTGTGCCAGAAGATAAAGGTTGAAAGTTCCAGTCCAATGCCGGTTGCAGCATCCCTAACAATAAATAGAGGGATGCTAAAGGGGTACTTTTCTATTCCGTTTGTGGCATGGAGTTATGGTTTGAATTGCTGAAACAATCGTTCTGTAGGAAAAAGAAAGAAAAAAAAAAAAACAAAAAAAACTTGAGGCTACTTGTATTTGACCAAATTTTCAAAACTCCAAAGTATAAAATCTCATCTACCGAGAACAACTCTTCTTCAAAAAATAAAAAATAAAAATTTATAGCTGTGTGCAGAGACAAATGGCAAGAATTTCAATAAATACATACATTATGATCGTTTGACTAGAATTATGTATATCGGTTCCCGAACATAGACTGCATAGAATGTTCAGTAAAAGCCATTTGATTCAGCATCTTACGTGAACCAGCAAACGAGGAGCCTGGTAGCAGAGGCAAATGATTGGTATGAAGCCACATCCCTTCTGGTAATCGGTCGTTGACCGCTGCAGAGTCACATCTAACCAATTTCTTCAAGTCTACATTCAGATGCGACCAATTGAAGGAAAAAGACCTGTTGAAGACTTGAAGTTCGGACTTCAAAGAAATGAATAAGAGTCAGCAATTGTGTGGTTGTTTATCTGCCAGAACTCGTCATGATCAATTGGGTTGAACACACTCTACTTATTGACTTGGTCCATTACTGCTGACTACATCTGATGCAACTTTAGCAGCAGCTCATTCAACTTCACCTTAACCGTTTAGCATCAAGAACGCGGAGTTAAAAGTGAGATCAATGTCCCCTCAATTACGATGGATTAAGATACAAGCAACAACTTGCTGAGTTGTTTGGAGGGGCAGAAAATTCCTGGATCGTTTCGTATAAACAGTTAAATTTCTTGCGCACAAGAACATACAGAAACGCGAGACATGAGAAAAACAAAGATATTAGATATCATCTATCTTCACAAGCTACTAAAAATTCTTCACTCTTGTACATAGTGTGCATGCACGAGCTGCAATGCTTTTGCTGTAATGAATGGGACTTCAAGCAACCCCACTTAATCAAATGAAAATTTTGATGAGGAAAAAACACCAAAAAAAAAAAAAAACGAAAAGGCCAAATAAAAAACTACAAAGGCCAAACACCCTAAAACCTTCCTAGGAGATAATAAAAAGCATCACATAATATCATGATGGAGGGGCCATACAACTTTGAAATGTTAGGGTCGCATTCTTCTTATTCAGCTTTCCTCTCAACTGCCTAATCTTTGCATCAACTCTTACAGTCAACCCAATCTTGGTTTCTTGTCTAGCCTTTGATCGCTCCCGTCTCCACATTTGTTGATCCTCGACGTCTTTCTTGTAGTATTTGATTTCTTGGATGATATGATGATCCATTGGATTGAAACACCTTTGGAATGAGATGTGAGCCAAGTAAGGCAAGTTACAGGAAACTGTTACCAATAGGATGGTGCACCAATATATAGGTGCTGGACCAAGGGCTTCAACTAGAATTTGGTAGGCATTCCCCGAATAAATTGGAGAGATCATCCCATAAAGCAAGAGAAACAGGTACCAAGTGGCAATGCTGCCCCAGACAAAGAGGTGCTGTATCCATGTGAAGTGGCTCATTGTTAGTGCAATTTGGCAGTTGACAGCACAGATGATGCAAGAGAACATTGTGGTACCGACAGCAGCCATATCAGCAGTTTGGCCTCCAGCTCGGAATGCTTGATCATATAAGATAATGATATTCAGGAAGAAAATTATGAGAGAGGAATAGAGACCATTGCCCATCCACCCTAATATTCTATACCAATCGAAGAACAGATTTTTAGGCCCTTGCTGATACAAAGCTGGGAACTGCAAACAAAAGATACATCCATTAGTATCATAGTGCAAAACACCAATATACTACAAAACATGTAATGTAAGGGGCTAACCTGCAGGCAGACCTCAGACGACACATCTTGTTCAAAAACACCGAGTGAAATGACAGGCAAAGAGGTCAGAATGACGTTGAACAATAGCATGTACCAGTCATCATAAACTGATTGCCCAGAGAAGGCAGTGAATGCCTCGAAGTAGAACAAGGTGAGACCAAATGCTATGTTTTTGTAGAAGAAATAACAAATCTGAATGTAAAACATCTTAGTGAGTAAATATGAAATTGAGATTAACTAATAAAGTGCATGTGCTTGCATGGATATGTGCATATGCCCTGATTAAGTGCACCAAGAAAGTTCATGATAGCTACCATCTGAGCAATTCTCTTGTAGCACCAGTGCCCATGAACTACCAGAAGTTTTTCCAAAAACCGGAACTGGGAAATGGAGAAATCACTGGCCATGACAGCCTGCAGTAGATTTACAAAACTGTAAGCTTCACTTCACCTTTGAGAATTATGAATGTAAGCAAAAAATTCTACTCGATCATTTTTTTTACTACCATGAAACAAAGAACATGACATGGCGGAATGCACCTGGGATAATGTCCAATGAAAGTAATAAAGAAAAAAACAGGCCAAAGAATAATAGGCTGATCTTAATTTAATGTTGAGTCAAATATGCAAACAAGAACGATGTTTTCATCTCAATTTGGACAGTTGAGAATAAATCAAGAGTCGGATATTGCCAACAACAAAGCTACATGAACAACAAAACAAAAAAGGTAAATTATAATTATGGAAACCGACTCCCACCTGCACAAACCAAAACAGCTAAAATTCAGAAGGGAAAAAAAGAAGCATAAATGATTTCATTGGTACTTTGGAACTTAGAAGGGAGAATGTTAGGTAGTTTCCCAACCTGCATGCCTTCAACACCACTGATTCCAACGCCAATGTCAGCTTCTTGAATCATTCCAACATCATTGGCACCATCGCCAATTGCTAGGGTTGTTTTTCCTGTTCCTTCTTTTACCAACCTTGTTATCTGATAACAAAGATATGTCCAGACAAACATAAAAATTCCAGAAAATATCAGTGCATCCAGTTCTGCAACCCAAAAAATGGGGCTTTTTGATAATTCAAGATCAGGACTGAACATTTGAAGGAGTCCAGAGAATAAAAAGGATCATACCAAAGCCTTCTGCTTGGGAGAGACACGACAGCATATTACAGATGCACAATCAACTGCTAATGCCAAGAATTGATGCTTCATATCATCCTCCAAAGCATGGGTGAGAGTCTTCCCATCAATAATTAATGCAAATGCAGCATGTGGATCTTTTTCTAGCTTGACCATTTGAGAGGCATTGGTAAGTTGCATTAAAATGTTCTCTTTCACAGCCTGTTCATAAGGAAAAAGTTACGATGCTTGACAATAAAAGTACTCCAATCCTGAACTCTTTTGTCAAGTACAATATACCTGTTTGGCATCCTGCCCTATTGTATCTGAGTTCATTTCTGTTATACATATCTGCTTCATGCCCTGTCGAAGCAAACTGCAAGCAAAACTGCATGGTACAAGAAAGAGCAATTCAAACAAGGAAAGAAATCTGTTATAGAGAATAAGGCATCAATGAGAGCATTATGTAATCTGTAAGAGACCTACCCTATGTTGATGGCAGTTTCCATCTTGTCCCCTGTCAAAACCCAAATCTTAAGACCAGCTTGTGCAAGTTTGTCTATGCACTGGGGCACCTAGAGGGACAAAAATTGAAAATAAATAGAAGCAAGCCACAAGGGAAATATGTGTCATGAGCTGTCGAGTAACAAGCATGCATACCCCCTTTTGCAATTTGTCTTCCACAGCAGTAGCACCAACAAGAATTAATTCCCTCTCCATCATGTCTGATAGTTGCTCAAGCATTGCATCTCTATCGGCCCCAAATGAAGTTTTTGCCTTCATAAACTCATCACTCCATGCAGAATACTCAGAATGATCAAGCTTTTTGTAAGCAAGTGCCAGGGTACGCAACCCAGCTTCTCCATATTCATTCAAATGCCTAGTAGTAGCTTCCTTGTACATTCTTCCATTCTTTGCAAGCCGATCAAAAATGATGCTGTATAATTAAAGCAGAGCAATAATGAATAGTTTAAAATCAGCCCCAAAAAAAAGGTTTTTTTCTTCTTTTTTTTTTATTTTTTATTTTCCTTCGGTAGGTTATTGTGATTGCAGTGAGTAGACCTTTCTCTTTAATCCTATTCCTCTTGGGGGGATATAGAAGTGCAAGGGAAAGATAAAATGCCAGACGCCACAGAGTCTGTCTAATGTAGACGAAGGTCATAAATATGATTAGTAATAAGATGAAATTGAGGTATTGAGATGTTTGATTGCTTTGAATCATACATACAGGTCATAGAAAAAATTAAAACAAAATTACATATCTAACCTGTCAGCACCTTTGCACAGCAGTAGAATCTGACCATCCTTATCTTGCACAATTACAGACATTCGCTTCCTTTTGCTAGTAAATTCCAACAAATTGAGAATTTTAAATTCTCTGCAGGATACAAGAGAGTCAAGACATCAAAAAAATCAGATATTTCAGGGAGGGGTATACATAAAACCAAATTAATGCACCAAATTATTTATTCAAGCTATCACCTTTCAATCACTTGTCCTGGGAGTCTTTCTCGGATAAACACACTGGATTGAGTTCTTTTATTAAACTCAAAACCAAATTCTTTTGCTGCAATAAGAAAAGCCACCTCATCAGGTGACTCTGCTTCATATGTGATTCTGCCAGTCTTGTCATTAGGCTCAGGAACAGCAGTCTGACAAATTGCTAGTATATGGAAAAATAACAAAATGACATCTGGATTTGGCTCTTTCAACCAATTTCCATTCATGAGACGGCAATCCTCAAAACTAAACCCCTTGATTGCTGGTTTCTGATCTTTCCCATCTTTAGAAGTAACAACGGCCTCCAGTTCAATTGCTGGTGGCCCACTCCCATTCTCCCATGAATCGCAAGCTTTATTTTTATGACTAGAACCATTAGATATTTCTGAATCCTGCTCCTCAAGGTCCATAGCCATCTGTTTTGCAGTAGCAAGTTCAACTTCACTAGCACGAACACCATAAGCAGTACCTGCAATGGAACACTTGAGAAAATCCATCTGATTGCAGGTCAAGGTGCCAGTTTTATCAGAGAGGATTGTATCTACTTGGCCTAATTCCTCATTTAAGTTTGATGTCCGTGCATGAGCAGTATTTCCAGTCTCTTCATCATACATTTGTATGTCTTGGTCAATGAACCTTGCTTGACACACCTTCACAACCTCAATGGAAACATACAGAGAAATGGGTATCAAATACCCATAAAGAATGAGAGCAGTGACCAAATGGGCTAGCCCTGACCTGGTAGGCCTGCTAGGATCATACAAATCTTGAGGTTTCCAGGGTTGCATGTACGTCCATTCTGGCATTTCAAGCTTTGTCTTCACTGCAAAGCCAATTGAGCTCATCAAAGAGATTATCAAAAGGATGCTGAAGAGAATATATATGATTTTGTCCATCTTCTTTTCTATTTTGCTCCTTTTTGAAGGAGACTTTGTTGAATTTTGCATGACTTTGCTGTCAAAACCAGTGAATACCACAACCCCGTATACAAAAGCAGTATTTCTGAGCTTTGAATCCCTAAGAAGAATCTGACTAGGATCGAGAGGATAAACTTGATGATCATATTCAAAATTGCCAACAAAAGTGTAAAGACTGGGATTTGGATCTTCACACTTTATCCTTCCACTGAAAGTCTCAAAAGCATCATCATCATCCGTCAGTGAGGTTACTTCCAAAGATCTCTTTATCTTTAAGTTTGTCTCACCATCTAAGTTCATAGTCTCCACATAGCAAATCCCATCATCATAACTAGTTGACAGCAGAAGCAAATCAGCAGGAAAAAACTGATCCTTTTCTACTTTGACCACATCCCCAACGTGAATCTTTTGCCATGGCTTATAACGAAAAATACCATCTCCTATGTGAACTAGCGTTTTCCGGGCATTAACCTTCATATCTTGCATAAACCGACTCCAATCTTCCAAACCTTCCTTTGCCATACTAACACCAATAACAACAGCCAAGGGAAAAATCATGCTCACAGCAGAGAATGGAGCAACAGGTGTAAGCGAAAGAATTGCAGCCAGAAGGAAGTAGATATTGGCAACTCGCCGGAACTGTTCAAAGAGTGCCTTAGGCAAGAATGTGACTACATTATACTTAGTGGTTGATATGTAATTTGAGGAGTATTTCAATGGCTTTTTCTTGTGCATATGGGGTTGATTGCAATGAACAATTCTTGAATACCCGGGGCCTTCCATTGAATGCGGGGCCCTGCCCTCGTCCACACTTGGCCTTAGACATGAGAACGGATGAAGATGGCTCCGCCGGAGCCTAGCCCTTATCCTACCCCGGGCCATCTCTCAAAAACTTTGATCTCAAAAGGCCTCGCCAGCAGCTAAAAGCGCCAGAAAGAACAGTCCCAATCCTGGTCTTCACCGCTTACACAAAACTTGTCGCTCTTGCAAAACTTTCTCCTCCTAAGACCTAGTTGGATCGACAAAACATTCCAGATTCACTGAAAAGAATATGCATTTGACAATTTCCAAAACAAAATAAAGTAATCACAATTTGAAGCCATCATAAAGAAAAGGGAATCAAACTTCATATATTAAAATTCCGAAAGATCACATTCCGTACCAAGGATCGTATTCAAATATACAAATTCTATAACTTTTTAGCTCCGAGGAAACAAAAACAAAAGAAAAGATTATATCTTCATTCATATCTGGAGAATTTACCAAAAATATAAAAAAGAAAGGAATAATCCACTGCGGTGCCTTTATTTCCTGAAAGTCCAATATTTTGCGCCACAATCTGAAACCCAACTCCACATTCACCCAAAAACACCCTCCATCTCTAAAACAACAACATCAACAAAAAGAAAGAAGATACCTTTTCACAAGAAGAGGGATTTGAGACAGTTTCCAGCTAAAAGCCTACACCAATCTGCATAAAAACACAGATTCATCGTGCCAAATCCATTGAGTCCAAGGAAAAGAAGGGAACCCAGTGGCCCAAGAACCTCCAAAAGAATACAGGGAAGAGAGAGAGAGAGAGAGAGAGGAGGATACCTGGAAAAAAGATTTTGGTCCATTATTAGCAAAACTTAAGAAAGACCCATTTCAGCTAACATCAAGAAACAAGAGCTGAAGAGTTTTCAGATCAAGACAGAAGAAGAACGGCAACAAAAGAAAAACAAGACTCTTGGAAAGAGAAAATCCAAAGAATGGAACTTTCGTTTATGAGAGTCTAGAGAGAGAAAACAAGAAGGTTTCAGGCAATGGAGAGAGCAACTCTCTCTCTCTCTCTCTCTCTCTCTCTCTGTGTCACACCGCCTGAGGCCGGAAGAATCACTGCCAGGAATTTCCGGGGCGTTTTCCGAAGATTCATATAATTTTTCTGTTTTTTTTTCACTTATTTTAATTTACTATCTTGAAAAAAAAAAAAGGTAATTTTTTCAAAAGACTTCCTACCATTTTAACTTACTATTTTGGAAAAAAGAAAAAAAAAAGTAGGAATTTTTTTTTCTATATTTAAAAAAGACTTCTTACACGTTAAAATGAGCTGGCCAACGGAGGATGTGATAGCCTGTCTGTTTTGCAAACTCCGGATTGACCGTGTGTGGGCCCACTCAAATCTTACGTGGCAATTTTTATAATTTGATAAATCTTAATTTTCCCAAAAACACAATTATGAAAAATGAAAATAATGAAAGTTGAGCAAACTTGAGTTATGTTCCTGACAGAGTCTAATGAGAACCGTAAGTCTTCCAGAAATTTAGGAGCTAATTTGTTTGCTTCGGATTTTTTATTTTTTATTTTTTAACTCCCAAGTTTTTCGTTATTAAAATTGTTGGAAATATTACACCGACGTGAAAGAATCACAAGACCACAAAAAAAAAATCACGTTGTAAAATATTTTTACTGTATATTTATAATTTTTAATACATAATTATAACTAACAATAAATATTATTAATGTATAATTACATGGTTATAAACATATAGTTTAATACAAAAATTATATTCACAATAAAAAAATCAACATTTATATAATAAAATCCTAAAATATGTCGGCACTCGATGGATATCAAAAAGTCTTTTTTTTTTCTTTATGCCCACATGAGCAAAATTATATTGTCATAAAATAAAATAAAGATATATTCGCATTGCATACCTAACAAATGAGCGTGGAGCGGGTGCACACTTTAATTTTTTTTTTTTTTAGACAACCCGACAATTACTATACTAATTAAAGTTTCCAAACAAGAGATATTAAAATTCTCTGATCACCAAACCAAAAAAAAAAAAAAAAAAATCTGATATCACATCACGAGATGAAATGATTGCAATGCATTAGAAAACTCGAAAATGATGGGACCAGCCTTGAGGTCTCCCACTCTCCGTGGGTCAGCAAAGCATGCGTAGAATATTCAAACAAATTTCAACAATCTCCGTGTTCCTGTCCACAGTTTGTTGTCTAGATTAATAATTTTTAGTTGTTTCCCAATATTTTATATTTATTCTTGCATACCGAAGCCAAAAAAACAGCAAGAAAGAAAAAGGATGGGTTCCTGTCGGTGCTTACAAGCTCAATTCTTTGTTTCCTAGTTTTACTATTTATTATTTTCTTTTGGGCATTGGAGGGATTACTTTTTTCTTTCTTTCTTTTTTTTTCTTCTTCTTTTGAACATTCCTTTAATGTCTAACAAAGAATTTGTGATGACAACGATGCAAATTGTTAGAGACAATTAAGGAGATGCCTTGTCGTATGTCTTATTTCACCAGACGTTTGCCTAAAACTATAGTCAGACTGTTGTGGTAAGATATATATATATATATATATTTATTTATTTATTTATTGAAGACAATAAATTAAAAAAAGGGGTTACAACTCTTTACTTAAAATATAAAATTCACATAAGAATTCTAAATTGGCCCTCACCACTTAAGCTAAGTTCGCTACGGATGGGTGGTTTTTAGAGTGCCATGATTACTATACATAGAATTGAATTCGAACAATGAAAGCGGGCTGTTTATGGAAACAGCGATGAAATACTTGTGAGCTAGGAGCTGGTCTTCCATTACGTGGGCTCTCTTGGTGATTCCAACATGCAAATGCAATGCACTTCATCGTGTACCAGTTGCCACTACGTTTCTACTAGAGAGTGGAGTCGGCGGGAAAGGAACGTGGGGGAATGTTGATTGTCCGACCAAGGAGAGAGCCTACAAGTTCTATTATTATGGTTTCATTTGTCTAATTCATTCGACAGGTTATGTAATAAACAAATACAGTGTACTTCAACGTGTACGAGCTCTTTCTTTTTCGATTCATTGGGTGGTTATGTAGCGAGAAACGAATAGCTTTTGTTTAGTCTTCTTACTTTTTCGATGGACAGCTTTCGATTCCTATTCAATAAATTCTCTCTCTCTCTCTCTCTCTCTTTTTTTTTTTAAATTCCAAAATAAAATATTGTGAGTTTAAGCGTGCAGGCCCCCGAAGTCAGCAATGGCATAAACATGTTACTCAATATCTGTATTTTGTTTGAGTACATAGCAAGGCAGAATTTTCAATACCCCAGTTGGAAAGAGATGGCACATTGATGCGAGGAGAAGTTAATAGATGAATCCAATTCATTCATTCTTGGCATCAAAGTACCGCGTGAATATGCCTAGAAAGAACAATATCAATACACTTTAATTTCCCCGTTGGCCCAAGTATAGGCTGTCCTCAAAGTCAGACATGGCACACGAGACCCAATATTAAGAGAGCAATGCTGCATGGCCCCACCTCGGACATGCTGGGAATCATGGGAGTCGTTGATTTTGTGCATTCTTGTGAAACCCATACATGGGTCCACAAATTCGAGGGCTCCTTTGCTTTCCAGCATGCCTGGTGTTGGCAAACAAGCATTTTCCACGTTAATATTATGCTTTAAGCATGGCTAGTTTGATACAATGAGAAATCATTATTAGATAGATTAAGTCCGGTTGTAAGCAACTTAACAAATTAAAACCAATTAATGAGTGTAAGGCAGTAGAAATGTCATTCTTCACATGTAGCACATAATAAGACCACAAGGAACAATCTCAATATTCAATATGATCAACCAAAGACCCAAAAAAAACAAAAAAAAAAGGGAGCGCCAAAAATTATCACAGAGATTCTAAGAAACGAAGCAAAAAGTATAGTTCAAGCCATTCCTCACTGAGCAGAGAGGAAGATCACTGGAAGAGGGTTCTCGTCAAATGCTCCCGTGCGGTGGCCAATGCTTGAGTTATTGTCTGCAGTACGGTGGATGAAGGTTAGGTCAAGACTTATGAAAAGGATTCTATGTGAACCTCTATACTGCATGAACACGTCCTAACCATTGGATCAAATGACCGTAATACAGTTGTCTGGTCCAATGGTTTAGAATGCATTCTATTTGTGTAGCCATTTGTGCAGAGTAGATGCCAAAGAAATTATAGAAGGAATAGACCCGAAGGCAGTAGCACCAGTAAAGTGTAATCTAATAGAAAGAGGTTCCGTGGAATTTGATATTCACTTCATCAATTTTGCGTGGCAATATTTTTTCATTTGTAGTACAAAGAAAAGTTTCGGAAGGGATTCAAACCTGCTCAGACAAAGGTGCATTAGGATCCATGCTATTGATTGCCACCTTTCCTGCAATTACATTGGGATCTGTTTCGAGTATCATCCTGCCAAATAAGAGTAAATAGGATTATTTTCTGCTAAAAACATTCTTGGTGATAATCAGGAATGTACCAAAAATTATGATCAGGCTATATTGCATATTGAGGGAAATCAGACGCTATGAACAGAAAGAAGCTCAGTAGTCAACATTATGAGGTTCATTTTGTACATTAAAAATCTCGTCATGCAATTTAATGATTGAACGGAGCAAAACAAACACAACTTCTCCTATCCTCCACCAAAGTGTCCAAGTTTCACAAGATCATCATTAAAAAGCGGGTAGACAAGAATCTCAAAAGCAAAACAAAGTTAACTCATTTCTTCATCAGTGAAATTGTGATGAATGAAACCCAAAAGCTTAGGAACTGTCCTGAGTGAGAGTGGGTGTGTGTGTGTGTGCAAGGCATGTGCATGCCTCTCACCTTGTCAAATCAAGAAAAAGATTAATTAATGAGCTCTTATCAAGTCTACTGAGAGACATAAATGGACTAAAATTAACGGATTTGAATTGCTGACCCTCGTTCGACAATCTCATCGAGACACAAAAAGATGAGGTCCAGGTTCTCTAGGGCTTCCCTTTTTTCGACGTTGCTCCTACAATAAGCACATGGTATGGTTAATGGAAAACATAAACTAAGTAGCTGTGAAACCAAAGTGAGAAGAAGAAATGCTTCATTCTAAGCAGCAATACCTCAAAAGAAGATTGACTGCATCGAAGAAACCTTGTAGAACAGCTGCTAAGATGAGTTCATTTTCATCATCACCTCCAGTCACATAGAAGTGGAGGTCCTGAACAAATTTATAGACAACAATGTTGTTGTCGAACAACGTGATCTCCGCTGCATACAGAAACACATCAGGAATCTCATCCAAACACAGCACTGCCAATTGAAAGTCCAACAATGTCTAGTTATCTCACATTCAAGAACCAAATAAGTATGCCCTTCACCAAACAACAATGATTCCATGAAATAACAATTAGGGAATTAATCTTGACACCCAAGCAACAGCAGCTAGAGCCAGACAGCCAAGGCACCCTTGTTTTGAAATTTCACACATTGTTGATAACAAATATTTATAGTCTATATACAGAGACGTATTAATAAAGAAAACTTAGCCATTAAATCCATCAGCAAGAGAACCTAGTGGCGCATATGAGAAGTTTTGATTTGCTTTCCAATGTAGCATACTAGTATAATTGAAGTGAATGAAGAATAATATGTTCACTATGGATGTGAAACACTAATATATGACTTCGTGTTTTGTCAACAGATTGAGCTGCCTGATTACTTTAAAAAACACAACTTTATTGTTTTATGTCAGCAATTTTGTTGACAAATTATATCACTCAGAGATACACTAATGATCATCTTTAATGTAATTCATTAACTGCCATCATACAATAGCATGCAAAACCATGCTCTGATGTCGCAAAACTTCACAAATTTATGTGGCAAACCTTCTGTCCGGGCATTCGACTTCATGGTCTTCGTAAACACAGATTTTTCAAAAGCTAACTTTGCGCCATTTGTTGGCCACTCATCTGTGTAGTACTTGACAGCCACACGTTTCCCTTCAGAGTCCAGCAAAAGAATGTTTTTTACTTTAGGGCACAGGTCCTGTGAAACACAAGATTCAATATTGATCATTTATATGCAGCAAGACATGCTTGTATCTGAAATTTCATACACAGAAATGGGAAGAGAGAAAACATGGAAACAATCCTAAACAGTAAATATATTACAACCGTTGAGTAACCTACAGAAGAAAACCAGAAAGAAACACTTGTCTTCCAATTCCCTAGAATAAGCCGTTCAGACCACAGTCATCCATTATGATTGACAAAAACATATTATAACCAGCTCTCGCAAAATGACATCAACAAGCAGAAGCCAATCTGTTCCAAGAAATAGCCTTGGGCCAAATATGTGGGTCCACAGTCACTCTTCCTCAAGAGGGGTAACCAAAATGACATAACACAAGAGGGCAGCCACTGAAATTTTGTAATTCTCATCTCATACACGTCCACAGCAATCTTAGAATGTCCATAAAAACTACAGTATTTTCACTTTAAAACCAAAACCCCACCACATCAAATGCATGTCTCCCATGGAAAACTAGGGGGAAAGATAAAACACATTAAAACCAGCTTTTGTATAATAACCTCAACTACCATAAGTCAATCTCTTCCAGAAAATGTTGCCCATCCGGCCATATACTTGGGACTCACAAGAGTTCTTCCCAAATAGCATGGATGAAACACGATAAAATACCAGAGAAAGCAACACTTGAAAATGTGTCATTGCTGCATTATATCAATCTGCAACTATCCTAATCTAACAACAAAGACACCAACATTTGCACATTACAGCTAAAATCCTGCCACAACATCAGTATCTCTTTCCTACGGAAACCCAATCTTTGCCTTCATTCACCAAAATCCACACAGATCAACACAAACACCAACACAGATTTTTGGCCTCCAAGGCCAACGAAGCACTTTAAAAAAGAAAAGCAAAAAAAGAAAATAAAAAAGGTAAAATAACATTAGTAAATCATACTAAAAAATGCAATAATTCGAGCCAATAGGCAAAATCACTATCAGAAGCGGAGGAAAAACGAGAAATTTGACGCGCAGGGCATTCGATTCCTTAATATTTGATTTTCTTTCATTCCGTTTAAACTTTCTCTGGATTTTCTTGGTAACCAAACAGAATATGCACAGTTAACACTAATAGATCGAGATCTGAGATTCACACCAAATTTACAGACACGGATATAGAGAGAGAGAGAGAGAGAGAGTTACGTAGGAAGCAGAGAGGGCCATGATCGATGAAATCGTTCGCTGGTTTTGCAGATCGTTTTCGCTTCGATTTCTTTGAGCTCGATCGATCGAGTGCAATCTGGTGGAAGGGGCAGCATTTGTTTTGGGGGAAGGGGCATTTTGGTAAAATGCACACCTTTTAATTAAATTAGAAAATTACAAAATTTAAATTTTAAAAAAAAAAACAAATTACGTGCTTTTTTTATTATTATTTTTAAATGTAGGAGCCAAGAACATTCTATTAACACTAGAATTAGTTAATTTGAATTAACAAAAAATTATTATGATTAGAAGACTTTTTAAAATTCATTATTTAACAAGAGAGAGAGAGAGAGAAGCATCTAAGTTCTTTTCAATGCAATAACACATTTTTGTAATTTGTTTTACGATAAATTTCTTTTGTGTAATTTTAGAATACGAACACTATAAAAAATAGGCAGCAAATTTATTGAATTTTACAAGCACAGTTCTTGTAGTTGTACTTGGAAAAATAAAAATTTATTAGCATGATATTCTAGTATGCTTCTTTATTTTGTTGAAGGGTGTTGTCCATCTTGATACTTGATTTTCTTTTTTTCTTTGTCAAAGTATTCTGTCCACTTTCTGGGCAACCAAACAACAGAACATGGATACAAATGCCCAGTAGGAAAAGAATAAGAAACTCTGACAGTAAGCAAAAGTTTGTTTCTTAGAAGAATTGAGGGGTAGAAACTTGGGGTAACAATAAGTAAGTCTGGTTTGGAGAAATGGGAATGTAAGAGGCTTGTTAACTAAATGCATGAAGTAACAAACTCCACCAAATAATAAGTGAGTCTTAGTCAACAGTGAGTTTATTATATCCAAGTTGCAAAATTAAGTTTCAGATTGCATATATCCAATCCATTCACACAAATGGCAGTGAATTGATAAAATTAGTTAGTCATTGTTAGCCAGTGGTTTTAAGACAATGTGATTGCTCAATTATAATGTTTTCTAATTATTTGTGGAAATTGATAATTAATCACATTTATTAGAGTAAACTGTAATTACAAGTGAAACTGCTTTCTAGTCCCTATTTGATAGCAGTAATTTAGTTGAGAAAAAACAGTTGCTCTGATAATGAGCATTTAGTAGCAGGCTTTCCTAAATGCAACCTGACACACTTATAATTCTCCCATCATTCTACCCCCCCTTTTCCCACTTAAATGTGCTCAACTTTTGTGGCTTTTGGTTTTTTGTGGTAAGAAAGGGAACTGGAAGAAAAATATCAGAGACTACAAACAGAGGGATTCCTTAAAGCTAAATCTGAACTTTAATTTTTTTTTTTCTTTTTGGGTACAAAATGGAAAATTGATCGTACTAAGCTGAAACAGAATATAAATGAATTTAGCAGTCAAAACCCATGAAGTAAACCTATGTAACTATTTTTCATGGGCTGTAGAATGAAAGGCCACATTTACATTTCCAGCCCTCAGGCTCATAATTTGCATAGTTGACACCCAAATGGGTGTGTTTTGCGCTGATGGTAGGCACCTGAATTGGTTCACATGGGGAGCAACCATAGCACTTGTGTTCACAGCTCGGCGGGCTGGACCCTATTCTGCCTGACCCTTTGGAAGAAGCCGCTTCATCTATGTCTGCTTGTCCTTCTGCTTCTGGCGTATTGTTGATATTCTTCAAGTTCTGAAACTGGACATCCTGTCAACTTCTTGTTCTGGATTTGTACTTAAAAAAACTAGAGAAAGTGAAAAGCGAGCCCACCTGGAAGCTGGACTTGAAGCCCATGGAAACATGTGCAGCTTTTGGGATTTGGCCTGTCATTGATCAAACATTAGAATTATACGGGCCGAGGAGTTGATGACCAAGGAGGCAGTAATCATTGCACAAAATAGAGTTCATTGTGCTCGTGATGAAGAGGGAAGTGTAAATACTCAAAAGGGTCGGACAAGTGACAAACCTGGATGATTAGCACCACCAGCAACAACATTGTCGGGTGCAAAAGGCCTGCTGGTTGCGGAAACCAAACTCACCATTTGCAGTACTAACACCAAACAGCAGAGTTCTGCCTCCATGTTTTTAGAACTAATAATGATGTAGACAATGGTGTCAATTAGTGAGAAAGAGAGATAGAGACAGAAAGTTGGATGTTTTTGGATCACCCGCAAACATTCACGCACTAGGAAGCCTTGCAAGAGTGCTGAGATATATGGAGGTGGAAAATGCCTAACAAAATGATCGCTCCCATTTCCCAAAAAGCCAGCCACTGAGCCCCAAAAATTTTCTTGGTATCTCTTAGTTACCTGTTACCTTGCATTGGTGGAGCTAGAGATTAAAGATCAGATATTGCTTAACAAGCAAGTGATTGTGATCTCTTTTCCAATGGAGAAAATTTACTTTTCTCTTTCACTTGACAACTCACCTCTCTTCCAGCACTCTTTGCTTTCTTTGCCTTTCAATGCAAGCCAACCTCTCTCTTTCTTTTTTCTCTCTCTGAATCGATCTAGAAAAGTACTCTATTGGCTGTTCCATTTGCACAATATAACAACTCTCTAGACTGGGTCTGAGAAATCTGGCAGGACACACTTGAATCTCGAGTGATAATGGAGAATCTTAGCCAGTCTAGAGCCCTACCACTGCAGAACCTTTTCCTTTGATATCTTCATTCTATAAAAGGAAGAAAACAATCGAGTGGCAGTAACTCATTGACACACAGAAGAAAAAGGCATCAATTCTGCAACATGCAGTACTGCCAGAAAGTTTTTAAATGAGTTGGTTAATAAATTAATTAAAAGTGTACTAGAGTCAACCTTTCACAGGTTGGTATGTGGGGGGCATGCAGGCTGGTGCCCCCTTGATTCGATCTTGGCCATCCATTTGGACCATCAATCATAATGGCATGGGATCTTGGTGTTGGTGGTCCTCTGTCTCTCGTTGCCTTTCTGGTATATTTAGATGTGCATATTCAATGAGGGAGTCAGGGACAGATTCCATGACATACAATCACTTTTTTTTTTTTTTTTTTTTGGAAACAAGGACTTACCATCGCCATTTTTTTTTATTCAAACAAATCTCAGATCATTGTCAAGACTTTCACCGCTATAATTTTTATTTAAAATATACAGTATATTTAAAGAGATTCGAATTTAAAATTGTATACACATAATCCCATGTTTGTTCTTAGTAATTATGAGGGGTTATGTCATCGCCACCCCTTCTCCGAAGTATAAGAATGCATGTGAAAAAGACGCAAGTTGGCAGTCAATCCGGTAAGTGCTAAACAGCTCTTGGTTGAACTACTTTTTCTCTTGAGCTGATGAGTCCAGGTGGATAGGCACTGCTGTTTTGTGACGGTTGCCACCATATTATGAGTGTGAGTGAGTTAATCTTCCCAAAAATAGGGACCTTGGCGGGAGCAGGAAAGTTATGCAAAGATGAGTGGATTATCATGAAGGGATGCAAAAGGAAATTCTTTTTTTTTTTTTTTCAATGTCCTCTTCTTTTTGATAGTTGAGTTGATTTGAGTGATCTGATCATTCAATCCACAGTAGTACTGCTGTAACATCCACATCCAGCATTTCTTTCCCACCTACAGAGAAAGTGAAACAGCATATCTCTGGATAAAAGAGGCTCTTAAGCCTTTTGCCCCTTGTATCTCTCCTCATTAGACAACACTTAATTAGTCCAAGCAAAGTTCCCACAAGATTTAACCTAAGAAGATTAATAATAGCATACTTATTGCATGTGATACAGACGAGGCCATCTGTAGACCCAATGTACATTCTGGTGTTACAGTCAAATTGAACACATAAAAGCTCACAATCCTGGTTCAACTTCAATGTATCTCTGCAGACTATTAAATGACAGCACCCGCGGAGAGTTGTTGAGATTGAAGACACCATACAAAATGAAGTTGAAAAAAAGAGTAATTCTATTTGAATCTCTAGTCACTCATGACATCCTGATGCAAGTTACAATCAATTTCAACACCACAACATATTCATTGGATGACGATCAACTAGGCAGATAGGAGTATGCTGGCTTTTCCCGTATGGACGAAGAATCAACTCAGAGAAACTCATTCCTGGCTAACCACCCCATCTATCATAATCACACCCATCTATCATAATCACAAAACAGCGACTTGTTTTAAAACTTGGAAGCCTAAGAACCTGGTCTGAAGATACCGAACATATAAGGCCTGATCCTTGCCAAAGGAAATAGAAAATGAGAAAAGACCAAAATAAAACCTCAAACAAGACAGGAGAATTCAATCAGATAATCTGCAAATGGTCCAGAATCAAAGAATCAGGATGCTTCAATTACTAGAACTTGGCTTACTGTATCACTCTGTAATATGAATGAAACAACCTCGAGCATCAGGATGCTTCAATTGCAAACAAGAAATTTAGTAGCACCAGAAGAGCCAATGGAAACACTGGCTCTTCAATTTCAAAAGCTAAAACAAGCTATAATTTCTTCCATCACAGAACTTGCAGACCAAGCCAATCAAACAATTAAGAAATCAACTACATCTGCTACTCAATCCCACACAGAATAAATCAAACCCCAGTTCATTTCCTTGCTATGGTGTTGTTGACTCCTGGCTCTTGTCCTTCTTACCATGGATTGCTTCTACAATTGCTTCGACCTCTTCCTTCACTCTTTCAAACACATCTGGTCCTTTCACTTCATCAATGGGGGTGTCCTCATCAATGTCATTGCTTGTTCCATGAGTTTCTTTACCATGGATCTTGTCCTTCTTAGGATGGAGTGCTTCAACAACTGCCTCGACCTCTTCCTTCACTCTTTCAAACACATTCGGTCCTTTTACTTCATCAATGGGGGTGTCCTCATCAATGTCATCACTTGTTCCGTGAGTTTCTTTACCATGGCGTGGCGATTTTCCCTTGTGGATTATTGCCTCAGCTCTTTGGATAAAGTTTGGTGCTTTTGCATCTTTTCCTTTTCCAATACCAAAACCAAAAGAAACAAAACTCAAGTCTCTATCTAAACTTTTGCCAGAGTTTTGCAAACCAATAATAATACTTTCTTTTTTTTTTTTATAAAACAAAACCCGGCATGCTTCATCTTTCTGCATGCAGGTTACATCAACAATAAGGTAAAGTTGCCAACTTTTCTTCAAGTAAGTATCAAGAAAGGCACTTTCAGAGAGAGAAATATATCAATTCATCTCCCAGGAAATGTAATTTATTTCATGGAATTGGAAAATAGAAAATTAATTGAAGGGTACCCACAATTCTGGCTAACATGTTTTCAACTTTCAATCCTCACTCCCCCCAAAAAAAAGCCAAAAGGAAAAGCAGAGGTTACAGAGAAACAGTGGAGCTCCTAGAAATAACCCAAAAAGCTGCAATTTTTAGCAAGGAGCTGTAACCCATATATGCATCTACCAAGATCCATTTTTTTTTTCCAAAGACCCATCAACCGCTCGTGCATTTCAAGATATATTTCAAGGATCAAGATAAATTAATTCTAATTGAAAACAATACAATCATATGGTAGAATAGAAAAAAAGTAAGAACAAACTTTCACATGCATATCATAACATATGAACACACCTGATGGAGATTTTGTTGGGTCTGAGTTCGCCTCTGCCATTGATGTTTCACTTCTAAAAAAAATTGTCTCTGCGTGTCCGTGGGCCTGAATCTGATTACGGATTTTGACTACTGATTAATGGAAGGAAAGCTAATCTCCTGTCCCTCCAGTTGAATCATCTTGTCCGTGCGAGTGGGGTTGATGTCATGTTGACGTGGACGGTTGAGATGATAATCCACAGTTGCATCATCAAAATTTGTGTCACCAATGCCAAAGGGTCAAAGAAATCAGCATAGATCCGGCCCCAGCCTGGAGTTGATATGTGGGTTTTAGTTGGGTGAGTGAGTGTGGATCCAATGCATCTACTAAAAACCATTCCATTCAATCCATTGTGTCTCTTGGGCTCTATTGGCCTTAGGCCTACATAGCAAGGAAACATATTATTGTTTTAGTTCTTGCCAGTGTATCTCTTTCATGTTGCTTGTCATTTTATGTTCATAATTTCTTTTTTTTTCCCCTTCTTTTTCACGTCTAATACTATATTATTTGTCATCCATTCAAACAATCTTTTATGAGTCATGAGTTTGAATATTTATGAGTTGAGTGGTCACCACCTTTCTAAGTACTATAAAATTTGTTCTTGATCCGATATATTATATATAATATGGCTTCAATATGGTTTTTCATAACGGGACTTTAAGATATTTTTGTTTTATTTTTTCTTAAACCAAACAAAAATTGGAAAAAAACAGTATCTCTTATGGATTCCAAACATCTAATTATGCTTGTCAAGATTGCTAATATGTTTCTACGCATTATATGTTAATAATAAGATTCGCTTGACACTCCAATAAGATATATATATATATATACATATATATATGTTTATAACTTTTAGTTAAAACTCTTCTTGCCGTTCATACTTTAGAAATTGTTAAATCATTGTATTTAGTGCCGAGCCATTGGCTAATCAATCTAACGATTTAATGTGTCTCAAAAGAACAAAATAATAATAATAAAGAAAAAAAGAGACTAAATGGCAAAGCTACAACGTCAACCCAAAGTCTCGTTCAAACAATATATGTTGTACAAACAATGCATGCTAACGAGCTTGATGCAGCTGTAGAGCGTAATTAATAAAAATATATTTTTGCAACTCAAAACATGATATAGCAGCAATATAAAATAAAAGAGGAAGCTTCTAAAAGCACACACTAAAGTCAATTTATTAAAAGATTAATCAACCATAAAAAAAAAAAGTCAATATGACCGTTACCTCTCTGTGTCTGCCTCTCTCCCCCTCTCTCTCTGTGTAAAATTCAAAGTTTCAAAATTTAAACTCGTCTCTCTGTCCTAATAACACCCATTAACTCCAAAACCCATTAACTCAAAAACTCCGTTTTTCATTCTGTTCTGCAGAAAGATACAAACTTTCTACCCCCAAGAGTCACCAAAGTGTGTTTGTTGTTCTATTGCAAAGTTTCAACTCAACATTCAGCTGTAGAGTTTCAATGGGTACTTCAGGAAATTGGCTCAAATCACTGATCCCTCTGAAGAAGTCCTCAACAATCCATCATGTAATCTCCAAAACCCACGACAAACTTGCACACACAAATCACAAACAATGCAACAATCACTTGTTCTGTTTGTCTTTTTTTTTTTTTTTTTGAAAAAAAGTATTTTCATTTGCTCTGCCTTTGGCTTTGGTAATAGGAGAAACAGAGCGGGGCTAAGTGTAAGAAGAAATGGAGGCTGTGGAGGAGCTCGTCTGAGGGTTATGCTTCATCCTCATCAAAGGGATTGAAAAGGGTCCACGTGGAAGGACCAGAGCAGTCGGATTCGTCCTTCTCGGTTGTTGATGATTCGTTTGCTGCCGCTATGGCCACTGTTGCCAGAGCTGCACCCAGAGATTTCATGGCGGTCAAGCGGGAGTGGGCTGCTATCCGGATCCAAACTGCTTTTCGAAGATTACTGGTAAAATGGGCTTTCTTTATTTTGGCCGGCCTTTGATGCTGTATAGCTAAGTGATGTTCATAGTTTGATTGGGTCGGTTGCAATTTTCCAACTTGAGTTAAAAGTTTTCTTTTTAGTTGTTTGAGAACTAGTTATGGGTAATTGTTGACCCATTTCAATGTGTAGAATCTCCAAATGCCTAACATGAAAAGTAGCTTACAACTCTGTTGCTAATCTTTTTTCTTCTCATTTATCTTTTTGAATGCCTGTTTATAAGTGGGTTGGTGTGGTGCTAATCATGTTTCTTTCCTATTTTTTCTTTCCTTTGGCTGTTTTTTTTTTTTTTTTTGGGGATTCTATATAGCAATTGATGTCTATGGTTTTGGTTGTATGGGGTTGCAATTTTCAATTTGATTTGAGGCTTCCTTTTTTTAAAGCTAATTTAGGGGTGGTTGGTGAAAGGAACTAAACACTTTCAATGTCTAAACTCTAAGTTCGAGATACATCACAAAGGATGATTTAGTATTCTGTTGTTCATTCCTTTACTTCTTGTTTCTTTTGAAACCTGTTTTCAAGTGGGGTTTACAGGTAAAAATGGGTTTTATTTTTCTACTTTCTGGCTGTCTTTGGATGCCACATGGGAAAGGATGTACATAGTCCTTTTTCTCTTTTTTTCTTCTCAGAAGAAGGATGTACATGGTTGTTGGTTTCATAGAGTTGAACGCTTTTCCAGTTTTGGCTAAGGCTTCCCTTACGGTTATTCGGAGGACCAATTTTTGGGCAATTAGTGAGAGGAAATAAGATCATTTTCTTTAGATTTCCAAATTTTTCTTTTCTTTTTTTTTTAACCTTTGTAGAAAGTGCTTCACAATTTTGTAGTGTTTATGAAATAATTGCAGGCAAGAAGGGCTTTCAGAGCCTTGCGGGCAGTGGTGAGGATTCAAGCTATATTTCGTGGTAGGCAGGTCCGAAAGCAAGCTGCTGTGACCCTGAGGTGCATGCAAGCTCTTGTCCGGGTGCAGGCTAGAGCCAGGACACGAAATGTGAGAAGTTCTGCCGAAGGCCAGGCTGTGCAGAGATTCATAGATGAATGCCGAAACCAGGACGATCCCACCAAGCAGGCTGAGGTTAGTTATACCCCCCAAATTCCAAAGTTTCGTGTGCCTTTGATTCCAATTCACAAACTATGTGTGTATTTAATAATAAGCTAATGCTTGTTCCAATGATTTTGTTTTCCAATATCCTCAGATAGGATGGTGTGATAGTCTAGGAACAGTGGATGAAGTTAGTGCAAAGTTACAAATGAGGCAAAAAGGAGCCATTAAGAGGGAGAGAGCAATTGCATACTCCTTATCTCAACAGGTAATTTAACTTGGAAAAAGCCCCATATACTCATTAGCTTGTTTTTCTGTTTTTTTGGCTTAGAAGTTAATGAACGAACAAATTAGTATCGACCAAGTTGCATACTAAAGAATGATAGTGTGGCTACCTCAATTTGTTGATGTATTATGTTGAGTTTTCGTGGTTACAGCCATCGAGATCATGTGCCAGCCCAAGTAGAAGAACAAACAAGTTAGCATTCTCCCTCAAGCATCAGAAGGCTGGTAACATGAGCCCTGGATGGAGCTGGCTAGACCAATGGATGGCGGCCAAGCCGTGGAATGGTAGGCTGATGGAGGAAATTCATACCAAAAAATCTCAAGCTCTATTCTGCAGGAAAAGTACAGATGACATTGCTGGCTTCTGTTCTTGTCCATGTAAATGTGACCAAGTAAAAGTGAGCAAAAACAATATTACAAAGAGAATCCTTGCCAAACCTCCCTCGGTTAGTCAAGTTGCTCACTTGTCCTCCACCCCAAGTTCTGATTCCATTTATGATGAGAGCTCAGAGTCAACCTCATCTGCATCCCAGATTCCAATGTCAAGTAACACCATAGTGGCGGATGAAGAAGAAGAGAGTTGCAATCAGAAACCAAACTACATGAACCTGACTGAGTCAACTAAGGCTAAGCAAAAAGGTTGCAGGCATTGTTCTTATGCCATTCAGAGGTATATGGTTGAGGATCATTTTTGTTCAATGTCGATGATACCTTCAAGTGGTGATACCAAGAGCAGTGCAGGTTCCAATCCTTCATTCAACTTGTGCAAGGATCTTAACCCACCAGTGACACCGAGTAGACAGGAAGAAATTAAATGCAGATGGAATTGACGAAAATGGTTTCAATTTACGAGTTCAACAGCCAGTTGTTCTTTGATCTGAAGCCATTGAAGTCAGATATCCAACATCAAAGGATGCACAGCTGAAAAACAAAAACAGAGTTTGGAATTTGTTGATACGTATGCTTGTAGTCCTATGGTAAATACATGGAATGTCTGAAAACACTAAGAGCCTTGGAAGTTGAACCTCCCCATCATCACTTGTGTTTGTATTGTAGTAGTAGTTGTTCAATCAAGAGTGAAGAGTGATGTTTGGTCTCTAAAGACATCAAAGATTGTTGTTATTCTCGAGGTTGTTTATTGATGATAGTTTTGCTTATCCTATTGCTATCAGCCACTTCCTTCCAATGCTATAAGTTGATTGTGCGAGCTTAAATCAGGACTCTATACATTCTATACTGATTGTCGAGCCCAGAGTATCCTTCGATATTCCCTACGGCAAAGGATTGATCCTCATGAACTGAGATGTATCAGGGCAAGTTCAATACAAGTACACATTTTTACTGAAGAAAGCCGAAGGATCTGAGGCCTGAGGTTGTTGTTGTTGTCTGAATTACTTTTCGTACATTCTACCTGTAATATTCCAATGCTACTGGATAAACCATCTAAAGTATCCATAGTTTGGTTGCTTAACGACTCTGTAGTTTATTGAGTCAGGTTGTGTGGATCCAGTCCACAGGGGTGGTGCTTTTCTTGCTACACTTGTATGAAATATGAAGACTTCGAAGAGTGGGTGATGGAAAGGTTTCAAGATTGTTCATTAACTCTTAAGATCGGGTTCATAGTTCTTTTGTGCTGTGATCATCAATAATTAGACCTTTTGTGAGTAGTCTCTCGTGACCCTATTTCAGCAACAAGAATATCCAAGAGCCTGAAAACAAAAAAAGAAAAGAAACTATCATTAACCAGAAAGCGGTAGAATAAATCTATTAACTTGTTTATTTTGAACAAATGGGATGACTATCGACTGGTTTTCAAACCACAGTACCTCATCCAGGACTTTAATTTGCCGCCTGCAAGTGCAATTGGGATCATATATGTTGTGGTAACAAGGATTGGCACCACACACTACTGATAGTTGAGAAAGTATTAGTCGCAGTTTTTTTTTTTTTTTTTTTTTTTGTATGAAGAACTTTATTATATGGACAAAGTCAACTTGACGCGTTATAGATGCAGATACTATTGAATGTAAATTTGTGTGCTCTCTTCTGGAATGCGTCCGGTTCATTGCCTCCATGTAACTTTTATGCTTTACAAATTAACCAAAATGACTCCAATTAACTGCAATCAGTGTTGTTACCTTGCAACACAAAGTTTAAGACCTTGACTCCATCTTATGGTCCCATCATTTATGCTCAAGTGAAGGACCACAAAGGTATCACCATCAATCTTACCTGACGTATTGTGAATCACTTAATCATTCTATATCTTTTAAGCAAGAACAAGAAAAGGGAAAGAGCAAAAAAAAAAAAAAAAAAGTGTAGTTAAAGCAATTTTACGGCTTGGAGATAGACCACACAGTGGAACAGTTTCATAGGTCAGTTTCAAAATGTAGTAAAAGCAATTTTACAGTTTTGAGATAGACCACACAATGAAACAGTTCATAGGTCAGTTTCAAAACAAACAAACATATTTTTAGAAGGTGTAGACAGTATCTCTAATCCGTTAAAATTTGACTTCTCTGAACTGCATAGCTCTACGGCGGAAGGCGGTGACTGGTTAACAAACTTCCCACGTAGGAATAGGCTCTAACAATGGCAAGAAATCGGGGTGGTGCTACCAGAAGTTGTGTAAATTTCTTGGATGTCAAGGTGATGGAAAGAAAAGGGAATGCTAGGCTTTCTTTGAATTTGAGCAAAGAATTGGACTTTCTTTCATTTTGGGGGGGGGGGGGTTTCCACGAGGAGAAGGAAGCGCAGTGGGGGTCGGGGGGGGACTTGCGGGGGGGTTTTTTTTTTTTTTTTTCTTGAATAATTGTCTTTCTATGAAGGGCACATAAGTTTGCTTCGTTACCTTCTCAGATCAAAATTTTTATCTCTCAAATTTTGTTAATAATTAAGACATTATACCTCAAATAATTGAATTAGTGATAAGTTTTGTGTCAATTTATAAATTTAAAATTTCAACATTATTGTTATCAGCTAAAAATGTGTTGAGAAATTGTCAGGCGGACTGAAACAAGTCTAGTAATATCTTGACATATTAATTCAAAACGAGGGTCAGAAGTAAACAAATAAAAAAGAAGAAGAAAAAAAAAACGTTACATAGCATTATGTTAGTATAGTGGTTTGAGGTATAATCACAACTGACTAACGATAAAAATTATAAATATATAATAAACATGAATAATAGTGTAATCCCACTTTCTTTCTGTCCGGTGCAAGACGACCCACGTCCACGTGAACCTTCGTGAATATGAAGAGATGTTACTCGCTATTCCGCGAAGAAGTGCAGTTCTTAAGTCGTGGTGGTGGAGGTAGTTTTCACGATTTCTAAGTTAATGTACTTGCACGGTGTGTGGCTGTAGATTACAAATCCAATTCCTGTGTAAGTCCGACATGAGTTTGGTTAAACTAATTACCTTGTTTTAGATGAATTACACAGAAGTAATTGAACATTCAAATCTACCACATTTTCGAGTGACTTGTTCCTGATTTGATTCAAAGGGGGTCATTCTCATTTCCCTTTTTTGGTGATTTTTTTGGACCTTCGGGCATTTTGCTGTTTGAATAAAGGAGATAATCCTGTTTAATGAAAGGTAAGAAAGTAACAAATATTCAATGTTTATTGCCTTCAAAAAATTGATTGAAAGTGACCCATACCAAAACCAATCTCCACTGGAGAAAAGACAATGACTGACTCAGCCATTCTTGCATGTACTGCCATTACAATGATACCTCATTGTAAGCTGAGATAAAAACCAAAGATCAGCCACAGCTAGGGTGTCCTGTGATGGCTCACCAAATAAAGCAAAACAGTCTGGTGCTTTTAATCGTTGCATGTGCAACAATAAATCAAAGAATCTTGTTTGGTCTTGTTTCTTCCATCACAAGCATTGAAAACTCTCTACTTTTTCTTCGACAAGCAATAATAAAAAATAAATCCAAGTCCTCGGCAACCTTCTTTCACCACAAGTCCTTCTTTTTATCCGTTTTACTTTTGATTCTATTTTTACATGGAGATGAAAATTACAAGGGGGAGGATCTCTAAGCAATTTAAGGATGTCCATTGCTGAGTGGTGGCCGCCAATAAATTGAAATATTGCTGGTTTCTTTCATAGAACAGTTTATATGCTGACACCATTTGAAACGAATAACATAGAGAAACATAAAAGAGAAGTGAGGTGAGTCAAATGGATAGCCGCAGGAAACTCCAATTAAAAAAATAAAAATAAAAAACATTAAAATTATGTTATTATAATTTAAAAATTATACGTTTGATTTATAGAAATTTTTTTTTTTTGGTAAAAATACAATTAAAATTATATATATTTGATTTTTTTTATATTTCTCATGAAAAAATAAATCTCATGCATCGAAACACTATCTTTAATTGCTCCTTGGCCTGTTAAGGTTATTGCCTCACAAAATTTGTACTCCTAATACTTTTAGATTGAATTAATGAACATAAACCATGTGACTTTTCCTTAAAGCTTGAGTATTCACATCAATGTTGTCATCACATCAAACTACTATTGACAATCTATGTTAATTTCTAAAAGGAAATACCCCGAAAATGTTGATATCATGGAGTGTTGTTCTATGAACCCCTTTTCAGATATTTTGCCAAAATATACCATCCCTATACTCATAATCCTCAAACTGTTAATTGCAAGATAGTGTGGTTGGTTTGATTTAAATTTGACTATTTCAAGCAAATTCCAAGAAGCTCGAAAGTTCACTGTCTTCACTCACTAGCTGTACAAGTAGACGGAGGATGAGAGAAGTCAGCCCAGAAGACGTTGCTTAGCACAAGGTCTCACTTTCAGCTCCATTTTGGAAGGTTTAACCATTTATAGTCATGGAGATTTACTTTAATTGCTTTGAATGGAGCTTCTAAAAGAAGATGTTGTAGTTTGTTTTACCACGCCATAAAATATTGCACTACATCCCTAATTTTACTCCATCTTTGAAACTTAATTAATTATCTTGTTCAACATTTAAAATACGTTCAATCAAATACTTTTTTTAAAAAAAAAAAATTATGAAGAAAAATCTCTTTCAAGCAAATCTTAAATTACTAATATAATCTTCACTGCAACGGCTCCCACTTTAACATGAAATGTATAAATGGAATTCGAATTCAAAGCGTAGCCGAATATTATTTAACAAATTCGCGTTGGGGAGCATATTTCTTACGAGATGGGCCACGATGAGTTTGCCAACTAACTACGATATCCAATCAATCGCCCTTCTTGGTTAAAAGGGAAAAATGTGGTCAATTATGTTATAATTGCTTAGCTTGTTTTGTACACGATAATATGTAAAGTACTTCCATTGCAAAAAGACAACAACGTTTACTCAAAGAAACACTCCATGCCAAAGATGGAAAAACTAAAGAAGAGCAATGTATTAATGGCAATAAATGCATGGAGGAATAAAGAGGATGGAGCAAAAACTAAAGAAGTGCATCTCCCTATGACATCCAAGGTTTCTTGAAGAGAAATGGGTATTGGCATTATACCATTTTTTTTTAATTTTATTTTTATAACCAAATTGAATGATGAAAGAAAAAGAAGCATCGGTCTAAAGTAAGGTTACTTTATAGTAGTCTGCCACAAATTGAGGGTATGAAAATAATCTCTTTATCAAAATTTTAAAATAATAATAATAAACTGTTAATATATTATTCTTTTACAAGCATGCCTAGAATAAGAATTTAGCCACTCTCACTCCAGGCTCTCATGCATATTGATCATAATTAACTTCTATCACTCCAGGTTGACTTTGGTAATGACTCGTCTCTTTAATAAGCTGATGAGACAAACCCATATGATCATTTTGTTTTTTTTTTTTTCTGTTTTCTTTTTTTGATTTTGGTATTGCATAGCATCTTGAATTCTGATTAAATGACTCTATTACTACTACTGAGGCACAGCTCATTAGTAATCTGAAATAGAATTTGATGCATATAATTTTGAGTACATTTTTAAAGGGTTGCGTATAATTAAACCTAAAACTATCTTTAAATAGGAAAATAAGGAAAAATGCATCGTGTGAAAGGAATTGCAGCTGCAACAGGTCCATAATTGAATGTCAAAATGCAATTTTTGGTCGGTAGATTTTCCACTTCCCTGGCCTGGTTGTGCAGTAATTTTCGTGTTTTGGGGGTTTCAATTTCTCCCTTGTGCTTCAATCACCACACGACAGATAGCCTGGAGCCATACAATCACCAGGGCAAGGAAAAACCATTTAATTATATATGCTAGCATACGATTGGATTAGGGAACAATATTAAAAAGGAAGTAGGTAAATTTCGAGGATTAGTAGGTAAACAGAGGATCGATGTCTAGTGTTTTTGCTAACATTCTTTTGTTTTCATTTACAGGGATATGGACATCATCTCTAATAGGATTCAGATTAACTTTCACACATTTTAGACTGATTTACAGAAAATTTCCTTGCACTCCATCATTTGTAGATATCCATATTATTTTTTGAATTCGTATAGTTTGTATTGAAATTTGGTAAAATTTAACTTGATGGGTTCGAATGTCCCACAAAATCTTATTACTAAATAAAATTGCGAAAAAAATATTTTAATTTTTTAGTTTCTTTTTTCACGTTAATTTTCGCTCCAATAGAAACTGCTATGTATTACGAATTGGATCATCACATCAATTGATCCGGATCATATTCACTTGAAAAATTTTCCCGTCACACGTGCGACATGCACGTGCTCATAAAACCAAGTTGAGTTTCGATAAGTCCAAGGTGGGACCTCCCAAAGCAGGGGACCCACCATGCTGCATGTATGACACGTGTACAGAGCAGTGCAGCCCATCCACAGTCTGACAAAGGGTGGGTCTAGGTTGCATAATTAGTAATATAGATTATACATTTGTGGTATGCAAAAATATAAATTTGCATCTTAATTTTTATATCAAATGGCAAAAAAAAAAAAAAAAAAAAAAGATTCCCCCTCCCTCCATTATAAGCATACGGCCCTTCAAGGATGATTTTGCAGCTTTTAGCCTTTTGCCCACAAACCCTAACTGGGCCACCATGGTGCAGCTCCCCAGCATTTAATTCTTCCTCACTCATTGTACAACTCTGCTGCACTGTTGCTCTCTCTCTTCCTCAATTTGATCGTATGGCAGAGAATAGCACCATCTCTCCCACATTTATACACTTCTCCTTTCTCCCATAATATTTTAACCTCTACATATTGTTGACAAAGCTCTCTAGGGCCACCGTTGTGGTTGACAGTAATCTGTACTTCCTTGTCTCTCTGGCTGTTTTTGACTTCAAATAACAATACCCCAGTAACTGATTTTGGCCTGTCATTGGCCCACAACACTGCTTGGAGAGAGAGAGAGAGAGAGAGAGAGAGAGAGGGATGGGGCATCACTCGTGCTGCAACAAACAGAAAGTGAAGAGAGGGCTATGGTCACCAGAGGAAGATGAGAAGCTCATCAGCTACATTTCCACCTATGGCCATGGCTGCTGGAGCTCAGTTCCAAAACTTGCAGGTACTACACATACATGTGCACAACATTTCTGTTTCTTTAAGAATGGTCCACTCTATTTCACATGTTTTACATTTCATACATTTTTGGCTAGCTCTTGAGACTTAAATTCCACGAGATTTAATCTGTTTTTTTTTTTTTTTTTAAATTTTCTTGTTCTTGTTCTTCGCTGCCTTGTATCCTTCTTCTCTGCAGGTCTGCAGAGATGCGGAAAGAGCTGCAGATTAAGATGGATAAACTATCTCAGACCAGACCTAAAGCGTGGAAGCTTCTCTCCTCAAGAAGCTGCACTCATCATTGAACTTCATAGCATTCTAGGCAACAGGTAAAGCTTGATTGGTGTTATTCAATGTCTCATTCTCTAGCCCATGTATTTGTTATTAGTATTGGAATTATCCGTTTTATTGTGAACATTTTCTTCAATATTGGTATCATCCTTGATTGTTTTTTTTTTTCTTTTTTTCCCCATATTTGCGCAATTATAAGAGTGTGTCTTTCTCGAAAGTACAGATGGGCACAGATAGCCAAGCACCTGCCAGGAAGAACGGACAATGAAGTCAAGAACTTTTGGAATTCAAGCATAAAGAAGAAGCTCATCTCTCCTGATCATCATGTTTCTACTCTAGCCACCTTCATTGATTTGCACAACACCAGTAGTGGTTCTGAGGAAGCATTGTTCTCCTTGAATGCAAACCCTAGTCTCCTTCTAAGTGCACATCAACAAGAGCAGCTCTATCTTACCTCCCCAAATTCAATGTTACAAAGTTTGGGTCATGGAGACTTCAAGTTCAACAGAATTCCCTACAATTCCAATGCTGATTTGAGTCATTTTCCACCCCCTTTAATTCCACAAACACTGCCACCTCCACCAAATAACCCATCTTCATTTGAACCAATATGGTCCTTGCCTTATTTCCCTCAACACTTTGATCCAAATCTAGATGACCAATTTTTTAGCAATACGGCAACAGGTCCTCACTACCCTGGAGACAAAGTCACTGACCATAGTTTTGCAGCAGCAATGCCCTGTGACAATCAAGCTATGGTCCCCATGATGCCAAAACATTGTGAGATCATGGAGGTTAATGCCATTGGAATTCCATCTTCATCTTCTACACACGAGGCAGCAGCACTTGACCCACTTGCTAGACTTCCATGCTTTCCATCTCTGCCTTGCTCACATGACTCGCACGTACCAAACATCCAGATGGACTACATTGATGCTATCATGTCATCACTGCCATCATCATCCTCATCATCATCATCATCATCATTTTCAGCATATTCGAGTGGTCAATTTGTTGCAAACCCTATTCTTCCCTTCTAGCCTGGATGCCTAAACATTGGTGGATATACATTTAGAGGAATTGTGGATGGATTCATTTTGACATACAATGCATTTATTTCCACAAATATGCATAAGATGTTGAGTGCAGCTATTATGGGAAATCCTAAATGTTACTAGTTCAGGTTCTTAAGTAAGTAATGTTTGCTATGGTTCCATAAATGTGTGTAAGGCTATTTCTTGTTTTTCATTAAAGCTATGTATATATTTTGCATTCTCGGCCATCCCCTTGTGTAATGAGATATATATATATATATATAAGTTTCCATTTTCTTATTGAACTACACGGTTTTTGTGTTACCGCTGGCTCTTTCTTTTCTTTTTTCCTTTTCTTAAAAATAATAACAATAATAATAATAATAATAATAATAAAAGAAGATTAGTATATATAAATCCAAATAGTATGTGGATGTGTACAGTTGACAGAGCCTCATTTATAATTAAATGAATGTTCACGACAAGCATGGATATATAAACCGAGAAAGTATACAAAATCAGCTTGATTATGTAGCAATGAGGCACACAATCTATATAACATTTTATATGTTTTTATTTATTTATTTATAAAATATAATAAGTTTTTTACTAAATTATATTGCACCAGCACATAATTTCTGCACTACTCTCACTGTATTGTTATAAAAATTTACCCTCACAAAATCTACGTGGAAAAGATTAATCCAAGACTAAACCCACAGATTGGTTAATAGTTAATTCCACCGTGGTAACATCAATAAGGTTGAAAGTACTCGTGGCTCTTTCTTCCTTCTGGCTCTTTCATCCTCTCATGAAAAAAATAGAAGTTGTACAATCTACATCCAAGACATCAATTAGTGTCGTATAGTTTCCAAATGTATAGGACTAGACTTTCTAGCCAGCTATCCTGCTAGAACTATTTTTGTCTTATTTCCTATCCAATAGTCGCATGTGAATGTTCAGACAAAATTTCGTTAAGCATGCAACAAAAATGCCGTCTTAATATATATGACCCTAATATTATTATTTTACGAGATTCTAAATTACAGATTGCAATTGAGATGCCATTCAACTGTGATTAATAGGGGCATGATTGTGGCTAAGGTTTTTTGTTTGTTTGTTTGTATGTAGTATGGCTAAGTTCTTTAAGTAGGAAAACGTCACCGCAATCTGGCCGCAGTATTGTTGTTCCACAAGGACTGCAATTGGGATCACGTAAGCAGCAATTACTACTACCCCATTACGATGACTGCAATATTGTTTACATTGTAAGGTCATAAGTTAGAATTTTGAGCGAGACGATCAGTAGAATTAAACATATATTTTATGTCATAAAGTTTAGTTTTTTTTATAAATTCAAGTCGCGGTCTAATTCATTATACAGTGTAAATTTAGTAGTTTTTTTTTATTTTATTTTAATAGTGCTGTAGAATACTACCTTTTTTTTTATATCATTTTCTCCAACAAAAAAAAAAAAAAAAGAAACGAAAAAGCTATTCAAATCTTTGATTATGTCATAAGAATTTGACTAATTTTACACTTAGCTGCCGACCTAATGAACTCACTCCTTTATAAGTTCATGGTAGCTTGGAATAACCTCTACACAAAATTTCCCAAGAAGAATGGGCAAGAAACATATATAATTAAATAATTGTTCTTGTCCCGCATTTAAAATACAGCTCAATAGAATATTATTTGGCAACTTCAACTTCAAATTGAGGCGTTTGCAGTAGTTGTTCTTGCGAGATTGGCCATGAGGAGTTTGCCAACTAACTACGACATAATCAATCATCCTTATGGGCTGAAAGGGAAAAGGATGGTCAGTTATGTTACAATTGCTTGACTTGTTTTGTATACGCAAATTATGTATGGTACTTTCATTGCAAGAAGTGAACAACATTACTCGAAGAAACACACCATGTCAAAGACACTTTTTTGAGGATTGATTAAAGCTTCCCTTGAGAGGAAATAAGAGCAACGTGTTAATGGTAGTAAATGCATGGAGGGAATAATGTAATGGAGCAAAGACAAAAAAGAAGTGCATCATCCTAGGTTTCTTGATGAGAAATGTACTGGCATTACTGTGATTATTCTAACGTTGGAGAGTTTTCAATGTAACTTGTACCAAAAAGGTTAGGCAAACAAATAAGAGTACGTGCATACGAATCTCTCCTACACTTTACAGTGAGAGAGAATTGAATTGCATAGCAAGAAAAGACTGAAAATAAGTGATGCAGAATAGTCACAGACCTACCAAAAATAAAAATCATGAATTGTTATTATAACTCTTAATTTTACATTTAAGTGGTTTAATGTATAATCAAGATCAACAATACCATCACAAATATGTAATCAACTACATTAATAGTGTCACCATATCTGGCTCATGTCAAGAGAAACTCGCCCGTATGTGATGAAATACTGCTTGTCCCCACCACCTCAAAGCATTCCCATCAGATCCTTGGCAGAACCCATTTGCTTCATCAAATTTCACAAACAAGCATCCTTGGCAAAACCAAGGACAATATGCAGTAACTTATGTGAACACATCCTTCCCATACAAAAAACCCAGGTGTATTTGCTGAAAGCTATGTCTTTCAAACCAAAACACAAGCAATAATCCTAACTACAACAATGGTATCACTAACAAGACAAATGTTGTATCTTGTGTAAGCCATCCATGAAGTAAGCTTCCTACACAAAGCCAACTGTCTCTAACAGACTAACAAGACCTCGGAGCAGTAACCATAAATTTCAACATAAACCCTAGTGTCACCGCTTATCAGCCAGCTCAATTGTGTCCTTTCCTTTTGGGGAGCCAAAAAACAGAAAGGGGGGGGGGACCAAATCATATATTGAGCATCCAGAGGCGAGGCTGTAAGAATATGTCTGCTTATCAGACAGATTGGTTGTTGGGGATTAGGAGAACAGAGTTTATATGGATTTCAGTTTCCTAAAATCGCCTTTCCTTTTTTTTTTTTTTTTTCATTGTTAAATTGGAGACTTTTAGTTAGGAGTCATTAGAAGTTTCATTTGTTTAAGAATATTTGTTTGGCGGATCAAGTTGTTAGAATTCAAACTCTCTGGGGAAGAGAAGAGGGAAATTAGAGAATTAAATCACTAAATTACGTAAATTGATGGTTGGGTAATTAAACTCTTAATTACAATAAATAATTTATTATTATTGTTATTATCATTAAAAATCTTGTGATGTTAGTTTGCACATGTATAGATGAGAATTTAATTCTTAGAGTTTGTTTGTTTTTAGAGAAATGTTTTCCTATAAGAGTATATTTTTATTTTTTTAATAAGCAAATTAAAAAAATAATTAATAAAATATAATAATAAAATTATATATAAAATGACCGTCACAGAGATAACTTTTATTTAAGATAAGTGAAATTATTTTTCATGGAAATTGAAACGGAAAAGAAAGGGAGAGAGCACATTTAAAAAAAAAAAAGGAATGTTATTTTCTATTTTACTAATTACCAACCAATTCTATCGTTCTACTCTATTTTCTAAAATATTAGCTAATTTTTTTATATTTTTAAAATAATAATTAATTTATATAAAAATCTTTAATTTTGATTTTTATATAATAATTAAAATTTTTTAAAAAATAACAATAAAATTAAAAAATAAAAAATAATCTTTCATAAAAATAATCTAATAAATATTTTTTATAAACAAATTAGTTTTTAACAAACAAACAAACACTCAGTATAATTTTTATTTCATTATGATATTCTTGCAAATAACCTCACAATAAGAAATAATTCATATAATGTCTGAAGGACCCCCACAGCTCTTGAACACATCAACATTACACTTGCATCATTTAACCAATGGGAGTTTATGAAACAATGTAGATGAAAATCCCCCCCCCCTTTTTTGTTTTTGTTTTTTTCTCATATTTTCCTTACCAATTCAATCGGCAGCGCATGGCTTCAATGCCATTATGCCATTCTATACATGTTCTCTCAGAGGAGACTGGACTAAATGTCAGAGAAGGCATTGCATGATTTCCGTAATGAAATTATGCAGCTGCAAATAAGATGGAGGAATTGATGGTTCTAAATGTCAAAACACAGTAGGAGCACTAGACTGCCAAAACCATGAGCACATTTCCATCAGTACAACATTGGCAATGAAGCAATGTACCTATGGTAATATTAGACAAAATTTTTCCTTTAGATGCGCCATTAACCACCCAGCATCAGATCCACATGTATAACAGTCCAGATGAAACTGAATCTAAAACCAATACAATCTTTAACTAAACCAGCTAATACATACATACTTGGAAGATGCTGAATTTCATGAGAATTCCAGAAAAGGACAACCCATAATGTAACAAATGAAGTTCTGTCTTCGGAATAAGCTAACAACCAAAGAAGAGATGAGACTTTTCAGTATACTTGCACAGTCCATGGACAAAGGAAGCTTTGAAATCTCATCTTTGATTCCAGCAAGATGTTAATGAAGAGCTAAGCTGTAATTCTGGAGCGCCCTTTCGCTATTCTCCGAGCAATGACTCTACGGCCGCCCTTGGTTGCCTTGCTGCTCATGTGCACAGTTGTATCAATCATGCAAGTCTTACGTACATCAGAAAGATTATTGAGCCAATTAACAAAGGGGGGAAAGAAAAGTAAACAAGAACATGCAATATCCTGTAGCAAGGCCATAAAATGACAAACAAAGCTCCACTTGTAGCATAAAATTGATCAATGTATCATTATCATCATCTGAGTAAAATGTCTAGCACTAAATCCAATTCCAATCGTTGTTTCACAAAAAAATTGACAACAGAATCCCCATAAAAACCAAATGTTGTCAGGAAAATTTGTGTAGCTGGCAATACTCTGATTAGCTTGTTCAGAGCAATAAAACTTGAAAAAAAAAAGGGGATTAGCAGCTATGCTGAGCCATTTGTTACTCTAGAAAAGACAAAGGGAATAAATGGAGCAATACCGTGCGAAAAATCCATGATTTCTCTTTCGCCTAATGAGGCTAGGTTGGAATGTCCGTTTAGGAAATAAGAGCATTGGCTCACTGGATGAATCTCCTGCAAAACACAACTCGAACCAGTGACACCAAAAACAGGAACACAAAGAAAACACTGCAAATGAATTCATCGCACAACTTCTTGGACACTATTCATTCAAGCCATCAAACCCAAACTAACATAATTGGATTATTACAGTAAGGAATTGCAATGGCCCAACCTGATAAACATAAAAGCAAGTTCAGCCCCCCAATATGAACAAGCACAATAATAGCCCAGGAAATGAAGGGATTTCATTTTATATCCCCAAATAATTACCAGTACCAAAATACCCAGACAAGTTCTCAACTTTAAACTGTGATCAATGTTAGACACACAAAAACTCTATCCCAATAACCTCAATTCAATCAATCACTAACCTAATATTCAAAAGAATCAATCTCCAAGTGCAGTGTTCACACACACACACACGCAGCCCCGAGAAAGTTACAAACTTCAAACATCAATCAGTAATAACATTCAACAAAATCAACCCCACTAATCCCAATTCAATCAATCACTAAGCCAGTTTCGAATGAATCAATCCCCAAATGCATTGTTAACACACAAATACACACACACACAAACACAATGCCCCACGAAAGTTACAAACTTTAAACATCAAACAGTAATGACATTACAAAAAAATTGAATCCAACAACCTCAATTCAGTAAATCACAGACCCAATTTTAAATAAATCTATTCCCAAACGCATTGTTTACACACACAAAATGCTCCAAGAAAGTTACAAACTTACCAAAAAAAAGAAGAAAAAAAAGACCACACCAGTCTCAATTCAATCAATCAGTGACCGAATTTCAAATGAATCAATCCCCAAATGCAGTGTTCACACACCCACACACAGAGTGCCCCATGAAAGTTACAAACTTTAAAGATTAATCAGTAATAACAGTGTAATACACCCAACAAAAAAAAAAAGACTCCGACAACCTAAATTCAATCAATCAATGATCCAATTTCAAATTAAACCAAATTTAGTGTTTCCACACACACACACACACACACAGAGTCACACAGAGTGTACCTACCATCAGGCAAGAAGAAGCGGAGTGAAGGGAGGCCACAGGGAGGCAAGAATCCCAGATTGGAAGCAGCCGTTTTGGCGTTATCGGCGTCATTTTGGGGGAAATGGAGAAAAGTTTCCATCTTGGTGAAAGAAGGGAATAGCCGAGGAGTGATTTGAAAGCTCTGAGACACAATTTGAGTGTTGGAGTTAGTGTTTCTGTGCAAATTCGGTTTTGATAGAACCATCCTGTTCATCAGCGAGGCCCCAGCTCTGATTAGGGTTTTTGTGGTGGCCATATTTTTTGTTTTTTTGGCTTCTGTCTAAAACCCTAATCAAGAAGATACAGACAGAAAATGTGCCCTGGAAGAAGCAGCGTGAAAAGGGTTTTGATGGATGACTGAGATTGGGCCATTGAAGAGCCCACGACTATGGGCTGCATATGTGGAAATATGACCCAATTACATTTCTAGCCCCAAAAGAAAACAAAAAAGAGTCTTTTAAATATAAAATATTATGTTAAAAATTATAATATAATATAATATAATATAATATATATATATATATATATATAAGATACAATTCAATATTATAAAATATACCAAAATTCCCATTAGTATGTCATAGTTTGAATAATAATTAAATTAGATGTATGCAAATTTATCTGTTTAAATAAAAAGGATACAATTTAAACTTATAAATTTTAATATGGAGTGAAATAATTTTATTTTTTAAAAATACTTGTATAAAATAAGTTTATCCATAAATATTTTCGATAATAATACAGTTTATAATGATTTTATATATACCATACAACATTCTACAAAGTCAGACCAGCTTAAACTATTGATATCATGCCGTAGTTCCCAAGTTGCAACCCCATTTTTACTTTATTTGCAAGCAACAATTTAATTACGGTTAGTCTATAAAGTATGAAATTAAAAAAATAAATTATGATGAAAAAATCATTTGCATCATTTTCTTAGTATCATCGTTAGGGACATTGTCACGAGTATTTTAATGTACAAAACTCTCGTGTTATGAAAACTGAGAAAGAGATAAATATACTCTATGGTATATTTTTTTAGTGTCACCATTAGTATTATAAATAATGCCTTTGAAATCAATAGAAGATATAAAGGCAGAAAATATAACAATTAAATAAAGGGCAAGGTCATATAAATAAGACGCTGTTCTACATTACAATTTTATCAACACTACAAAATACAAAACAACTCAGCAATCCAAGTCCACCAAAGAGTTGAAACAAGGAAAAAATAAAAATAAAAATAAAAATATATATAATTAAAAGGAGACAAAAAGAAAAGCACAAATCAATTGATGACTAATTACTTCAATTGCTAACACCAAAAAAAAAAAAAAAAAAAAAAAAGGGGCACTGATTAGTAGAAAGAAGTGTTATGTCTATTGGTCCCCTTTAAGTGCAGAAACGATCCAATCTGAAGCTGCTGCATGAATGTCTGAGTCAATATGTGGCGACAGCAACAGAGGGGTTATGGCAACCTGACATTTCAAATGAATAAAAAGATAATTATATCAAACATTGATCGAGTTGAAGGTATGGAGCCCAGGAATATGACAGTAGCACTTGAAAACAAAAATGAAATGGAAATTCTTCCAGTTTTAACAGTAGAAATTTGATGAATGTGGCATTTGAAACCAAGTTCATCAGACATCCACTGCTTTCCAGGAAGATCTTAATCAGTTGGTATCCCATGTTGATGCTCCTGTGACTACTTGTCCAGAAAATATCTACGTGGTAAGTAAATCACCCATGGTTGGCCTAGTTGTAAGGGCAAACTTGGGATTATGTGGGTTAGGTGCTCAGTCTCAAGTTTGAATCCTCCTAGATGTATTCCACATTTTAAGTGGGAGCTGCGGCACTGAAGGTCATTGTAGCAACTAAGGGGTTTGCCTAAGGGATTCTTCATCATCAAAAAGATATCTGATCAGTCAGTCTTTGCCTAGGAACAAGCGGAGGACAATGGGGCAAAAGTGATATGGGTGATCCTGAACAAAAGCTGAGAATACTAAGCTGCCCCACTTACAACTGTTGTTGTGATAATAGTGCCCAGTACAGGGCCCTCACAGATGGTCCTGAGTCTTTAAAATTCAAATGGCATGCAAAATACAAGGAACCATCGAACATCCATGGGTGGGTCAGTCATCCAATAAATAAGCCTTGTTAACATCCAAACTGATGACAACTCTGTGAAGCCTACATGAAAAACCAGGATATTCAGTGTTTTAAACTTACAAATCCATTTTCAAGTGACTTGAAGTCCAGATCCTCATCTGTGTCTTCATGCTTCTTGTCCAAGAACTGAGACGTCATTTCAACACTTCGTCATTTTATAGAACGGCCAAAGGTGCTTATTGGATAGAATCCCCGTGTGTGTGTGTGTGTGTGTGTGTGTGTGTGTGTGCATGTGTGAACTTAGGCAGAGGGGAGAACCAACATTATGCAAGCATGTAGAGATGTAGGATAAGCATAGAATATTAATAAATTACTTGATAATAATTATTCCTCTTCTTTGTCCCTCATCATGTAGCACAAAGATCATGCCTGTAATTGTAACTTCTAGCTCCATATGAAATATATTCTATAGAACTAAATTTCATATAACACCCAGAAACTGTATCTTACAGAGGATTTCCAAAAGATAAGAGCAGCAGAAGCTTCCACAAAAAAGTTCATATAAATTAAAAGAGAAATTCCAGAAGCTTTCGGGCCCACTAACCACTCCATAGTTAAATTTCTATTAGAATCCCACAAATTCCGAATGTAAAAAATCAGTTTAGAAACAAGTTCAACCATATTCGACACTCAAAACCTATTTTAGAGCTCTTCTGACATGCAGTGTCGGCAGTTAATATTGCTGTCAGTTATTTTTACCTCTAAGCGAAAATACTTTTTCACCCGGTTGGTGTCAGATTTTCCAACAGCCCCAACTGAATCAATCTCCACATTTTTCCTTTGTGTGGTCAAGCGACGAGCCGCACCCTATAAACAATGCATGATGATATCATATTTTTGAAATCAGTAGCAAGGAAAAAGAAATGATATAGCATAATGCTTGTTAGGAATTACTCACAGCAGCAGAGGCATCTCGGCTAAGCTGAGCAAGCTGCATTCCAAGGCTTTGCTGATTAGACATGAAATGTCCAACATGAGGATGCCTGTTAGCTGAAATTGCTAGCCAGCTAGGCAGGGCTCTCCACATACTTTGCTTGGTCAGCTTGAAGCCCTGCCAAGTTAGAGTTGGTGTACTTATTGTTCAACTCCTCCAACTCAGAAGTTAAACAAGGCACAAAGTAAAAGGAACTAAGGAAGAAAGGCACAATCACCTTTAGTTTCACTAAAATATTAGTTATCCCTGGATTTTAGGCATGAAACTCATGCATCATAGCCTCTTTGATTCACAAGATGACAATTTTCACTTGTTTGGCAACATATCACCAGCAACACTCAATATGCCAGAAAATGGTATGAAAATCACTACCTTGTTTGTAGAGGGAGAAGAGGGGATTTCTATATTAAGTGAGCAACTCTTTGGAAAAACGCCCTTCTGTATATCTCTGATAGCAGCACTTATTATTGGTAAAGAGACAGTGACTGCATCCTTAAAATCGCTTTCTTGGCTTTCTTCCTTCTTCCTATAATAGATTAAAACTCCAATGAATTACCAAAGAGCAATAAGGAGACAGCAATCAGCAAGAGATCATGAACTCACCAGTTCAGTGATATCGATATAGATGGGACCCCACAAATGAGTGCCTCCCTGGCTCCAGCAACAACACCTGAGTAGAACCTGGTGAATTTTCAAGAAACATTTACAATCGACTATTGTCACTAAAAGAGCGAATTTTGCAATTGAGGAATGAGCTCAATGCTGGTCCTAATTCCTGATTCAGAAGTAATGTGGTATTGAGAATTTGAAAAAGATGCCACTTGAACAATGGATAAGCATGGACAGAGCACTTACATTTGATGACCACAGCTTGATCCCCGGTTAATTCCACTGACTACCTGAAATTAAATCAATCCATGAGTAAGTTCTCAAGAAACAACTCAATAACATAGTTACACATATTTCATATTCAACAACATATAAATGCTAACCAGCAAAGGCTTTAACAAAGAAAACAGTGATCCAGATAATGCTAATGAGACACAATCCGCTGGAGTCCCTGAGAGACAAATTCCATTACAAAGGACTTAGTATTGGCAAACAGGTAATACATTACATCATGCATTCAGCGGGCAGCATATCTAGAAAACAATATGAAGAAAAAAAAAAAACCTCAAGTTAATAACCGATATGGAATTATGATTGTAGCCCAGTAAGCAAAAATTGGCTAGCTCACATCATATCCATGAATATTTTGCAATCATAAAGTGCAAGTGTTAGTATTAAGACAAGTTAGATCCTAAAGATGTTCAACAAAAAGATGATAACAAGATCCAATCAAGCAAAACGATTCACAGTTTGGATTAATAGTCTAACATGCGTAGAAATTAAATGTGTCTCTACCCGTAACTTCATAAGCTTTAGCACCATTAATATCAGCAGAAGTTGCAGCAATCGTTTCTCGTAGAGTTAAGGAGTGGCTGGCTACTGATTTGTCCCTACACAAACCAATTCACAAACTAAATAAACCGCAAATTGTAGGACTATCAAACCAAAGAGCACAACACATATCCATACTCGAAAGTTTATCCCACAACACAACAAAGCAACATGATTAACCCAAAAAACTTACCCAGATAAGGAAACACGCTCAAAGAGCACAAAATCTATATCACAGTGATATTCAAAATCAGACACAATCCAGATGGTATCATTAAAGAAAAAATAAAATAACCAGGTACCCAAATAAGGTAATGAACACAAAAAACCAAAAAAGGAACTAAAATAGCAGAGAGTGAAGGGAAAAATTAAAAAAAAAAAAAAAAAACCCACAATTGAGGAGCGCAAACATGGACATTGTAGAGCCCTTCAAGGACCAAAGCTTCAACAAGAGAAACAAGACCAGGGGATTCAATCCCATCACCATTGGTGACCAAAATTATAGGCTTTGAATGATCTTCTTCTTGTTCTTCTTCTTCTTCTGGTGGGTCCAATGAGTTTTCCTTGGAATTAGAAGAAGTAGATGGCTCCGTTGACTCATCATTTGGGTCACCTTCTCTGTCTCCTTTCTTACTAAGCAACACTTCTTGGAGATTGGACACCAGACCTGGTGGCAATAAGTTGTTCTTCTTCACAGAAGTCATTTCCAAATAACCAAAGATTGCACCTTTACACACAAATACACACAGAGATGGGGAGATTTTATTCCGCAGCAAAATCAAAAACCCCGAGACAGAGGAAAGCGGAGGCTTATAGAGAGCCGAGCTGAGAATGAGAAGCGGAATTGATGGATAGACCGCTTCTAACGGGGTTACTTGTGTGTGTGTGTGAGAGAGAGAGAGAGAGAGAGAGAAGGAAAGAGGAGGGAGAGATTTTCAATTAAAGGAAAGGTGAGGATGTAATAAGATCCTTGATATAATAATAATACTCACAACTAATTTTAATACTAAAATTAATTAAATTAATCACATTTTATTATACCACTTGAGTGTGTGATAGTTAGGTTAATAATTTAATGCTTCCTGTTTTGCATCTGACTCAAATTTGATTCTTTGCATTAATGTTCACCCTGACGTGACAAGTTTGAAAGTTTCAATGTATATTAATAAAAATTCTAGATTTGTGGTATATAAAATGTATTTTAATAATATTTAATATTAAATAAAAATAACATAATTTTAATTTTATATTTTAGATATAACGATGAATATAAAAATAATAATAATAATAATAATAACTTGAATTGAAGTGGGCGAGAGATGCAATTTACAAGCCCACACATGTTATTTTCTTTTCTTTTTTTTTCCCTCTTATCTTTTAATTAGAGGAGGATATTGGTCTTTTCTAAAATGATCACAAATTTATCTATAATGCAACTATAACTTAATTTACATTTATTTTCTCTCTCTCTTTCTCCTTTTAACTCGTGTAATATTCTTATTTTTAATTTGGTGGTTTCTAAAATGGTCACAAATTTATCTAACCGTTTGTGGACTCGATTGTTTTAAGGTAATATGACTAATTGTGATGATTATTAATGGAGGAATTGAAAGGGAATATAGGGTGGCATGAAAGGAACAGCAAGTGCTTGTTAAGGAAAGTTGTCTTTTGCACCTTTCCTGGCTTCGGATTGAAAATCAATACATGGGACAGTTTTTTTTTTTTTTTTTAATGTCTTTGCACATATTTTTTGTGATAATATCAACAAAATACAATAGTTTAATCAAAAAATATGAATTTTAAAATCAATAAATTCACAATCAGTCATCATCTGTTCAACTGTTTTGCATAGCATACTATTGTAGACTTTCCACTCTCTGTGGGCTTTTTTTTTTTTTTTTCCTTGTGTGTGGCCTTTTATGGCTTTTTCCATTAGACTATCTTGTTTGTGATTGAAAAAAAAAAAAAAAAAAAACAACAACAACAACAACAACAACAAAGAGGGTCCTTGCCATTAGACTACACTAAAGTTGCTTACACCCCACCTTATTGATGTGCCTCCACGCTACTATTTCTTATAAAGGCAGAAAGTAATTATATTAGAAGCATGGACCCAGAATTAAAAATAAAAAAAAAAAGAAAAAAAGAAGAAAGTTTAACTAGAGGGACAATGTTTCCAGTGCCTCAGCCATTGGGCTGTCTACTTGAATCCTATGACAACTAACCACAAAATCTCACTTATTTTATTTTATTTTTATCAATATCAGTATTTGATTTTTAATTATTAGAATTAAGAGTCGAGCTATTTTAATTTATTTATATATATATATATATATATATATATATAAAAGCAAAGTGAAAAATGGTATAACCAGACAAGTATAATTGCACACCTATCAATTAATAAAGATTGGTCAAGCTCATTATAAGCTGGAAAAAACATTTTCCATGTCCACCAGCATTTGAAGTTTGTTTGATCGCGAGTGACGTTATCTAGGAATTTCTTTTGTCTCCCCCAAATCAAACCAATCGATTAGCAATTTATAATTAAATGTTACTCTCCTATACTACTTGTAATTAATTGTACCAAATAATCCAGATAACTTAGACTAGGGACAAAGGGGCACCATTCTCCATCTCTCACTGAGTCCACCATTCTTTGTGGCTAATAATGGACCACCATAAAATATTAACTTTTTAAGAAATGCAGAAGCCTTAATGCGATTAATCAAGCTAACCTTGTCAACTGAAGACACGGATTCGAAGTTGTTACGAGATAGATAGATGGTAAACAATCAAGTTACTTAAGAGTAGTCAACTTCTCAGTCGATTAAAACCAAGTGCACGTAACAGCATCACTGCATGTCGTGTATTAACACCTAGGGTTAATTATTACTCTGTGTATGAGATAATGTGTCTTCCCATTTCAAATATGAGAAAAAATTTTATGCTTTTTTTTTTTTAATTTTAGATGTACGAATTTTTATTGTAATTCAAAATGGCATTCCGTTCTCTCTCTCTCTCTCCCTCCCCCTTTTCTAGTACTTTTTATCTTTGCAAGCTGACCGGCACTTACCTACTAATCACCCACCACATGGACAGGACTAGGCCTCCACCAATAAGGCATCGACCGATGTTCAAGGAATCATGCATGTTGACCCGACCCAACTTTTACTTCTTCAATAAACTTAGCAAAAGCCTTGAATTAATCAGCTCGGCCGAGAAAAATACGGTTGGCAGTTTGCTCCAAGTTGAAGAATCTTCACTCCCATGATTAAAGAAATGGATTTGGGTGTTGATTAATGATAACTTTCAATCATCCACATAAACCTTATGGACAGAAACTTTTGGAGAGATGCTGGACCCAGTTGACAGCTAAAAGTTTGACCTTGGGGTATTTCGAAGGGAAAGTTATCGAGAGTAGTGGGGATTCACTGCTTGTCTTATAGTTATGAACTTGCCAGAGGAAGTTTTGTCGAGTTAAGCCCTTGTTTGCTCTTGATTGACAGTTGCTAGTTGCTACCATAATGGACTTTGCACAGCCCATTAACATGTCATCTCCATCTGGGCATTTCCTTGGTTAAAGCACCATTCACCTAAACAGCCGTTAAAATGCAGAAATATGGCTTTCGGTTAAGTTTTACATACAACTGCTAGGGAACTTGTCTCCCAAATTGGAACCCGAAAAAATGTGATAAAAAACAAAAAAGGATTTAGGGGTAGGACTTCCTAATCTGCTAGTAATAACTTGTACATATTCCAAGTGAAATGTCATGATGGAATTAATTTCAGCACCAATTAGACCTCTTTCAGCTTTCGTTTCTTGGCACTTCTTGTTGGCAGCTTATCCTTTGGACATGCAAGAGGGTTCTTCAAGCTCTTGGTCAGTGTATTTTTAATATTCGCAATGATCTCCTTGTTTGCCGGAGATATGTCATCTCTTGATAGAGTCTGTGCCAGCTCCAGCATCTTTGTCATGCCGGCAACCTGTGAAACGAGACAGGTTGATATATTCAAACATTGTATGTTTGAGAACTTAAGACCAAGGAAAGACGGTGATATGAAGAGGCTTACTGTCTGCCGAAACAGAGACTCCAAAGACGTATGGCGTCCAACATATTTTCTTGTGATCTTGGAGTACCAATCTTTGTATTTGCTGTCATCTAAGCTGTCATCACACACAACTATATTTTCTTGACGCTTCTGCCATTCCATACAACTTAAATCAGCATTTTCTGCTGACTCTGTCTTCACATTACCTCGCTGTACTTCCTGTGGGATTGGTTGACACATGCCAAATTGCCTCAAGCAACGATCTGGAAGGTGTTTCTCTTCCTTATCAATGCAGACCAATGTTGTTTTTGATCTGCCCAGAATTAAATCACGTTTGATATCTTCTGGTGTAATGTTGTCTGCATTCTGGTAAGGTAACCAGTCAACCTGTACGCCCACATGGAGTAATCACATCATCATTTGCATGAGCTAGGACATAGGAATTGTTCACATTCTACAATGTTTTAGAAACTCACATCACATGGTTGGAGAGAATCCAATGCCTTGCGATACTGAACAAGATTGCATTTTGCTCGCTGACCAATTTGTTTTTGCTTCCATCGGAGTGCAAGGGGAAAGACATCATTTGTTGAGTCTTGACTGAGTTTTGGGCGACCAATGTTTAAGTGAGAGTAACTCCAACACTGGAATAAATCCAAATGAGTTTTTCAACTGGAAGCCAAGAAATTAACGGTATACATGCAACTTTACATTCATTAGACTGCAACCCAATTTTCCCCAACACCCAACCACAGCCCCCGAAAAAGAAAAAAAAAAACAGTAGGAAACAAGGCAGAAAAAAAAAAAAATAGAAGAATGGAAAGATACTGCAAGCAACCTGCAACAATGTCAAACATCCACTTATTGTGCTTTGAGATTTACTGGTGGCATTTCCAAGAGCTCTATACAAAAATGCCAATGCTGCTGCACCCCAAGCATACTTCCCTGCTTTGTCAAAATCTTCAAACAATGGCAGATACATCACAGGAACAGTGTTCCCGCCAGTAGTAGAAAACATGGTACTGCCAACTAAATACAGAAGATAAGCTCGCGTATATTTCTCAACATCTTCAATGGAAGCATTTTCTGGACACTGTGAAAAGGATTCTTTCAACCAAGATAGCTTCACAGACCCACCTCTTCGATCATTAGAAGATGGTATCTTCCCTAAAAGCCTCTCACAGGTGAGGTCAGTAGAAGAATCTTTTACCGCTACACCTAAAACAGGCTCTCCATCAATTGGTAGCCCTAAGATGATCCCAACCTCGTCCAAAGTTATTGTCAGTTCCCCAACAGGCAGGTGAAATGTGTTTGTCTCTTTCCTCCATCTTTCAACTAACGCAGAAATCAGTTGGTTATCTAAACTAAATGCTCCTATCTTTATAAAGTGCCTAAACCCCGCTTTCTCAACCAACTCATTTTGTTTTGCTGTCAACTTCCACTCATCTAACTTTGAGGTGTGCTCATGACATCTAAGTGCACCACGCTCCTATACAAATTATTCCACATAAATTATTAAACTTCTTAACAGCATTGATGATAAAACCAAAAAGAGAAATTATAGAGTTTCCTCACATTAATCACTACCTGTCCTTCCCAAATAGCTGAGGATACATGCTCCTTCTGATCATAGAGTACAGAAGCATCAATTGGCCCAGGGTCATCACAGAGACGACTTCCATAAGCATCAACTAGTGACTCCTCAGCAACAGAGTCTTGAGTAGAGTCTGTCATTGCTAAACAAGCCCCGGAACAATACAAGGTCAGCTAGTATAACAAACTGAACCCAAAAATAAGGCAGGAAGGACATGGAGTTCTCTTGAGTAAACTATATAACAGTCTCATTTCACCCCAAAATGTGATTGTACAAAGCTGTGCTAAATTTAGGCCAAAAGATTGGCTCTAACAAAAAGCTACAAGCCATGCACTAAAAAAATCGAAAACTTTCACTACAAACAATCATGAATCTCAAGTTTCTTTTCCAGTTTCAAGAACCACTTAAATGAAAGCTTAAAGAATTGAACTTTTCAATTCTGTGTGAACAAGGATTAGGCTTTATTAATATTCAAAAACCCAGAAACCCATAAGACCCTTCTCTAATCATTTTCTAATGCATTTTGATTGAAGAAAGAACACAAAAATGATGAACTGAGCTAAATTTAGGCCAAAAGATTAGCTTAAAAAAAGGCCACCAGCCATGCACTAAAAACTCCAAGCTTTCACTGCAAACAAGCATAAATCTCTCTCTCTCTCTCTCTCTTTTTTTTTTCAGTTCCAAAAATCACTCAACTGAAAGCTTAAAGACTTGAACTTTTGATATTCTCTCTGAACAAGGATAAACTTTTTTCGAGATGCAAAACCCCATAAATCCATAAGACCCATTTCTAATCCTCTTCAAATTGGAGAAGGAATACCAAAAAGGTCTAAACAAAACCAACCCATATCACCAAAAATACCAGATTTTGATATTCTCTCTGAACAAGAATAAACTTTTTTTCACATGCAAAACCCCATAAATCCATAAGACCCATTTCTAATCCCTTTCAAATTGGAGGAAGAATACCAAAAAGGTTTAAACAAAAAACCAACCCATATCACCAAAAATACCAAATTTTAATATACCAAATTTCAGTGTGGCATTTCATCAAGCAATTGCTTGAATTGTTCAAAACCCATTTGAATTCTGCCCCCCTTAAGAGAAGGACAAGAACACCCTTTTGCTTCTATACCCATAATCAATTTATCCCTTCAAATGGCAATCCAAAAAGACGAAAAAAGCAATAAAGTGAAATCAAATGAGAGAAAAAAAGAGAAAAGGAAAAAAAAAATCAATAGAAAAGCATATAATTTCTATTAGGGTTTCGGTTCGATGTGAAATTTGGCAATTCTAAGAAGAGAGGTGGCAACGACTCGTCGCTTTTGTTTTGATTGCATACCGAAAAATCCGGTTTTGGATGTAATCTGAAGGCGGAGCCGGAGCCGGAAGAGGAAGACGGAATATTTCGATGTCGGAGGTCAGGACGACATGCCGTTTGATCTGCTTGACACGTCGGCTGCATATAACCGACCTACGGGTAACGCTGACACCTTTGGAGATGGTCGACCGACGGTCTGTGTAGCTTCATGTCCTCACTTTTCGTTACCAGAAGAGAATGTCTTTATTTTTTATTTATCATTTTATTTTTATTTTTTACTTAAAAATTTTGAAAATCATAATAAAATTTTTATATTTAATTTTTTATATTATATAAAAAAATTAATTTTTAAATAAAATTTAATAAAAATAAAAAATAAAAAATTAAAATAAAAAATTTAAATATATAAATATGAAACTAACAGTAATTTAGTATTATTTAATTATATTAATTTTACATTAAAAGATGAAAAAATATATAATTAAAAATTATAACTATATATGTATAATTTGTATAATTTTATATTTAATTTTAATATGTCTTTAACTTTTTTAATATATTTAAATGTGTTTTAGTATTTATTTAAAAAAAATAAAAAATTATGTTAACCAATTTGGGTGTCAATTAATTATATATTTATAATTAAAAAAATCTTTTAAAAAAAAAAAAAAAGATTCGACCAAAAAAAATCTAATCCCATCGGCTCATTTCTCCTAACATCGCCAATTGAGCCGACGTGTCGGCCGTCGGAGACGTCTCGTACGACCGACGAGTCGGTAAGAGGAAAATTCAACGGCGAGCCGTCTTGTCATCCATATTTTCTTCCGTTCATCGTCTGCGACACCGCGTCGGCACGTCCGTGGAAATCAATGGAAATACAAGGCGAAGATGGGTCAGGAAGGGAACTTGAGGGCGAATCCGAGGCCGTGTTTGGCAGAGGCAACGGTTTCAACCCCAAAGACAGGACCGTCTCCCGCCAGCACGTTCGGTTTCGACTCCAACAAGCCGGACCCCAAACAGAGCCCACCGCTTTATTTGAGGTCGTCGGCAGGAACCCGCTTTGGGTACGACGAGTCGGTGGCGGAGCAGGGGACGAGGTTGAGGTTTTCAGGAAGCTCGAGAGGGGTGAGGTGGCAGCCGGTGATTGGTTCTGCGTTTCGAGTCGGGACCCAGTTTGGTTCAAGGTGGGGATGAAGAGAATCGGAAGCTCGGGAGCGAGAATGGAACTGGAAGGCGAACTGTGCGGAGACTTGGAAAACGTCGACGTTTCGAGGCTTGATCCTGTTAGAGGTTTGACCTCTTTGTATTAAAATTACAGCTCTCAACCACCTCCGCTTCTTTGTGTGTGTGTGTGTGTGTGTGTGTGTGTGTGTGTTAATTAAATTTATCACAAAAATTAATATTATTTTAATAATAAATAATAAAAAATGTACAATTAAATATAAAAAATAAGATTTAAATTTATTATTATTCAATAATAAAAAATTTGATATTATATTAAAAAATTAATTTATTTAAAAATATAAAATATTACAAAATTAAAAATATAAACAATATATTAGATTTTAAAACGCCACTTTGAATTAATAAAATGTTTATTTGAGATGTCTTGATTAATGTGTATCGAGCGTACTTATGCATCTTCTCATTATTGCATATAAAAAAAATTTCTATTCATTCAAATTCTTAGTTAATTTATAAAAATTTTTAATTTAATTTATTTAAAAAATAAATTAATTTAATTTAATATTATATATAGAAGAAAATAAAAATTTTAAATGAAAGATATATAATTCAATTCGATGAGATTGTTATATTAAAGAAAATAATTAAGTATAACAAATACCTTAATTTACAAGCCCTATTCTCTGCTTGTCCAGACATACCATGCATTTTGTCTTGTTTAAGTAAAAGTTCATTATGAAAAATTGTATCGCAATTTGTAGTTTCACAATTTTATATACACTTAATCAATTTTTATTCTCTGCACGGGATGCCCTTTTGTGTTTTTATAAATTTGAAAGAAGTAACAATGTAAGTCTAACGAGGATGTTAGTGTATGTTGAGATGCAGAGTTCGGATTTCTTGTAATGGGGCATGAGTTTGACTGCTGTCCCGAGCGAAGAATTCGGGACCCGAAGAATTGGGATTGGTTCGTGGAGGAATCCGAGGGAGAAGGTGGTGGGGATCCCCGGAGTGAAAGAAAGAGGCAGAAAAGAAGAGGTGGGGGTAGTGAGGACGACGAGGATTGGACTGACGAGAGCAAAGATGATCAAAATATTGTCACCAAAACAGCAGGGATCAATGGACCCGAGTACTCAACACGATCAAAGGATAGAGAAAATGGTCGTCGAGGTTTGTCAAGGAAGAAGAATGATGCTGGCATTACGAGGAAAGTCATTAGCCGTTCGTGAAGAAGAAGGAGAAGAAGAAGAAGAAGAAGAAGAAGAAGAAGAAGATGATGATGATGATGAGATGCTAGGAGGGTTTATTGTGGATGAAGGTGATGATAGTAATGGTAAGGGTGTTGTAGAAGAAAGTGATGAGGAAGAGGAAGAGGAAGAATTTGTTGATGATGAGGATGAAGATAATTGATGGCAGCTTCCATTTGATTGAATGCATTCTTTAGGTACTATCTGTGCTGGGAAGGTTACTGAGACTGCTAGTTGTCAAAGTTGGTACTAACAGTAGTGATGTGTTGGTGGTTTCTGGACCAAATTGTCTAAACTAATTTGTGTGCCTTTTTGGGAAGTTTCTTTGGGGTTATCTGTGTTCTTCCTAGTACATGCTGGTGCAATGTCTTTTTTTTTTTTGGGGGGGGGGGACCACAGTTGCCATTTACATTTCTTTTTCTTTTTTCTTTTTTTTTCTTTAACTTTTTAAACTATAAAAATAAATCCTAAAGTATTAGTCATTGTATCTTAATTGAAATTTTTTCATACAAAATATCTATCACCAAATAATAATGATTTCAAGTAAGTTTTTTTTAGGGCAGAATTTAATTTTACTAACAAATTTATTTTATTAGAGAACTATGGTTTTATGAATAATTCTAATTACATCATTCCTGCATTGAGTATACTCAAAGTAAAGTTACTTAATTGTTATCGCAAGGTCACATGTATCGTATATGTAGATTTACTTGAATAGAATAGAAACCAAAAAGATTGTGAATATGATAACTATTAATTAAAAATATTATAGTTTACTGAGAAATTAATCAAGGAGAGAAGGACAGGAAAGAAAGTCAAATACAGTTGATTTTTTTTTCTTTTTTTATCAAAATTTATGTCAACTTTCATCTAAAGAATTCAACTTTTTGTTAAGAAAAAAAAAAAAATTATAGAAAGCATACCTCGAACAATGAAATTGACATGAAGACATGTCTGATGCTTGTCCTCTGTTCTTGTTGAAAATGAGACATGGGTTTCATGTTCATGCATTTGTGGTGGGGAGAGCCGAGAGGCAAAGTAGTGAGTACCAAAATCTAATTCATTACAAACAAAACGATAAAATATACCCAAAAAAAAAAAAAGAAGAGAAAATAATAAGCAATTAAGAATTAACATACTTAGTAATTCACTAAAGCATATATTATATATACATAAATATTTTTGGCGTTCGAACACAAATTTTTTAAATTATCATGTTATACAATGTATTTATATTTGTTTGATGCATAATTATGATTAATAAAAAATTATAAATATAAAATTAATGATCAAAATGGGTTTTTTTTTTTTTTTTTTGAAAGGATCATGATCGAAATGGTGTTAATCTGCCCGCGTTCATCCATATCGAGACAACCCGTGTCAGTGTCAATATCTTGTGTTTTATTATTATTATTATTATTATTATTATTATTATTATTATTTCTGTAGAAAAGATTTGTCCTCCTCAAACTTCTGCTCTGATATAAAGCCATCTGCAACTGAAGTAGAAAAATCAGGTTGGCATTAACTCCCCATTTAACTAAATCATCCAAAACTCCTTTTTCTTTCCCAAAAACAGCCAATGATTGTAGAGGGGTTTTTAGAATAGGCAGTTTAAGGATAACCCAACATTAAAAAACCAATCTTTTTTCAATGGGATTGGAATTTGAGGATCAGCCGTTCGAAGAAGATGAAACGGTAGCCTTTCATGGGCTAGAAGAAGAAGAAGAAGCAGAAGAAGAAGAAAGAGAAGAAGAAGAACGGGAAGTTGCTGATGATTTCTGTAACGAGCTTCAAGACGTGGAAGTGATGGGTGGCACTGCTGATGACAGAAAACAATCACCCAATGTTCACAATTCTCCATCTTCGTCTTCTTCTTCTTCTTCTTCTTTTTCTAGGTTAGTTTGTTTTGGATTGTATATGCAAAAAGATGGGGTCTTTTTTTTTAGGGGTTTATTGTTAATGATGGTTTTGAGTTTAATGGAAGAATAATTCTGTTTTTTTTTTTTTTGGTTTATGGTTACTATTGTTGTTGGTAGGAAACTCTTCGTTGGCGGTCTCTCGTGGGATACTACTAAAGGTATGCTGAGTCCTCAATTTCATGATTTTGAATTGCTTTTCTTGCTTTTTCTGATGAAAAGTTGCATTTTTTACTACAAATTTTGAGGTATAATTCTGTGTCTTTCATGGGTTTGGATTCCTCTCAGAACTAAATGCAAGATATTAGTGATTCTGTGAAAATTTTTGGTGTTGGGTATATTTTCTTTCATGATTTGAATTGCTTTTCTTGCCTTTTCTGATGCAAAGTTATATTTTTTACCGCTAATTTTGAGCTATAATTCTGTATTTTCATGTGTTTGGATTCATGTTAGATCTAAATACAAGATTAGTGATTCTGTGAAAAAATTTTGGTATTGGTATATTTTCTTCCGATTCATGATATTAGTTTTCATAATTGGTACTATTTTCTCCTATGAATACAACCTGTCTGGGAAACTGCTCGTGTTTCTCCGAATGTTAGGAGCCGGTTTTTTTTTGACCTTTGGGCCAGAAATTTGAACTGTATGCACCCTTAAATCAGTGAGAAATTTGCGATTCCTTTGGTGTGGAATTGACTGATATAGATTAGGTTTATGTTATGATCCTAGTTGTAAGGTACGGGACTTGAGTCTTCCATTGGAAGCATGAAATTCCAATTTGGGGCTTATATGGACTTTAGGCTCTCTTACTTCGATGGCTAGGTTCTGGGTTGTGGTTCTCCCAAGGTTCATATCAGTTTCTTTCAGCTTGCATATGTAGTAGCACAGCTCAATCTTTCTCATTTTGTTCCTTGTATTGGTATTTTTCTTTGAGTTGAAATCTAGGACAAGAATAGTCAGGGTTCTATCTTGCTAGACTGCCATTCAGTTGATTATTGCTAATTTTCAGCCAGAGCTCTCACTTGCCAATTGGCATGCATATGTGAATATATCTGCATAACGAGGAGTGTTCTCCTTTGACAGCTCCTTTATGCCAATATTTGGTTAAACTCGTATTGAGCTGGCTCATATCCTTTGTGTCTTTCATTATGTGATTTTCTGTGTTATTTGTCTCTTGTTCAAACTCTTTGTTCTTAATACATTTTATTTCAATTTGGTTTCAGAGACATTTGCTGATTACTTCAGCCAGTATGGACAAGTTCAAGACTCTGTAATAATGACAGATAGATATTCTGGACGGCCACGAGGGTTTGGTTTTGTAACATTTGCTGACCCAGCAGTTGTTGATGTGGTTTTGGAGTTGGACCATGTTATAGATGGGCGAGCGGTAGTTTGCAGATATTTTTGAAGTTTTGAATAGTTTTGTTCACCTTGTTTTTTTAGATGATTAAAATTACGGTCTTCTGGTTTTATTACGGTGTATTTTAATCTCAGGTGGAAGTTAAGAGGACAGTCCCAAGGGAAGAATTGGGAATTGGTGGGGTAGTAAGATCGAAGAAAATATTTGTTGGTGGATTGCCGCCATATTTGACCGAAGGTTATAATTAGTTCATCCTCAGAACATTCTATGTTCCTCCTTTTCTATATTATCCATGCTCATTCTCTGTTTGGACTATGAATTTTGATTACAGATGAGTTACAGGAATACTTCTCTGTTTACGGTGTCATTGTTGACCACCAGATTATGTTAGATCACAGAACAGGTCGGTCTAGGGGCTTTGGATTTGTCACTTTTGAGAGTGAAGATGCTGTTAAACGAGTCTTTTTGGAGGGCAGGACGCATGAAATTGGAGGCAAAAAGGTATACACTGAAGGTCTCTTTGATATTTGTTAGTGCTGTTTTTGTTGGTGTGAAATGCTTGGAACTTGAGCTTTCTAATATTACTTTTAGGTTGAAATCAAGGTGGCTGTGCCAAGAAGTGGTGGCGATTATGGCAGAGCTGCCAAGTCTTCTGTTAGAATCAACAGTGGCCCAGGTGGGCATGACACTTGCCATGGGTCAGAAGGTGGTTACAATGGGAAGGTGAGCAGGGGATATGGTGATTATGGCAGCTATTGTGGATACCCTGCTCACGGAGTATATGCAGGTGGCTATGTTGGAAGTGCAGTTGGACTTTATGGTGCCTACGGTGCGTATGGTTTTGGATTTGGGGTGGGTGGGCCACTCATGTATACTGGTGGTGGATACGGATGCAATGGCTTTCCTATGCTGGGTGCTTATGGTGGTGCTGCTGTGCATTCTAGTGATAGTGGGAGTTTTGGCAGTGGCAAACCGTATGGCGATGGTGTTGCGGTTAGTGGCAACCATGGCAGTGACAAAGAACATGGAGGTACTCCCAATGGTGGTGGCGAAAGGTATCATCCTTATCGGAAGTAGAAGATGTTGCTTCTCGGTAGAAGTGGGTTGATATGAAAGATTTACTTTACATGTTAAATAGGACCAGGTGGTCGCCCCAGATCTATGATCTTAGTAATATACAACTGGAAATAGAATGGTTTTGTGATTCTAACGGTAAAGTTTATGATTTAACTGTCTTTTGGTGTTTGAAACATTTAGTACTTGGATCCAGTGTTTTTACCTCTACTTCTTTGGGATATACATACATACTACAAAGAAGAACACTGTTTTTTTTTATTTTTTTATGACGAGTAATCTCTTTTAGCTTAACTTGGATTATTAGCTTGACTTCCATCGTTACGAATCCTATTTGTTTTATGAGATGCACCTATGGAGACTTGAACTTAAGATCATCCATTTGACTTGTACAATTTCGAGGTTGCCTCTACTATTAGGCCAACACTGCTTGTAAACTCTCGTGTTTCTCATCACAATGCTCCATGGTTTGGATGATTTAACTGCTTTTTCCAAGCTGTCTTTAGCACAAAGAAGAGGATGGAGTTTTATATTGAAAGAAAAAGAGGGAGAGGTGGAGAAGGAAAGGAGGAAGGCAATGGTGAAAAGACAGAAATGTAGTAACCTAGGAACCAGAAGTGGAGGAGTATGGAATGATACAAAAGAAAATGAGAGCAAACCGAAGAGGGAAAAAAAAAAAAAAATTAGAAAAAAAGGGTAATACAAATTTTCTCTTGGATCACAAATTGCATTATACTGTTACTAATTTTGTAAAAACTTGAAGAAGGGTTATACAGGTTTAGAACCACTGGTTTTTGTTCACCATGTCAAAATCGAAAATTGAAATGAAAGGGCATAGATTGAACTTCCATCAAGACTTTACCAAACAATAAAAAAGAAAAAAATGCCTTTGTCATTACATGCAAGTAATAAATGACACGGCAGGACCTGTTGTCACAAATGCAATCCTGTAATATTGAAAATATAAGACTCAAACATCCTCGAAATAAAAAGAAAAAATGATATACAGGAATGTGCAGTTAGTTCTTGGCTAGTAGAATCTGCAGTTCAGTTTTATCTCCATCTTTATCCAATTGCTAGCGCACAGAACATTGCATAGAAACGCGAGCTCTGGCTACAAATTCCACGGGCAAAACAAAGGGTCATGGCTTTGTTATTAGTCAAGACCAGCCACCAACTGCTATCTTCAACTGCCATGGCAACTCGCTCAAGCTTTTGCCCTCATTTTCCAAACATCAACTTTAGAGCATTTCCCACTTCTTCTTTTCCCACAAAACAGCCCCTTTCTGTTTCTTTCAAGGCTTTCTCTGCAAGTGCGTCCAGCGGTCCGGCCAAAGGTGTTGTCTTTATCTAATCTTGATGACACTCTTTATTGCTTTGTTTTTTGTTTTGGCTATATATCGACTTGATTACACTCACTTCAGCAACTCCTTGTTAGAAGATTCATGGGTTGTAGGAATTACAGCTTTATCATGCCAAATGCCTTAATAACCATTAGGTTTCTCAATTGTCTTAAGGAAACTGGCATATAAGGTTTTGATAGTACGGAAAATTACTATTAGTACCGAGGACTTGTATGGCAGAAGCTCTTTTGGCTGTATTGCATTTGCCCCTTGGGGCTTCTGGTGGTGGTGCTGATGGTAATGGAAATTGGCAGCCCTAATTTATTTGCATGTTTGGTATACAACGCCACTCAGCTTAATCTTGTTTTGAAATTTGCAGAGGATGAGCAGTCTTTGAGTATTGGATTTCTGGGAATTGGAATCATGGGTTATCCTATGGCGCGGAATCTCATAAAGGCTGGGTATCTTCTGGTTCCCCATGTAGAATTGAATGAACAGTATTCTAACTTCCATGTAAAGCAAAAGATTGTTCCTTGACAAGTTTTCATCAGAGATGATAATGCCTGGTTGCATACTTTTACTTTATCAAAACTTTGGCTATACTTTACAGCATAATGTGAGGTAAATTGAAAGTTTTTTTCTGGCATTTCATCAGCACTTTGGCATCCTGCAGGTGTGATGTGACTGTCTGGAACAGGACCAAGAGTAAATGTGATCCTCTTATGAGCTTGGGTGCAAAGTAAGTATTTGAGCTTGTGGAATGGATGTTTTAAGGAACTTTTACATCATTACAGAATTCACCTGAATATGAATGACTAGTGACAAAAATGTGGATGAGATGAGAGACTCAAAAACTCAAGGACTTCTTCTTGACACTACTGATGCAATAAGCAGAAAAGTGGTAGTTTGTAGTAAAAAAGAAAATTTATAGCTGCAACGGTGACACAAGTTGATATACCAACAAGCCTGCTTGTGCACGTCTCCTTTGCTCATCTTTGACAACTTTATTGTACTATACGGTGAGCTTGCAGCTGGGAGTAGAAGAATGATTTTTTGTAACCCCTCAAATGAAACAAAAGCATTCATAATGGGATTGGAGAGTAATAGGTAGTGAATGTGCTGATGCTCCTTGAGTAGTGTTATTTATGCTCAAGAAATGGTGAGTATATCACATGACTATCTTTGCATCAATAGGCATATAGCAAGTTCTGCACATGTATACATATATTTGTTTATTGCTCCTAGTGCTTTCATTTCCTTCTCTTTGAATCCATGTACCAAAAGTCCAATCTCAAAAGGAAGCATTTTATGCTTATGGCCATTGTTTATGCAGATATAGACCTTCTCCTGAGGAAGTAGCTGCAGCCTGTGATGTCACATTTGCCATGCTTGCTGATCCTGAAAGTGCAGTGCGTATGTTTTCCACTTCAGTTTCCTGCTTATAATGCTATTTACGTGGCACAAATTATGGGTGTCTTTTCTCAGATGGAGGTTGCATGTGGCAATCAAGGAGCTGCAAGTGGCATGAGTCCAGGAAAAGGGTAGCATTTCTATGCTCTCCTTATGATTAGCAGTATCTTTTTCTTCGTTCATCAGTGCTCTCACCATATTAGAAGCCTTTTGTAAAAATATGTGATTCCTTTTCAATTCTCCATTTTGGCATGGTATCTTGCTTTTACAAGTTGTTTGCCTGTGTTACTCATCTGAATATACCTTTATGACATTTTCAGGTACGTGGATGTTTCAACAGTTGATGGTGGCACTTCAAAATTGATCAGTGGACAGATCAAAGCTACTGGGGCATCATTTTTGGAGGTGAGAATTTCTGCTTTTTGCCATGACCATGCTTCATTGAGTCACCTAATGAGACCACTTGACATAACTCTCATCAGATTTGAATGCTTTTCTGTAGGCTCCTGTTTCTGGCTCTAAAAAGCCTGCAGAAGATGGACTACTTATATTCCTTACAGCAGGTGAGAAGGGCGAGTTTTGGTCTAATAGAAAGGCTACACCATTGTGACCTAGCGGTCATGAGTTCAAATTCTGAAAACAGCCTCTTTGAGAAAAACTAAGGAAGGCAGTGCACATCCGACTCTATCCCAAACCTCATATTCCCACAAATATGGGAGCCCCGTGCACTGGGATGCCCCTAATATGTTTTAGCCTTATCAGCTCTGTGAAGTTCTTGATTATGTTAGTGTTTTGATTAGAACCATCAGTTAAGCATTTCTGAAATTCAGTTTCATCTCTTGTTTATGATACCATCCATACCTAGCTCAATCAGTGTTTCATGAACAGCCAATGACTGGATAGATACTGAAACATAGGCTGCAATTTGCAGGTGACAAATCTCTGTACAAAACAGTGTCTCCATTCCTAGATGTCATGGGAAAGGTACATTTTTCCTTCTCTTATATGCAGGGGACTAAGTACAAATTTGTGTTTCACATGGATTTGTGATTTTTGAATCCAGTCAAGATTCTACCTTGGGGAAGTTGGAAATGGGGCTGCCATGAAACTGGTTGTCAACATGGTCATGGGAAGGTCCCATATTGCTACTCTCCTGTTATTTTGTTATTTGTTTTGTTCTTGTGCTGATTGAAATTTTAGCGTTGCTGTTTCCAACAATCTGCAGTATGATGGCAACTTTTTCTGAAGGTTTGCTTCTCAGTGAGAAAGTAGGACTGGACCCTAACGTACTGGTTGAGGTACTCTAAAGTCGAAACATTTCTCATTGCAATGTATCTTTTTGTGGTTACTTATCTTAAACTGCAAGCAAATTCATTGGATTGTTGTTCTTATTATACTTATCAAATAATGACGCTAGGGAATTGCCAATGAAGTTGGAACTGAATAACAAGTAGTTTATGCTCATTTTTGCTGCTTACGTTGGCTTCTTAAAATAGATGCATAGTAATAAATGTTGCAGCGAGGTACCATAACCAAGTTGTAGATAGGTATAATTGCTGCGTGCTGAAACTGTCAAGAGCTGTACGTTTCTGCAAGAGTTATAGGACAATGTCACTTTTGGCGAGTACGGGTTGCGATGCTTACATGAAGTTCTCTCATTCTGGCAGGTGGTGTCACAGGGTGCCATCAGTGCACCAATGTACTCTCTAAAAGGTCCCTCAATGATCAAATCCCAGTACCCTACTGCTTTCCCTTTAAAGCACCAGCAGAAGGTTTGCTATGATCTCACATCGCCAGCACTATTGAAGTGAGTGTTCTAATTTAAATTTTAGCTGACTTAACTGGTGTCCATTGTTTCAGGACTTGAGACTTGCTCTGGGATTAGCTGAATCAGTCTCGCAACCCACGCCAATTGCAGCTGCTGCAAATGAACTGTATAAGGTAGCAAAAAGTTGCGGTCTTGGTGATGATGATTTTTCTGCAGTGATTGAAGCATTGAAATCAAAATTGCAGTCCTGAAAAAAGCAGAGCTACTTTTCTTCGATGAGGTTGCCAAAGGTTCATATTGGTTCCTTCAAAATGAACTGTACAATGCTGGAGCTTCTTCCCTGCAATGCAACCCTCTAGTTCGCATCAATCACTGTTGCTGAAAAGCTTAGACAAGGCACTCCTTGATCCTTATAGAACACAGATTCATTTATCTATGTGCAAATTGACTTCCATTTTCAAATGCTTGTGACATTAATAAATCTGACGAGATTGTCACTAGAAACATAACTTTGGATTCAACTTGTACCTGAAATCAGATGCTCTAATTACCCCAAAAATTCTCAAAAATTATAGTTAAATTAATTTCTTTAAATTCCCTACGCCTGCTAAGAAAATTTTAATGAAATTAAGGTTGGAAGGTTCATAAAATTGATCAAGTAAACTTAAAAGGCCATAAATCGAAGTAATTATTATGAGACTTTGGTGTCAATAGCCTTTCATTAAATTGATACTGCTTCTGAAACTCTACCAAAAACCCCATCAACTCATCACTTAACATCTGTGGTCTTTGCCAATATTCCTGTCCTACCAAATGGGGGTCACATATTTATTAACTAAGGCACCCATGTACTTACATGGCCCTTTCAACCCTACCAAATTCAAACCGAGGTCCTAACCAGAAACATTTCGGGTTCATTAGGAGACATCGACGATATTCCCCGCATTGTAGGCGTGGAAACGAGAGAGCCTTGTGTGGTTGCACGACTGATTTTTGGCACACCAACTGAAGCAAATCAAGTTCAACTACTTTATGTTGTTTCCTTTATTTCATTGCAACTTGCATTCAATTTGAACTACAGGGTAGGGGATAAGCATCTCTTTTCTAGTGATTCTCTAACTCAGATGGCCATATTGCGTGGAGGTTCGACACTCCGTGCCTCCAAAAATCCTATAGGAATCTAAGATACATAAAAACACAAAAAGGGTTGGCAACCGAATTGGCTCTAAGCATACTTATTCTGAGGTATCCATCAGGAAATGTATATCATCCATTACATTCTTGTTGAGTATCGTACCCTACCAAAACCCAACTTTCTTCATTTTTTTCAGTTGATATGAGCTTTCTTCATGCTCCAAGCACCTAGTGTTGTGATCGTAACACTTTGAGTTCCATTGTTGAAAGCATACAAGTGAGCACCATCGTCTATAGCCAATGTAGGATAAACTCGTGCTGTGATGCAACTCTTTCCCTCTCCGGCAAAGCTCTCCACTATGGAATGATCAATCTATGAAAGAAAATCGATCTCAAGTGCTTCAAGAGAAGGCTAATGATAGAAAATTGTTAAAAGCATCTCGAATAGGTGATCAAAACGAAAAGTATGCCCGGTACACAAGGATCCCACACTGTAGGTGTAGGAGAAAGTCAATGTATATAGTTTTACTCGTATTTTTATAGAGGTTATTTTCACAATTCAAAACTGTGACCTAGAAAAACTTACCATTACATTTAGGCTTGCCTCTCAATGGGTGATCAAGACAAAAATAAGCAAAAAGAAACCAATTAAGTGTAATGATAGAAAGCTCTTCAAATCCTAATGTATAGGAATAGATAAAGAAGTTTCAAAAGCCTCTGTTGAACTGTCAAAGTCAAGGAAATTTAAAGTGATAAACTTTCCACAATTTTCTGTCCTGAGCAAAACGTACAATGTTGAAGGCAGATCAACATGGTTGGAAATGGGAATCATAACCATTGGGCAAAATTTCTTCTGCAATGGATGTTTGAAGATTTGGCTGGGAAAATCATGGTGGGCTACACTTTAAAATATCATCTCTTGTCCAACCATGGTTGACAGTTGACCTTAATGAATATTATTCTATTCTCGTATGCACATTATATACTCATGTCTTATCACACTTACATCAACTTACCAAGCTTCTAAGTGACAGCTTTTCATGGGCTGGGTCCAGATCCACCAGGGTCCCATAAGTAGCCTTGTCATTATCTTGGTTCAGTGAGGAACTACAAGTCATAAAAAGCCATTAAAGACCATAATTTACCAACTTACTAGTGAAGCTCTGCTAAGAACAATGGCTTCAATAACCAGCGAACAAGAGATAGAGGGGGGAGACCTGCTTTGGTCACTGCACATGAGCACCACATATTTGTCCTGGCCTTTGAATACTCTAAAGAAGACTGCTGTATACTCTTCCAAGCCTTTTGATGCTAAAACTAGCAACCCAAAAGGACCTAAACTGCCTTTGACTGATGCACCCTTTTGGCTGCATAGCAATTGCAGGTTGGTCCCTCTTGGATCCAGTTTTTCTGCCTCGTCAAGCTGTGAGACCTCAAATGAAATCTCCACGTCTGCCTGTTGATAAATAGAAAATTCAATGTAGCAGGAACTGAAGATTGCCCTTTTTGGCAGAATCAATGATCAAACCAGTATTACTCAGATATGTTATAGCAGACCTGTGCTGCTGTGACCTGTACTTCAAGCAGTGATCCTCCCTTGAAAATAAGTTGGCTTTGCAAATGGATTGGATGGACTCGAAGGGTTTCTATCTCCTTGATAGGCCATTGTATTAGTTGTTTTCCAGAATTGTCAAGCCAAATGGTTCTTGGAATCGCCTGTAGGCTCAAAAAAAAAAAAGGTTAACCCTGGTCGTTGAGATATGTCACCTTTAACGCTAAAAAGCTCAAACAACATTCCTGTCAAATGAAGGGTGAGTCTTGATGTAACAGTCAACGTTCGAGTTGTGAATAATTAAGCATGAGTTCAATAACTAAGCATGTGCAAATGATCACTCCTTCAGCATATGGATATTGTTTCAACTTTCTAAAACTAATGAATATTAAAGGTTTCAATTATGAGTTTAACAACTACATCAAATAACATTACCTGAACTCCAGACCAACCCTTCTTAATATCATCATGAATACTTGAAGATTCGTTAATCCATGCCCACAAGACTCGACGATTCTTATCATCATCAAAGAACGATTTTGAGGCATAAAATTTTCCATAATCATACCTTAATCCAGCATCACCTTCCACAGATCCATAATCTGGAGTATAAACATCTTGCACATGGCAATATGTGCCAATAGTGTACACATCAAGTTTAGTGTCAAACAAGCTCATCTTGAGCACATGTTTGACGTTTGCACCTAATGTTGATGTGTCTAAACCAACCGGCCGGCTATCTCTTGAAACTGGAAAAAAATCCAGGCACTCCCACATGCCAGTGCCTCTAGCTGAATGTAATGGATGCTTGGACATGGTCCAATGTACAAAATCTTGGCTTTTGTACAAGATTGCTAGTCCAGTACCATTATTGTTGCTACCAATGGCTACCCTCCAACTTCCCTCAGGACCTAGCCAACCAGTGGTTGGGTCCCTAAATGAGTTAGAGTCAATTAGGTTCTCTGGAGAGGGTGCCATTATTGGATTGCTGGTGGCTGGCTTGGTCCATTCAATAAGGTATGGGTCAGATGTGTTTTTGGGCACAGCCAGATTTTGAACCTGTTGGCCTAGTTGATCAATTCCAGTGTAGAGGATAGCCGGTTGGCCATTTTCCAGGATTGTTGCTGAACCAGACCACACACCATTTATATCAAATGGCTGTGAAGGGTACATGGCTATTGGTTGTGGGGTCCAATTGACGAGATCGGTTGATGTTGAATGGGCCCACACAACGCTGGGCACCCACTCTGCACCTTCTGGATTGTATTGGTAGAACAGATGGTAAATTCCCTTGTAAATCATAGGCCCTGTAGGCAACAAGATTGAAAATACTCCATTACGATGGTTCTCTATAGCTTGATTCGCAGAAACTCGGAACCATCAATGGCATAGCACTGTAAATTGTGTTTCACTACGCATAAACAAGGGGTAAAAACAGCATCTCTGTAAGAACAAGGGTAACTGCGTATATCTTACGCATGCTCCCACACGGGAGTCTACCGTATTGTGATGCCCCTGCTAATTCATGAATGAACCAGTCGACTCCCAAGTCAAAACTCAGATGGTTAAACACATGTGATATGACCGACTTAATCCTTAAGTTCACCTTTTTAACCTAATGAACGAACCTATAAGTAATTAAACCAGAGCTATCTTTTACTAGCTCACTTTAGGCAGCTCCTAGCCGCACTGGATCGACATTACTCAAGATTGAAGAGTGATGTAAGAACCGGGACAAGAGTAGCAAAAGAACTCACCATTGGGATCTGTTGAGTGAAACGTTGATCGGGATTCAATAACAGGCCATCAGAGGAAAACAGGAAGAGAAAGAGATCAGCCAGATTATACAGAACAGAACAATTTTCATGTATATCCCAGAAAAGGAAACGACATGTAAATACCATTCATCCAATTCCGGGGAGGCTGAAAATGATAGCCAGTTCTATAGGGTTGACTTGCTGGAGAGACTACAGATTCAAGACAAGTAAGTCCCTGCTTTGCATGATGTGATGCCTGAAGATCAGAGGCACCATGGCCAAGTAGTAAAAGACCAACGAACAGCGAGAGCCTTGGAGAAGGGATAGCCATGGCAACAACACCGTGCCTCTCATCCAAATAGAACGACAACATCAAGTCCTGCCATCCACGGAGGCGGGCTAATTTCTAATTAAATCGACATAAATACGAATACCAATAAATAATCATAATTAATATATATATTTTTTTGTGATACATAATAATCAATAACATCAATAATTCAGTGAAGTAAGTGATGTCTTACTATATCAATATAATGTATCAAAAATACATATAAACTATAACCACTGGTTCATTTGCGTTGACTCGTATTCACCATGTCCATTTACCCCCATATTACAGTACTTTTTTTTTTTTCTTTTCCTTAAATCAGTACCTAAAACAAAAAGAGAGAGGAAGAGGATTCTGGGATGTCAACCAAATAAACCCAATGAAACATAAAATATGCAAAAAAAAAAAAAAAAAACCAAATAAAAAAAAAAAATAAAAAAAAAAAAAAAAAAACCAACGAGCAATGAAAGAGGAAACAGAATAACAAAGAAACAAAGCAGCATTAACCGGGGTGACGGGGTGGTAAAAGATTGTGAAACAGACACAAAAATAGAGATAAAGGAATAGAACCCAAAAGTTTGGTCAGCAAAGAGCACTGGCATATGCCCTGAAAAGCTCGGCGCAGTGTCACAAATTTTGTAGGCGTATCCCTTGCAATGCATCTCTATTGTCATGACTATGGGGGGTTTAATCATCCTTTCCACCATTATTCTCTCCGTCTCTGTTCTTCTCGTTGTCCTTCTTGTTGTTGCCATGGTTGTTGTTCCTCGGTTTCAACTGTGAACTCGGTGGGACATTAGCGAAGAAAGGGCGCGACTTAGTGTTACAGTTCATGCTGTCGCGCCATTAAATTAATTTAATGATCGAGATAATCGTGACAAAAAATTATTTATTTGAGTTGGATGATTTAGAAATTATTGACAAATAATCATAACAATAGAAATTTTATTATTATATCAAACAACAAGTACAAAAATAACATGTTGATTATGTAATAACATGCTGAAAAGCACGCAAAAGCGATTTAATATATACCGTATTATTTCTATTGTGTTTTTCCCAAAAATAATGTCGCACCACCATATTGGACTAACATAGACTCGGCCCCCCCCTTGACCCAATGGGGCCTTCATATTCCTAGCCCATGCGAGCCAGCGTAGAATTCCAACAATGGTATCATGGCCAACATTTCGGCTAGGACGAAGGACGATGAAGGCATATTTAAAAGCCCATGGCGACCCCTCCACGAGGAACACAAAGGAGCGTTGGGAAGCAAAATATAAGGGGAAGTGTAGGAAAAGAAGTAGTGAGATGCGATGTCCAAAATTGCTCTCCCATGTTGGGGAGTGTTTTGAAAAACAATTCTCGAGTGGAAAGAGACTTAAAGTCCCTCGTTGAAAGAGGAATGACAAAACAAGCAACGGGTGTAGTGTGAAAGACGCGTAACTTGCATTACTCCGAGGTTGGCGACCCATTTTGATGTTCAAGCACCCTCAAGTTAACTTGCATTATTTCACCATACCATATGAAGTACCTATAGCTGCCCTTTTACATAGATTCTCTACCTCAGTCGGGCTAATATCACTAGGAAACAAGTTTAAAGATGAAAAAAGAACCAAAAAAAAAGCATTTAACGAGCAATTATTAAGTTGAAAATTGAATTGGCTTTGAATATATTATGAAAGATCAAAATAAATCAACGACTGTATTCCCTTTGAATATCATCCCCTACGACCCAAATTTCTCCCTCTTTTTTCTCAATTGATACGAGCTTTCTTCATGCTCCAAGCACTCAGCCTTGTAATTGCAACACTTTGAGTTCCATTGTTGAAGGCATACAAGTGAGCACCACCGTCTATAGCCAATGTAGGGTAAACTCTTGCTGTGATGCAACTCTTTCCTTCCCCACCAAAGCTCTCCACAATGGAATGGTCAATCTGCGAAACACGATGAATCTCAAGTGCTTCGTGACAAGGCTAACATTGCACTTTGAAATTTGATACGTGAAAGGACAACTCACAATCTACGGCACTTATCCACTAGTTCAGAAAAATGCTTAAGGAGGACTCTTGAACAAATCAAAACCAAAACAAAATACAACAGGTAAGTGCAAAGATAGAATTCCTGTTTGCCAATTCGAATACGCATATTTTAGAAGCCATTGTTGAATTGTCAGAGTCGAGGAAATGCAAAGTCATAAAAGCTTCCACAATTTTTTTTTTTTTCTCAACAAAATGCACAGTGTTGAAAACAAACTGAAATGATGCAAAATACCATTCAAAAGCCATGAATATTATAGGAGTTTGAAAAGTTCCTGCTCGGAAAATCCCGGGGTGGCTACACCTTAAAGATCATATCTTATCCAATAGACCGTTGACCTTTGACTTTAGATCGAATATTATTGTCGTAAAATATATCGACATGTTCTCATTTCTCTTGGCCCTCGTGTCAACTTACCAAACTTCTGAGAGACAGCTTTTCGTGAACTGGGTCCACGTCCAGAAAAGTCCCATATGTAGTTTTGTCATTATATTGGTTCAGCGAGGACCTACAAATCATAAAAACCCAAGAATGATCATAGTTTTGTCACTTATAATTGGGTTCCGGCGAAAGTGAGTGGCTTGAAAATCTACAAAAAGAGCCACAGAGAAAAGAGAGAAATGAAGACCTGCTTTGGTCACTGCACATGAGCACCACGTATTTGGTCTGGCCTTTGAATATTCTAAAGAAGACTGCTGTATACTCTTCCAAGCCTTTTGATGCTAAAACTAGCAACCCAAAAGGACCTAAACTGCCTTTGACTGATGCCCCCTTTTGGCTGCATAGCAATTGCGGGTCGGTCCATCTTGGGTCCAGTTTTTCTGCCCTGTCGGGCTGTGACACCTCAAATGAAATCTCCACGTCCGCCTGTTAACAAATAGAAAAGTCATACGTAGATGGAAATTTTTTTTTTTTTTTT
>CM034061.1:4222081-4318562 GCA_019804595.1 Bruguiera parviflora | reverse complement strand
GCTTCAAGGAAAGGAATCTTTATAAGATCGATGATAATTTATAAAATGAAAATTGATAAAAAAAAAAAAAACAGCATTTAACAAGGATGATTGATAATTTTTGAAATCATTATTTTGACTAATCATCCGCAGAATCCAATGGTCTCTGCTGACCAGGTGATATAATTTTGGTTAAATAGTATTATCGATCAATTTGTAGATCAAATATCACCAACCCCATAATGTATAAGAAAGGGAAAAGCTGACATAAAACATGATTTTGTCGAGTAACACTATGATTAATTAGTTCTGATTTAAATTTAAATTATGATGTTCAATTTTCGGAAATTATTCTAGTGTCATTGAATCAAAATTAATTGGTGGTGCCTTAGTCAATTATAATTATTGTATTAAGTATATAGACTTTTACATGTGCATGTAATGTGAAAAACAAGAAAGCAAGATACCAAAAATATAAAGTAAATGAAGAACAAGAATGTGGAACAAAGAAGAGGTGCTTTAGTATTGTTCTTGTGCATTGTCACTTCATTTTAATCAGATTTGATTTAAGTTTATGATTGGCAGTGAAATGATCAAGGGTCGATAGGGTTAATATACATATAAGTGGACAATTTTACTAGTTTTAACAAATTTAGCCCAATATTAAACCATCATAATTTTTTTTAACAAATATAGTTAATCATTAATTCCCTCAAATGGAAACTGTCAACTCTTATGACGTACATAATGACATGTGAAACAGCTGACGTGAACTAATAACAAAGAGTTGAATCAACTCAACGTAGGATGATTTTGCTCTTGAACCAAATTGAAGCTTTGTAAAGTTAAGCCCAAATATAGTAAGATTAACCTAACCTAAAATTTTGCTTAAAAAAAAAAAAAAACAAAAAGAAGAATCTAACTAATCAAGTCCCTTTAACAACTTAAATCCCTAATTTACCCATCTTAAAACCCTACTTGGGTCTCTACTCCCCCAAAACATATACGGAACCCCCACATTGGGTAAGCCTGCTAGGCTGTTACTCCAACTAAATTAGGGGAAAATAATAACAAGTATAACTATGCTTAGCAAGTACAAGTCTATTTACATCCGAATTGCTTAATATGGAATAAAGTGAAAATTTTTATCCTGTAAACTGCTCACAACATACATATGCCCTAATTATTTCATACTTGTGTTACTTAAACAGCTAGTGATTATTATTATTATTATTGTTAAAGTTTCTAGGTCAACATGATTAGAGTCGTGAAAAAAATAATCTTTTTTTATATTAAAAGAAAAAACAAGTATGGAGTTATATATATCTAACTCTTTTTTAAATCTTATATTGTGTAAGAGTTTTGTACTGCCCTATTAAGTTTTCTCTTCATCAGAGCAACTGCACAATATTCTTCATCAGATTCTTCTACCTTCTGCCTTCCAATGGATGATGCTATGCAGAAAAAGAAGTCGTGTTCTATACATCTTAATGATCTTCCAGAGGTCTGGTACTTGAAATTCTTTACAGGATTCATGTGGTATATGCCATTCGCTACAAATGCGTGTGCAAGCTACGGTTTTCTCTGATATCTCACCCTTCCTTTGCCCAACAACTTATGCTTAGAAGTAACCTTTCTTCCATCCAAAGAAACCCTTTTGCTCTCTATATTGAGCATTGCCATGATCCAAAAGATCACTTCATGTTTTATCCTGATCAGGAAACATGGGACGATGTTATCCCCTAAAATTCTCCTTAAGCTTTAATCTTCCTCCAATATTTGGAGTTTTACTTGATGTTCCTGCAGATCACAGCAACCATGGTGGTGCAGCTTTGCCTGCCAGCTTATGTTCCTGCTCCAGTGCACTAGTTTTTCCCTCCAATTTTAGTCATCAGTTGTGGCAGTTGAGACAACTTCCAGAGGAAGCCTTGTGGTAACTTGGATGGCTCATTTTGCTTGTAATTCTGTATTTAAATTTGAAACTTTTTGAATCAGTGGACTGCTTCGCTAATCAAGCAATCATTTCAATTTGTAAGTTTATGTAATGTTTAAATTTGAATTATGAATTTTAAATGTGTACGTTAATATGTATTATAGAGAGCATGATCAATGAAATTAAGGAGTTAAGCCCAAAAGCAAGTTGGTTTTAATCTCTCTTCCTCTCATCTTCTGTCTTGCTTCTGCTGCAAGTCATAACCCAGCTCTTGTTTCAAAGTTCAACACCAACATTACTTTCTACTGTCATTCTGCAGTCAAGTAAAGGGCTGGTTTTGCGCACCACAATTGCTGATTTCTATGTTGCTAGTCCTTCCATTGTTTATTCTGTCATCAATCCAGTGACCAAGCAATGGCTTCTCCTCCCTCTGCCACCTCCCGTCGAACCCCACAAGCATGCCTTGGTGGGGTTCGTTTGTGATTCATGTTGTGATCATACGAGTACTCATCGTTTCAAAGTGGTGCGTATTGTATTTCCTGATCTATATAGCAGACCAGAAAGAACAGCAAGTGTCGTGGCAGTAGTTTTCGATTCTAACACTTCCAAATAGAGCAAATCAACAACAGTCTCACCTCCACCTGGTGTTTTTGTCAAGGCCTGATAGGCATTGTTCTGCCCTTGAAGACAAAGGAATCCTGCGCAGGCTTATTCACAAGGGTAATAATCCTCTTTTTGCCTATGATCCTTGCAACAGTAACTGAAGTGTCATTCCATTTCCTGGAGGCCGTAAACGTGAACATAAGAATATTATAGTTAGGTGCATTGGTGGTACAAGCAGCCATGGCCACATTAAACTTGCTAAATTGACTCCTCTTTCTTTTTCTTGTCTCAAAACTTGGTGACTAAAGGATTATCGTGCCGCGGAATGGTGCTTGGATCACTTTGTATTGCTTAATCAAATGGTCTTACAGGATGATCGATTGTCACCCCTGCCATCATTATTGATAATGGTTATGGATCCTAATGATGGTGCTACTGTTTACTTCCAGTTGTTGCACAGAGAAATCATTGCATGACTGAACTTGCGGACAAGAAAGATGAAAGTCATCAGGTCTTAATGGGGAAGAATAGATCTGATTATAATGCCTTGGCTTTCCCTCTACCAATATGGCCAATGTTGCTTCTAAAGCCTCCGTGAAATGGAGGGAAAGCAATCTTGTGGAAGAAAAACCTTAGTTATTATAAACTAGGAACATTTTGCTTCATTTCATCAAGTAGAGGATGAAGAAAATATTACAGTTTGATGAGATAATCAAATTTCAGATTACAATTTTGCATTTTTTGGTTGCTTTTAACAATTGTTTATATGTTTATTTAGCACATTTTTCTCTTGCTGAATCCTCGTAGTCTAATAGTTGAGAATTAAAAGCAAATTGAAAAATTATTAAAAAGATTATAATTTAGAAAAATTGACTATGCGGTGAAGAGATTATAATTAAATTAAAAGACATTATTATTTCTTTTGATACCCCTGTAAGCTAATATGGCAAAATGCTTGAATTGTAAAAGTCAAAAGTAAGTACTAGAAAACACTTTGTTAAAAATATCAATAAGTTAATCTGTAATAAAGATGTAACAAATATGTAATTAATTTTTGATAATATATTTTCACATAAAGTGGTAATTAATTTCAATATATTTTGTTTGAATATGAAAAATGAAATTTTCATTTAAATATATGGTAGAGATGTAATCACACCACAAAATCAAAAGATTTTACTAAAAGATACCAAGATTATGTAAGGGAGTTTTAATTTAAATGAATTTAGTAGTTTTGTCAACTAAATTTTTGAGTTCAAACCTTTGTGTTAAACTAAACAATTGTCTGTTATTTACAAGAACTATTGATATAAGATTGGAGCTAAGAAATATGTCATATGTTATAGTCTTTAGCCTAACTTGCATTTAAAAAAACTTAAAGATGAAAATTATTGTTATGGGTAAAAAAGGATACTATAGTGCTACATGTCATAAACAAAATACAATATACATTTGATAAATTGCTAATGAATTGCTATAAGTGTATGCATGAACTAATAGATAATGTTCACAACAAAGGTAATGTTATACCAAATGAGAGTAAGATACTATAATACTCTCATGGTACTATGATAAAGTGTTAAATATAAAAACAACTCACCATAATGAATAGATAAAATATTTGAGTCAATGACACAAAGTATAGTGATAGGTTTCACATTCTACATTTTTTTTCATATAAAAAGATCTACTACGTATTTTATTTTGGTGAAAAAAAATACTATTTATAATGCATTGTAGTTTAATTTTAAGGAAATAACTGAGTTCACTTAAGTTTTTGATAACAAATTCTTTTTGTAAAGTTTGTAGAAAAGTAGACAATTATATTATAAAAAATCTTATAAAAATTATGTTGTAGACATAAATAAATAGAAAGATATTGTATTATACTATATATAGTATAAATAATAATAAGTCAACTAAAAATAATATAAAACTAATTGAGACGAAAAAATTACTGAAAAGTTGGTGCTGGGTATGAGGTGCCTATTTTAAACCATAGAAAAATCGTTTTAGATGATAGATATGATAAAGATAATAAGGATTAACAAAATCTAATAATTAATTCATAAATATTTTTTCAGTTAGATGTTTATAGAGAAAGACATTTTTAACATCAAACTATTAGAGTTACCAACCTTGAAAAAATATAGTCATAAGAACTATACAAATCATAACATGTTTAGTTATTAAATTAAAAGTTTCATTATAATTAATTTTTTACTATTGATAAAAGTCTTTTATAACTAATTTTACTTTATATCATTTAAGAGAGTTATCTATATAAAACTTAACATAAAATAGCTATTTGTAACTAATAAACTTACAAGTTGACAGATATGGTACAAAGTCCTATGTTTAATTTTTCAAAAATATGGTATACTTTATAGTCATAGTTACTCACTAATTTAAATCTTTTATCTCTTAAGTGTAACAAGATGATGTGGATAAAATTACTAAGTGATAAGTACATAGGTATGGTCCTAATGTATATGGTGGTAGAGAATAGTGTTATCTCAAACTTTAGTCACCATAGGGCAAGTTAATAGTGCTTGTTATAGGGCAAGCATATAGTTTGTGAGATAGTGATTTATGAAATAGTTTCAGCAATAAGAGAGGACTCTATGGGTTGTAGTTGGAGAGACATGAATTAAGAAGTGGTAAGACTACTTTGCATAGGTGTTTATATGTGGGATGTATTAATCTCTGACTCCTCTATATGTGAATTATTATATTGCAAATGCATTGGTGAAAAAATATAAATAAGTAATTCTAACGATGATGGTAAAGACACATTTGATGGTATATTGATAATGAAAATAATAAATGAAAAAACAATCTCATCAAAAATTGACTTTGCAAATATATAAAATTATCATTATTATGAAAAATAACATTAATCACTCTTAATACTTAAGAGATATCTCAAGAAATATATTATTGATGTGACATAAGTTCTAATTTATACTTAGTATAAAGTTGTAAGTTCGAGGACATAATATAGTTAAAAAATTCAAAGATATTTAATGGGTGGTGTGGTAAAAAGGAGTATTTCTTATGGAGTACATCACTACAGAATTGGAGTAAACAATCAGTTGATAATGTTAACTACACTTTCAAAAGTAAAATTTCAAAAATGAGAGAGAACAATCACATGATGCGTCATTGTCAAACCTATTTCAACCATATGTTTATTTATGATTGACTAAACCATTTTAAGGGGTTAAATAAGGATAAAATATTTGTTTATAAATGTCACATTACTGCAACAATTTTTTAAAAGATATAGAAAAAAATCTTTTAGTACAATCACTTTAAATAATTTTAACTTGAATATTAAGTTGATTTTTAATAAAATTTAAAAAGATCATAAAAATATATAAACATTAATTATAAGAATTAAACATATAAAATTAGAAAAATTTAAAATAATTATTAATAAAATAAATATAATATTTTTTATTTTAGTAAAATATTATAAGAATTAGTTTTTAATATAAAAATAAATAATTCTAAAAAAATTGTAATTTTAAATAATTCAATTTATAAAAAATTAAAAAATAATAATAATGATAACTTTTAATAAATGCATATATTAAATAAGTTAGTTATATAATTAATAATTTGTTAAAAATATAAAAAATAATTGGATATACAAAATGATTTAAGTGATATGTTAACAAATAAAAAAATTAAATTAAAATAGATAATATATAATTGATACATAATTGATAAAGTCTTTAATTAAAAAATTATAAATAATCTAATGTTTTTGAAGGAAAAGGTTGTTACTTAAGAATTGTAATTTGTTATTTGATTTTTTTATAGTATAAAAATATTTAAATTATAATTTTCATTCTAATTTCAATTCTCTTTCAATCCAAATTTTGACGGCACCACATCTTTCACTATAATGTGTTTTTTGAAAAAGAATTCAAAATGTAATGTATTTTTAAAAATAAAAAAGATACTCCACTTCTTGAAAAATTATAATATTGTTAGAAAAATGTATCTTAAATCTTTTAAAATATACATATTGCAGCCAAACCGTCCCCGAACAGCCCCTCTCTCTCTCTCTAGCATTCTTATTCTTTTATAGGACTGTTAGAACGTTGAACCATAAAACAGGAAAACATTTTTTATATATTATATACCTCGCAATCCTTTAACAAGTAAAAAAAGTTGAGAAGTTGAGCATTTTCATGCAACTTTTTAGCTAAAACAAAGAGAAAATGTCTCAACTTTTAGGCACAGCCCGTGCAAGCCCGTGTGGGCCCGGTTTCATTCCTTTTAGACGCCAAATCTCTCTAAAGATCCCTTCTTTTTCATTTCCCAGAAATGGGTTGTTGCCGTTCAGGCGGATTCTACAGGCGTGCCTTCAATCAAGTATGGCTGTTCCTTTCTTTCATGGAAAAAGTCAAAAACTTTTTGTTTGTTTGTTGTTGCTTTTGTTTTGGTTTCTTATCTGGGGTTTGCTTGAAATTTAATGGGTTTGGTCCACTTTTGAGTGTATCTGATGTCAGTGTTCAGTCATAATTTTGTGTGTTTAGAACGTTGTTGGTTTGTATTGAACTCAGATGGGGATTTTGTGTTTCAAGTTTTCTTTTCTCCCTTTATTATTGTCTAAAGGATAATGTGAAGCATTGTTCTTTTGTGAGTATGAATGTGTGGGATTAAGTTGCTCCTCAAGTTGGTAATAATATGATCATTCATCTTAAGTTAATCAGAATCCTTATATATAGAAGGAATGGTTAAGATTTTAAGAAAGAGAGAATGAAGGGAAAATGAATCCATTTGAATTTTGGGATTTCCTGAATCAGCGGAATGCAAACCATCCATTACAAAATCATTGGGAGACTTTAGCAAGGCCTATCATGTTATTCATTGACAACTGATGCCTCAGTACATCTGTTTTCGATACAGATGTTGAGCTGTCAGTGTGCTCTAATGAGCGATTATAATCTTTAACTGCTTCCAATTTCCGGGCTCTTTTTTGGATGGAAATTTTGTACAATCAGTGTCATATCATATGTTTGGGATGTAAGTAGTGCCATGAGGAACTGCTTTTGGGTTGGATTGACCTTTGCTAGAAAAGAGCATACTATTATTTTTTCTATGCCTTATGTGGACTCTACTTGTATAAGTGACTATGCTCAGTCTGTGTGCTTTTGTGGCTTTCGATGATTTATGCATTGATCAGGCATTGCATTACAGGTGCAAGTGGCACTACTGATCCATTATCCTTGGGCAAGTCTGAAATCATATTCATGGGGACAGGAACTAGTGAAGGGATTCCTCGTGTCAGCTGCCTTACTAATCCTTCAAACAAATGTCCGGTATTGCTGAACTCTTTTTTCAAACTTAAGCATATTTTAGAGTTTTTTATCTTCTCCCTTGTTAGATATTGTTTGGTTGATTAAAACCTTTATAAGTTGCATAATGTTTGAATGTTTCTTGCATCGATAGGTATGCTTAAAGGCTATTGAACCAAGTAACAAAAATAGGAGACTTAACACGAGCCTCCTTATTCATTATTTTGGTCCTGCTGGAAGACATAACATTCTAATAGATGCTGGCAAGTAAGTGCAAGGCACTTCTAGTTGGACTTTGGTGTATTTTATTATGAGAGAAATCACTAATTACTCTGAAATTAATGGAAACAGTTGGTTGCTTGATGACAATTTCTTATTTCTGGAATTTCATATATGGATGGTGGAGGCCTTAGAGTGGACTGATATATCTCTTGCCATTTTGACGTGAATGTGCGTTAAATACATCAAAATGAACACTCAGATACTAAGACATAACAGAGATTTAGGACTCCCTCGATTTTTACCATTAAGTTTTGGTGTTTGTTCCTTTTTCTCACATTTTACAAGGAAGAAGAAAAGGTTGTACAAGATAATAGGATAGAATTTAGAACTAAATTATGTTTCAACATCATAATAATTTGTCCAAATTATGGCAGAGCATTTTCTGCAGTAAAGAGTGTTTATTGCATATCTGTTTAACTGAACTATATTTGTCAACTTCTTGGTTGCAGGTTTTTCTACCATAGTGCTCTTCGATGGTTTCCTGCATTTGGGTTAGTTTTTATTGTGTTTAGTTTCTTAAATGGCCTCAACCATTATATTCTGACTGTGTACATTTTATTTGGTCCCTTGTTCATCAGCTTAACTAGTACATCACCTTGTTTTGCATAAGCTCAATGTGTTGTATCCATGTGATAAATTCCTCCCAGAAAATGCCAAATGCTTGTGAGAATTGATGATTTGTAAGCTGAGATAATGATGGAAAAAGTAACATATTTTGTCCTATGTGCATAAACAATGTGATTATGTGAATGTTTTGGCATCTTTTTCGGTTCTTAAAATCAAAGACAGAAAGACAATTTGGGCCTATGCATGCATGCACATGGACATGCACACACACACTCACATAACTAACAACCTTTCAATTTCAATCTTGTGCAAAATATACATTCTTTGGTGAGGAGCATCTTGTCTCTGCTTTTGTAAAGTGCAATAAACCTCTCTGATTTTGTTCATGTGATTTCTTTTCAGTATTCTGATTTTGATTATCTGCTTCTTTATCAATAATTTTTTTTACCCATCCTTTCTGGGGGCCAAATAAAAATCATCTGATTGTGTATAAACAAATCTGTTGCAAAGTTTATATTTAATTCTGTGGATGATAGGAGGACATTGAGACTTAAAAATAATGAGCTTAAGCTTGATTAACACAGACAAAAACACCAAATTAATGAAGTAAAGATTTCCCTACTTTCAGATTATGACTGTTCTAGATGGATATGCTTAGCACGACTTGCTTTTACTACTTGGTTGTTTTAGTAGCCAGTATGGCATGCCTTTTCAAGTGGTTAAAGACTACTGCTTCCACTGCCCATTTGCTTACCAGTTGTGCTACCAATATGTATTTCCAGGGTCACTAAGGGATGAGTAGTAATTGAGTTGGTATCTCTTTCTCAGATCCTTGTATATTTTGTGCAACTACTATCAGAAATTTTCCATTTTGTAACTAGTTGCATTTCTGTCAGGATAAGAACAATTGATGCGGTTATTATTACTCATTCTCATGCTGATGCAATTGGAGGTCTCTGTCATGCAAGCCTTCTAATGTTACTTTCGGCATGGTTGACACAATCAAGACATGCATCAATTTTTATACAAAACTCACATTCTGTGCTTTTTCTTTTTACCCTTACATCCTTTTCTTCTCAGGTATGGATGATCTTCGTGATTGGACAAACAATGTCCAGCCCAATATTCCAATTTATGTTGCAGAGCGTGATTTTGAGGTCAAATAACCTGTTCTGTCTACTCAGAGAAATTTTTTCTTATATGTTTATGGATCTGAGTGTGTGAGGTCTTTTTTTTTTCCTTTATTTATCGGCTATAAAGTACTGTAAGGGTCAGCATCATTGATTAATCTTCCTTCCCCTCCCGTTAGTTCTCAATTGTGCATAAAATCATTTTCTCCTTTGCTCTGGTCAGAAACATTTCTGGTTACACAAATTGATGAGTGGATGTCTAATAACCTGAAAATGCTGTGTCTGTTTCTCTAGTATTCTTAGTTGATATATCAGGAAATGATTGTATTGTAATACTGTCCCATTTCAGGTGATGAAGAAGACCCATTATTATTTGGTGGATACGAGTGGGATTATACCTGGTGCTGCTGTCTCAAAGTTGCAATTTAACATCATGCAAGAGGAGCCATTTGTGGTACATGATTTGAAGGTCCAGACCAGCTTCATTTAGCACTGAAATGTGATTGTCTTTCTGGTTTGGAGAGAAACGTTTTTTGAACTCATACTAAAATTATGATCCTCGATTTCAAGTAAGCAAATTTTATAAGCCATACAACATAAGAATGTGAAACAGTGCAAATTTGTAGATTCTGCTTTTCTGACTCTGTTCTGACACCATTTTATTCAAATGCTAAAAGTTTAGCCTCTACCTCTCTTGTGTGGAAGTATGCTACCTTCAATTGATCCTAATTTTTTTAGGGTTGATGTGGAGTTTATTTCTATAAGTGAAAGGAACTGCCTTCCTCACTGAAGTGAATTATTCAATTCAATTTATGTATTATTTATGAAACTTTTTGCTTCAGATTACACCCTTACCAGTTTGGCATGGTCGTAGCTACCGTTCCCTTGGTTTTCGCTTCGGCAACATATCTTACATCAGGTACTTCTTGTCAGCTGTTAGGTTTTCCAAAAACTCTACTTTGTTGAGGTTTCTCTGCAGATTCTTGAGCTAATCTTGCATTTGTGTGCACAGTGATGTCAGTGAGATCCCTGATGAAACTTATCCTCTCCTTGAAGGCTCTGAAATCCTCGTTTTGGTCTCTCTCTCTCTCTCTCTCACACACACACACGTACACACACAGATGCACGCACACATGCATGCACACACACACACAAACAAAATAGACACACAGCCACCAACAGCCGTACAAAGACCCATTTGCATTAAAGCATGTACATGTGCAAGCTCAAAAGCAGGCATAATAACATTGACTTGCTCTCAGATTTCTATTGAACTTCATGCAAATACTCATTTGCCTTAAATTTACATGGATTTTTTTTTTTAATTTTTTTCAGGATGCTATAAGGCCTGATCGTTCTTCTTCAACACACTTTGGGCTTCCAAGGGTACATTCTCTTACTTTCTCTGGCCATCAATACTAAATGCTGGATGTGAAAAACTTTAAATTGAACCATTTGGTTTGACCAGCTTTTTCTTCACTTGTCCCCTTGAGTTTTACATATATATACCATTGATCAAAAATTATTCTCAGTTTTGTCTATCTTGTCTGATTTAGGACAGTAATGTGAAATGTAAAGCGTCATGATTGTTACTTACTTTTCAGGCCTTGGAGGAAGTACGGAAAATTCAACCAAAGAGAACATTGTTTACTGGTATTTTTAACCATCCTCTTATTTCGTTTCAACCCTAACTTCCATTAAGTTGCCGCACAAAGATGTCGGGGGAATGTAATTTGCTTCTTTTTTGCCTTCTGTTCTTGGTAAAGGTATGATGCACCTTATGGATCATGAAAAGGTGAATGAAGATCTCATGAAATTGATGGATACAGAAGGTCTCGATGTACAACTCAGCTACGATGGGTTGCGTATACCAATATCACTCTAGCTTATGTCTCATCCCATTTCACTGTCTTTATCATTTTTGGCTCCTGCAATATATCTCCCATTATTTGAGCTTGAAATGTATACCAGATACTCTGTGAACCTGTGATAGGTCAATTCGTTTTTCATTAGCTCGTCTGATTCAATTATTTTGGAAAGTTCCATTGGCACGTTCCAACCATAATGATTTGCTTCAAGGGCATCAAACCATGGTAGTTATGTTCCGGACTAGAATTAAAGGCTAAATTGTACCAGTGTCTATGTTGCTGTATGTTCTGGTGAGCCGTTTGAATCGTTAGTTGTCTCATCATTTATCAACGTTACATCCAGAAATTGCCCGGATACTTGTGACACTCCAGGGGCTGTCTAGGACTTTTAGCAATGCTTGGAGGGTACTCTAGCCCTTTGCCCCTCTCCATTGTCGCGGAGAAAAATACAGAAAAGTTTTGTTTTTTCCATGAATCGGATGGGACAATAGAGAGAGTATGGATTTCCATCAGATCAACATAAGAGTTGTGACTTCTAAATGGGGTTCTGGTGATACGTGGGTTAGATGCATAAGTCCTAAATTCCGAAGACATCCCTACTGAACACTCGTAACAATTCACAGTAGTGGTCATATGAAAAACTCACCCTTTTAGGCAATTAAGACTTTGACTCGCTCTGCATAATCTAGAGATTATCGGGGGCTTGTCTTGTGGTCTACAATGATCCTTCAAACGCACGGAAGGTAGAATTAACGCAAAATTTCCTACTCTAGATTCGACAGTCATTCAGCGCAGCTCTCATCGTTGGAGTTCTCGCTCTCTGCGGAATGTGTAGTAAGAACAATCGAACATAAGACTGTACGTTTAATTTGCATAATCTGGAATTCGTGTTTTATCATTAAACTAATGATGAGTCGTTAAGTTAGTTTGAGATTAGCGCAGAGGGTCACTATGCGAATTTTCCTACTCCACGGTTGGTCGGCATTCTACACTTGCAGGTCTACGGTTATCCGCAAAGGCTTGTTGTGACAGACGTGTGTACGAGATTCGTCTTTCACATCGAATAGGAAGAATGAGTCTTATATCGGATAAAAAGAAAGAAATTTTAAAGTATATAAATATATATAAATGTGGTTATTATATATTTTAAAAAGTTATTCTTTTTAAGAGAGACTAACGAGTCGGTGACATTGTGTATCACACGTTTGGAGTCTCCGCGGGGGCTTCTGCGGGTCGGCGGCGATGGCGTCCATCGAGGACGAAGGAGCTTAGGTGTAGTTTGCACTTCGTGCGGAAATTCTCTTTTCTGACAATTTCAAATCGTGTGGGGCCCGAACTGTCCATCAATCATGTTCTCGTACGTGGAACCCACCACGCCGACTCGTGGAACTTAAGGGATGCGCATTTTAGCTTTGGTCCGAAGATAAATAATTGAAGGATGAGTGACTTGTGAGAGACTTTCGTCATATAACGCTCGTTTTGACGGGAGACCAATGCGAATAAAGTAATAGTTTTATAATAATTTATTGTATAATTATAAATTTTATAATTAATTATAATTATTCATTAAATGATGACATTATTACGTAATATTTTTAAAAATCTTTCGTCATTTTTTTTAATATTATATATATATATATAATATTCGAATTGATGAAAAGATCAATTTGATCATGAGTACGATGTGTTCGAAATCTTTTATATCAATTAGAATTCTAGATGTATAAATTATGGAAAGCTACAAGTTATTTTTTGATCACTCAGATGTTATATTAAAGATGGACTGTTTACAATAACTAGCGCAATTTAATTTACTCTTTTGATGAGAATGAATCCCTTTTAAGCACATTCGGAATTACTAGCACGTTTCCGTTGCCACGCCATGTTTGCATTCGACACCTTCATGCATGCTTCACTTGGGTCGTCCGGGCACAATGATTTGGTAGAGCTCTGCTCTTGCAATTGAATCATTGCGATTACAAGTTGGATGTCTAATTGTAGGGGCGACAATGATATTATCTCGTACTTGAACTTCTTCGCCCCGTCATATAATTTTAAAAAACATCAATGAGCATATTTGGTTTATCGCATTGACTTTAAACATAGTCAGTAAAGCCATTCCATAACATGTATTTGTTAGAATTGAATTTCTAGAAACTTTATGGGTTGAAAAATATACAGTTGTGTGTGAAGGGCAAAAGTTTTGATGATTTGATATCATGTTGATAACTCTAGTCACCATATCATTTAAAAATTTTTTTGGAAAATTGGGGTTTTGTTTTTTTTTTTTTTTATTCTTCTCTTTTGGTTGATATGTAAAAATTGTGGATATTATTATAGTTGAGCATTTTTAGAATGAAAAGCCACATAATTATGAACCTTCCCACTTGCTTAACTCGTGGGACAAAAGGTAGATCGAACAAGATAGCATATTGGATGTCTACTTTAATAATCCCACCGAAAAAAACTTATGGGTTGGCCTTTTTGTCTCAATCATAACACCATAAAAGCTGAATTGGTTTCTTGGATTAATTTGCATGCTAGCTAGCATTTCTTTTCTCCTTTTACGATTGGAGTTTGCACTATTAAAGAGAACGAGCCAGCTGTGTGTGTGTGTGGGAGGGGGGGAGAGGGATCTATCGGTACGGTTCGAATACTACACCATCCCCTCGCACCATGCAGCTGTCCCGCAAAGGTCCAATCCAAAAGCTTTTACAAAGTAAATAAAAATTAAAAACGTCTCAGCGCACAAGCCTTCGACATTGTGGTTGGAAAATGTCAGATGCAGTCAGCAATAACATTATTTTCTACAAGGAAGTTGTTTCCACAATTTTCCGCGAAAATACTATGCGTTAATTTCGACGATTTCGATAATAGTCATATAAACTTTAGAATGGCATTGATAATTATGCATGGAATAGGAAAGCAAACTAGGAGGCAAAAATTTGCAGTTAAAAAATGTGTCATGTTTGTGAAATTTTGTGGGACTCATCGGATGTTTCAAATTTTCACTTGTCCTGCCTATGGTTACCTGATGGATCGAATTTATTTAAGAATCTTTCTATAAATAAAGTCTATGCAGAGAAAATTATGAATTAGCCTAGAATTCAAGCCCACAATTTTTTTTTTATTTTTTTTAAAAAAGAAAAAGAAAAAAAAAAAAGCACGTCTTGATTGGCACGTCATGGAGTAACTTCATAGTTATACCAAAAACTACCCATCCTTCAATTTAAGACCTAAAATTATTTCACAAAATAATGCAAGACAACTAGAAAGGGAACATCCTCCCTCACGCGTTAATGGGGCAAGGTCCATTATTGTTGAATTTCATGGAAGCGAATGTTGAGGTGGATGAATCTCTGATGGGGACATGAAATATGAAAGTATATGTGCAAGAGTGACCATATTTCTTCCAATCTACATATTCAAAGGCTCCATCCAACTAATGGTGATAAATAAATAAATAAATAAATAAATGAGCCAGCCCTTGGGACTATTTATGATGGGCAATTGCTTACCTAACACCCAAGTTGAGCTATACGTAGTCCCACCGTAGCTGACTTCAATGTGATAGATTTTTAATGAGAACAAGAATGTTCAATCATGCAGCCGCCTCATATTGTGCTGCCTACCACAAGATCGGCAAAGATAGGTGTAAAAAGAAAATGAGACAGAGACGAGCCGAAAGTTATGTAGTATGTGGAACCCACGTTTTTAATTTATTATTATTATTATTTGAATTTATAAAGTTTCTGTCAAAATATTTTCCATGTGTGACAAGAATGGCAGAATGTGCAATGTAGATGACGGTATTCGCAAGGAACTTATCAAAGAATGAATTTCGTACACGTTGCACTCTGTTCTATGTTTGTTGTATATTTTATTATTTTTGTTGTACATATGGTGTTTTTGGATAATAAATTGAAAATTTCAAAAAAAAAAAAAAAAGATGATTCTTTAAGAAGTAGGACTTACATACCACCTTATTCTTGTCCTACGCACTTAGTGTGACTCCCATAACATTTTTAACTCCTTGCACTCCATCATAAATATTGGCAACCTTCAACAAGTCATTTCTTCAATTGAAGAAGAAAAAAAAAAAAAAGAGGGTCATTGCAAGCCCAAGACAGTATGAGAAAGCTTCATGTATTATGAACATAACCTATTTTTCAAATTCGTCTATTGCATAAGGAAAAAGGGTGTATATATTGATCGTCCAAAACATGAACAAAACAACAAGAACAGTGTATGAGTAATAATTGGTGCTTTGAACGCATTACTAAGAATTCTAACTTTATGGCTGATGGCTCAAGGTACTACTAAGCAATTTAATCTCATTGTTTAACTTTAGTATTTATTTTGCTTAATTTGTTTCTGTAATGTACCACCCTTTATTTAATAAAATTTGCATTGTCTTATCAAAAACAAATAAAACAGAAAGATAGTGTAGCTCCTCTGGAACCGCAAATACTATTAAAACTCTAAGATCAGACAAGTGTGCATGTGGTGAAAGATTGCCACTAGGTCAAATTTTATAGACTATGCGTGTTATAATATTTTGCCTGTCATTGTTGATGACACTCGAGGTGCATTTTCTCGGATATTCCACAGAATTTCTCCAAGTGCTTCACCACAAATGTACAATGAAAAGGCACAGTATATAGGTGCGCTCATCAGAGTTCTAGCAAAAGTATGCTTTTGTACACACTCCACTATATCACAGCTACCAAGCCAAAAGGAAAGCTTTATTATTATTATTATTTTGCTTTTCTTTTCTTAAACCTTTATTGATTCAATCAACAGTCAATAATTAAACAAAACAAAAAAAAAAGGGGGGTCAATAAAACTAAACCCTGCAGTAGTCCTTGAAGTTGTGAACTAGTGCCATACAAATGGGGTCAAAATTCTGTTAAAGGACCATACACATATCCTTTAACTGCTTGACAATGAAGTCAACTATTGTTGTGGCGGTGTATGACATGTAAACTTTATCTAGCTTTTGCTGTTTTCTCATGATCTTGCATGGATTTTAGTCATTGCCTGAAATCATTATATCATTTCACATCGTCATGATCAACAATGGCACCAGCAGAAATTGTTGATTCACTGACTGATGATGTAACTATGTAAACGATATAATCATCATTGAGAGGAGGAAGATGGTCGAAGTTAGGCATCCTAGATAGAATAATTAGAGCCCCATATTTTCTTACTTGTCAAGCCATGCAAAATTGTCAGAAATTGTAGCTGACTTTATATATTTCAGTGGTAAACAATATGACCGAGCAAAAAAAGAAATAAAAAGAAGATAAAGTAGCAAATCGGCTTTTTAGCCATGCCTGTCTGTTTAGAAATTTATTGTAAATATAGAAATCTGTAAAAGTGCTTCTAGCCATCTAGCCATGATGTAGAAATGAATTTTATTACATTAACACATAAAATTTGATGTGAGAGACAAACAGCGAATTTTTGTTGTATTATTAAGATAGTAAATTTGTGAAATGTATTGCGACTAAACATCAAAAAGATTAAAAATATACGATAAAAGATTATGATAAAATAATGTATAAGTCTGTATTTTACACACCGTCCAAGTAACATTTTTACTCGTAAAAATACACATAAGAACCTTTCTCTCTCTGTACGTGTAAGTGTGTATACAGAATGATGATATCTTTTTACATGGGGCTAGCTTTTATCTCTCTTTATGTGCTTAAAAAAGGGGTTATATTTCAGCAGAGAATTCAAATTAAACTTGTCAAACAAAGAAGCAAATAGACAATAAAGAAAAGAAAGAAAATTTTCTGGTGTGTTTGGAGGAAAAGCAAGAGAACAAAAGAAAAGACAGAAAGTGCGGCGTCAGAGCAGGGTTCCCTTTTGGTTTTCTGGCATTTTGTTTAGGATCACACACCGTATCCCTTCTCAATTCTCATCCACACCTCTCTCTCCCTCTCACACATGGGTCTTTGTTTTTCTTTTTCTTCTTTTGTTTTGTTTCGTTTGTTGTATTCATATTTGTGTGATTATGCTTGGATTGTCTCGGTTTTAGGAAGCTGAGGTTTATCAAAAAAATAAAGAAGTTTTGGTGAGGATCTGAGCACTACTTTCTTTTCTCCTTGTTTCTTTTGAGCTCTCAAAAACACCAAAATTGTCTCTTTGCTTGAAGCAAGAAAAAGAAGAAAACCATATATGGACCAAAGGGTTATATAAATTTCAAATTTTAGACCAAACTGCTAGTCTATGCATTTGAGAGACATCAGTTTCAAGCTTTAGCCTTCTCTTTATTTTGGGTTCTTTCTGCTTCCAGTTTTCACTCCTTTTAGCTGTTTCTAGGTTTGATTTCTGTTGTCTCTAGATCTTTAGCAGTAGTTTGATTATCTTTTTGTTACATACCAAAGCCAAAGATCATGATGAGTAGCCGTGATGCAGACTTAGGATTTGTAGAAGTTATTTTCTAGGAGATGATGATAAAAAAAGGCTTGATGTTTCATCAGCAGCAACAAGAGGAAAACATGTCCAATTTGACTTCAGCTTCTGGTGAAGCAAGTGGTTCTTCAGGAAACAAAAATGAAACTGGCAGCACCAACTATCCTCAGCAATATCTTGCTCCACCAGCTCAAGCTCAAACTCAACCTGTGAAGAAGAAGAGAAACCTTGCAGGAAATCCAGGTTCCAAATTATCATAATTTGAACCATTAAAGAAGACTTTTTCTTAGTCCATGTCATTAAAGACCCTTTTTTTTTTTTTAAATTTTTTCCCGAAAGTGATTCTTTTTTTTTTTTTTTTTTTTTTTACTTTTGTTGTTTTTTGGTGGATTTGTGAATCAGACCCAGATGCAGAAGTGATAGCTTTATCCCCCAAGTCCCTACTGGCAACAAATAGATTTATGTGTGAGATCTGCAACAAGGGCTTTCAAAGGGACCAGAATCTGCAGCTTCATAGAAGAGGGCATAACCTGCCATGGAAGCTAAAGCAAAAAACAAGCAAAGAGATAAGGAAGAAGGTGTATGTGTGCCCAGAACCAAGTTGTGTGCACCATGAACCATCGAGGGCTCTCGGGGACCTGACAGGAATCAAGAAGCACTTCTTCAGAAAGCATGGTGAGAAGAAGTGGAAATGTGATAAGTGCACAAAGAGGTATGCAGTTCAATCAGACTGGAAAGCTCACTCCAAGACCTGCGGCACTAGGGAGTACAGATGTGACTGTGGAACAATTTTCTCAAGGTAATTGAACCCAATATCATTTTAGGAAATCCATGTATACAGTAGCTATGAATTTCATTTATTGAAGAAGCCAATAAGTAGACCGAAAGAATTTTCACTGAATGCATTCTCTTAAAAATGCGAGACATAGATGAATAGTATTTGAATTATACTTTGTCTGATACAGAAAACAAACTACTATTTATACATAAATGTATGCAGCTAGCATACTCTACTTTGACAGCCTACTCAAAGAGAGAGAGGCAGAGAGGTAGAGAGAAGGTTGGGGTGACTAAGTGTGCCAACTCTTTCTTGCAGTAGCTTAGTTGGACTATACGTTTTTAGCTTCTAGAGTGAAAAAGAACAATAAATGCGCAGAGGAGAGAGAGAGGGAGAGAATTCTTGCCATGAGGCTCACCTTTGTGACAAATTTCTTTTGTTTTCTTGTGTCTGAGGTTTTGTTTTCGTCTTCCATTTTTTTTTTTTTTTTTTGGCATCTCAGGAGGGATAGTTTTATTACTCACAGAGCATTCTGTGATGCTATAGCAGAAGAAAGGACAAGATCCATCACAGGAGCTCCAAACCCACTTCTACCCTCTTCAACCCCAAGCATCAATCTCCAAGTACCCCAGTTCAATACTCAAGATCTGCATGCATTTTCACTCAAGAAAGAGCAACAAAGTTTTAGTACTTTAATAAGGCCCGCTTTGCCACCATGGCTGGCTTGGCCACCAGGCCTAGGGGCGCCAGCAGGTCCTAGTCCCGGCCCACCACAACAACAGCAGACACCATTTGATCTCTCCTCCTCCTCATCATCATCATCATCACCATCCATCCTGTCAACAAGGTTGGGTCACCAAGATTTGGGCCCAAACCCTAACCCTAGTCTCGGCCCCACTCTACAACACTACCATTCTGCAGATGGACCACACCTGTCAGCCACTGCATTGCTGCAGAAAGCTGCTCAAATGGGTGCAACCATGAGCAGCAAAGCTAGTACTGCCGGCTTGATGAGACCCCACCACAACCATCAACAACAACAAAAAGAAGTTCACATGTCTGCTGCTGCTGCCGATTCTTCTGCTGGCTATGCAAGCACAGCTGGTTTTTGTCTGAATTTGTCCTACTTGTCAAGTGGAGGTGGGCCATTTGTCCATGGCTTGGCTTCTTTTGGAAATAAAGCGGGACCTGATGCTACCAATGCATCTTCAAGTGCGCTACTTCAAGATATGGTGAATTCTCTGCCTTCTGCTGCTTCTACTTCTGCATTTGAAGAGACTGCATTTGAGGATGCATTTGGTGGTGGGGTTTTGAATCCAAAGGAAGTTGCAAAAATGCCAACAAGTGGTAATGGTGGTGGAAATGAAGGTTTGACCAGAGACTTCTTGGGTCTTAGGCCTCTCTCTCATAGTGAAATACTCAACCTGGCTGGTCTTGGTAATTGTGTCAACACTTCTCATGATCAGCAGCACATTCAGTCTCAGAAATCATGGCAAGGTTAGGATTTAAATGGAATTTCCATTTTGCTCTATAGCTCTAAATGATCCTTTCCCTCCCCCCCCCCCGCCTTTTTATTTTGCTTTTAGGATTCCCGAAGGGAAGAACATCTTAAAATGCATATGGTTTAATGCCTTATATATGTACCTAAAATTCAAAAATTTTTGGTATTATTTTTCTCCATTCGAAGTAATGATCCCCACTTATCCTCTTGTCTGTTTCTATATTAAATAAGAAATTTCTATTTTTCTAAAAGAAAAGAAAAAGATAATGAGGAAATCATTGTTCCATTATGGTAACAATTTCAAGTAAAGATATAGTGACAATAGAAACAATATTTCGAATGCTAAAAAGTAGAATGATTTTCTTTTTTCTATATTATTGTTTTTGTTGACACTAATCGGTTCTTTTTTTCTTTAATTAATTCTCTGGTACATGCACTAATTACTTCTCCCTTTGGGTCATTATTGTTCCCTTCACTTGGGATTCTATGCATACATAAAGTTTAATTATTCTTGGATTGCGCTAATCAGCCAAATAATATATTTATTTTTTACTAACTTTCTATATAAACATAGCATACAATTTAACAAATGGTTACGATAAACATGCTGATTATAAGTAATATTATCAAATAATAGAACTTTAGTAATTACAACAATTATGGAAGCAATGGGATGTGCTAGATTGATAGATACATAGCATAAAAGCACCTTTCATTGGTTTTTATATTCGTACTTGTTAACATTAATTATAATCAGTTGCCTCCTTATTCATCGAAAAAATAATTATTTTTACCTAGCATTCACGATATTATCTAAATTCTCACACAAAGGATTGTATAAAAATATTATTTTCAAACAAGAAAACGGATCCCCATTTGTGCCCTAAATGGGGTCAATTATCAGATAACAAAATTTCCCATTTCTTTCTGCCATTTTCTTTCACAATAAAAACAAGAGTCAGCATCTAGGTAATTCTAAGCATGTGATCTCAAATGACACTTTCTATCATTGAGTCAATTCAATTTCGTTATAATTTCTCTTAAATTGTACGTAAGACAAGCTGGTGTCCACTGTCTCATCATATGCAGAGCCCAGGTCTCTAAAGTAGATAAGAACTCGTGATGCTCCAGTAGTGCCAAGAACATGCATGGTGGTCCAATCGCTGGGCGGCACTTATCTATTAAGGGGAAAAGGAACGAATTTCGATGATTCATTTTGTTATTAAAACTGTGAGAACAAGAATAAAAGGGCAAATTTGGGATCATGTGGATTAAGGGCACGGTCTCAAGTTTAAATCTTTTTGGTGCATTTTATCTTTCAAGTAAGAGCCATTACAATAAAATGTTAGATCGTGTGATATTTAATTTTAATATATCAATATAATTGAGAAATTATGTAATTGTTAAGGTATATTCATGTAATTTTATTATCAGAAGCTATAAAACGCTTATCTATTTGGTAAAACTTATGTGGTGCATTTGATTAAATTTGGACCACCAAAACTTAATTTTTAATAACATTTCATGCTAGCAAATTTTTTCTTTTTTTAACTTACAACTTTGAGACACATGTTTCAATAGATTAAAAAAAAATTATTGTTTTGACAAGAACCTAAACATTTTGTTGTTGGAATTATTTTTACTACACAATATTCACTTTTTTCAAATGAGAAAGATTTCTTAACTAGAGCATCTTAACTTAAATTGATTTGAAAAATCAATTTGGTACTTTATATGAACAAATTGATTCTCAATTTAAAAGAGCACTATTAAGAGAAATATTTTTGAATTTAAAAAGTGAAATATTAAAAGAGTTCAAGTTAATCAAATTAAAGCCTTATCTTATGTCAATCAACTCTACACATGTAATTGCTAGTAACTATATGCACTAATAGATAGTTACTTTCTTAATATACCAATCGGATTATTCATTCTTGATCTAAAAATACAACAACAGGACTATTTATTCTTGATTTGAAAAATGCAAAATCTTGAAAGAGCATTGATAAAACTATCAATATAAGAATCTTGATTTAGAATATCTTCATCAATTTACTATAGCTACCTAAAGAACAAATTATTTCTTGATTTAGAAGGTATATCAATGGCACAATGTTATTTTTAATATAGAAATAAGTTAATGAACAAAATTTCTTAGTATGGAAATAGGACCAATGGGAAAATTGTTTCTTAGTATGGAAATCAAACGAATGAGTATTGTTTCTTGGTACGAAAATAGAACCAACAGCAACTTTTTTTTTGGATGGACCAATAGGACATGATTTTGAAATTCCAACTACTTTCCCCATTTGCAACAACAAAATGAGAGCGACCAAGGAACTTGTATTAAGTTGTTTTATAAGAGTGAGTAAGAGAGAAAAGTTGCCAAAAGAAAGTAAAAGGTTGAAGAAAATTTTGTTAAGATTTTAAGGCTGTAAAATTGAAATATTAAAAACTTGGCAAATACATTTATATGAGTGTGTTGTAACAAAAGTCATAGCCTTATTGTTGTAATCAAGAATCATATTATTGTTGTATTCCATTTTCTCTTTATTAAGAAACTTGATGATGAATTCAAAATTCCCAAAGCAATGGTTTTAAGAAGAGGAAGTAGGGACAAAAGTTCTAAACTTATATAAATCATTATATCTAACTCTTATTATTTTCAATTATTTTTATTTGTTTAATTTATTTTCTTATTTTACACATTATTGTGATTGCATTTATTCATTTTCATATTATATTAAATTCTTATTTATTACCATCAACTTTTTTTTCACACCATATGCATTATAAACACATTTATTTCATTAAGTCAATTTACTCCCCCCCCCTTTAGGTCTCTCTGGGACCAACATAGAAGTTATGTTAACAACTTAGAATTTGTCTAAAAGGATTGTTTCATCAAAAATTAAAATTAAAATTAAATATTAATCACATAAATATTGAAAAAAAAAACATAAAATGGTAATTCACTTGATAAATGTATTAGTAATAAATGCATGATTACATCTAATAATTATGATTTTATCTAATTCTAAGTTTAAGCTAATTATTAGCAAAAATTATCCCTAAAAATAAGTTCTAAAGAAAAAGGATTATTTGAATATACTTTTGCAAACACTTGTGTGACAAATAAAAGTGAAAGCATAAATTTTTATGTACTTTTAATAGGTACAACTAAAAAAGGGCTACTTGTTTTGTATAATTTTTGATCCAAAATGCAACTAACGGTGATGATAAAGTAATGCGAGGCAAAAGCACAAAAAATGAGGATATCAAAAGTTCATGTTTGATTAAACTTTTAAAAAGATTTTTAAAATTTATTTAAAAACATTACAACTTTAAAAAAAAAATATATGTCATTTATAAGATAATTAATAATTTATAATTTAATAAAATATTAAAATATTAAGAAGTATGCGAACTATCGAAGAATTACTTTTATTTTTTATTTAATTAAAATATTTGATCAATTAATCATTAAATAACTTTTTATTTAAGTTAAATTATTTTTTCGGTTAATTAAATCATTTAATTATAATTTTTACTTAAATTTAAATATTATAAAATAAATTAATAAATTATGAAATAATAATAATAACATAATTAGTAAGACGATAAATAATATTTTTTATAACATATTTTATATTAGATCTCTTCATTTAAAAAAATTTATTGATAATAAAAAATTGACATTTTTCATATTATAAAAACAAATATTTAGAATAAATAAGAGTTTTCTTTTTCTATTTTTTATTAATGAGAATTTAGGATAAGTAATCATGATTAAAAAGAATAATATTATCTCCTTCCAAAGAAGACAAAAAAAGAGAGAGAGAGAGAGAGACTAGAACTTTCCTACCATAGATAGCACCCAACTATACTACTCAAAACTCCAAGCAGCAGCAGCAGCTTCTATATAAGTTTCCATTTCTATCCCCTCAAGACCGGGAGGCACTGTCCTTCCTACGAAAACTGTTGACATCTTCTTGACAAATGAACAAAAAAGTCTGCTCTCCTAAATGTATAATTTATATTTGAATTAAAAGCAACACTTAAGCATACCAAACTTCATCCGCGAATTCAAATAGAATTTATTCCGTATGAATGGAACCACAGTGAAATTCAACCACTTTCTACGCTCCCATAATTCCACCCACAGTCGGATGAGATTGAGAAATGGATCGTATGTATTAAATTCTAAGGCGTCCCACATATGAGTTAAACTTATAATCCCTTGGTTATAAGCTACAATCTTTAATTGTTAACTACTAGCCGTCAACCGTATCAAAACAGACACTATTTTCATACATGAAAACAAGAAATATCGATGAGACACAATCCACTAACATGTCTAAAAATCTAACACAAACAAGAAAGATGGAAAGCAAAGGTTTTACGGGCTTTCTTTTATCTGCTGGCATTGACTAGGGAAGTGACTTGTTACATAAAAATCCTGTTCGAGTGTGAATGGGTGATGATGGGGCATGGAGGGCACGAGTCCCCAGACCCACCCAGCTAATACGTTTTTTGAATGTTTGATATTATATCCATCCGGTTGGTGCTTCCACAACGTGCCAGAGACTTTGATTAAAAAAAGAAGATAGAACTGAAGAGCTCCGCCGAGGACATGGGATAAATGAAGAGAGTTAAACATGAATTTATGTCAATCAATTATATATATATATATATATATCAAAAAATATAATAATTATATTTTATAAATATATTTGTATATTCGTAAACTTGCATTCAGTTATATATTTTTACTAGGTCTCAAATTACATCCTTTTACTCATCTCTCCTTAAACTTTTTTTTTTTTTTTGTTTGTTTAACTGAACATTGTACCTCTTGAAAAGTTAATGATAAAAGTCCAATTGTGTTAACCAGAATTATTACTATTATTATGGGGTTCATGATTTGCATACTTTGATACTGATCAACCAGTACACATTGGCTAAAATCTGACTAGTCTGCATTCATGATGGTATCCCCTCCCTTTTCCGCTTATAATGGCACTTTTTTTCTTTGACTTTACCCGACCCTCCAACCCCACATGTCCCCGGAGAAAGAATATAGTCTTGGCTGCAATCATACAAAAAGTAACTTCAACCGCTAAAAGAATTCAAAGTTTCAGATTAGAGGTTTCATTTTCAAATTGATGGATTGACAAAAGAGAATATTTATAAGATAAAAGAGAATTATCCTTATTCTTCTTGATTTGTCTTCTTTTTTTTTATTATTCTCTTTTATTTTCCAACAGAACCGAGAAAATCCACATCGAGGCTAATGTGAATAGGGAATGGATTCCATTAGAGCACCTTTTATTACTATTTTTTTTTGGGGGGGGGGGGGAGTATAGAAGGCTCAAAGCCACGATGAAACAATCAAAAAATACAAGATCTAAGGTATGGTGAGCCCCTTTTTTAATCATGGGGTTTGTCATAGTCGTCCCCCTAAAAGAGGGCTTCCTTGCAAATTTTGGGCTTTGAAAGCTTCGGTCTGAAATCATATAAAGTCCAAAGGATTATTGGGCTTGGACCTCTGGGCTGTTTACTGTAGTTAAATGGAGCAATGCTGGTGGTGTCTTGTAAAAAAAAAAAAACCAAACCCAAAATGATCAGAAAAAACAATATTCTTAATAAATAATAGAGTTCCTCCATAATTTTAAATATAAAGTCACATTCGATTCATATTTATAATTTTTAGAATTATAATTCTATATTTAAAAATTAAAAATTTATAATAAAATATTATAACAATAGAATAAATAAATTTTTAAATGCATTAAATTATTGATTTTTATATAACTTCAAAAAGCACTGCATTTAGAACTTACTTAAACTACAAAAGACACAAGATTGTTCCCAAAAAAACACAGAAAAAGGAAAGAGAAAGACAAGAAATGTTTCAATTCACAGTTATAAGGTTCACCTCAAAACAGAAATGAGGTTGGCAATGGTATTGTTTTAGTGGGAATATAAGTAACAGTTACTTAGCCTTTAATATTAATCTTTGAAACCAATATCAAAAGCTAAGTAATCGTATGAACATAAATTTGATGTTTTCATCCCTCCAGGCTCCTCCACTACCTAACATGGTTAGCCCCATTTACCTCCCTTCTGCTTAGGCATAAGAAAAAAAGTCAAAAAATAAAAGAAAAGAAAAAGAAGAAGAAGAAGAAGAAGAAGATATGAGATTCTTGAGAAACAGCAATTCAAAACTAGCAGCAACAACAATGGTGAAGAAGAAAAGAGCAACCAAAACGAAACTGTTTCTGTGTGTCATCTCTCTGTTGGCTTTTGGTTCTATTGTTCCAGTCTTTGCTCCTCTCCCTTCTTTGTCTCACCGCCACTCTCCTACTCGCCGCATAAAGGTACTCTCTTGATGGGTTTAATCCAATCTCTCTCTCTCTCTCTCTCTCTCATTATTTTTCCCTTCGCTGAAAAGTAAGTAAAGTTGGGGTTTTATTTTATTTTATTTTCATAAACTGGAAATCACTAAAAGTCTTCGAGTAAGTTTTGGAAGCCATCATCTGGTTTGCAGTTTGATTTGGTTTTTAGCAGCTACCAAATTAGTGTCATGGATTATGAAAGATTGTGTCTTTGTGGGAAAGATTACAGCTTTAATATGGAGGTTGTCTTGTTATCTAAGTTAAGAATTCGAGTAATATGCCAGAGAAAGGACTGAAGAATTAGTCTAGATGTTAGAATTTTGGGTAACTGATACCAGAAAACCAGTTAAAGAAGAAGCGAATATGCAGGTTTTTTTGTGCACTTAATCAAGAATGTGAGTGTGAATTGAATAGAATTATATATCAAAGGTTAATAATCTGCAGGCTAATGCTCCTTTTCTCCCCTCATCCCTTGTTTTGAGTGCATTCATTGTGAAACTAATCAATTGTATCAGGCTAATGGTCGAGGTTTTGAGATTGCTAATGACATGTTCTGGAAAGATGGTGTACCCTTCCAGATCATTGGAGGTGACCTGCATTATTTCCGGATTGTTCCTAAGGTAACCATCCTTCTATTATCTTTCAAAGTACTGGGATCTGTAGGATAGTGAAATTTTTGGGTAATTGGCATTGTACATACTCAGTCATGCATAACTGCAATCTGTGTTTGCTAGCAAAAGCTTGGCTTAGAATGGAACCTCTGCTAATGAATTAGAAATTATGATCAAGTTTGGAAGGCTCATTTTTATTATTTATGAGATTTTATGAAGAAATAATCTCATCTAATTCTAGAAAATTTCCCTAATCCACACTCAATGTTGACATTGTAAATTATCTGAAACTTCCTACTTCTCATAGGTTTTTATCAAGGCTGGCAGACTTAATACTTGTTCAGTAACTAGTTCTTGCATAATGTTTTTACCAAACAAAAATCTGCTTCTTGGTGTAGGAATTGCTCTGTTGATATAAGTTGCTAACTTGGAATTTGCATTTTTCCAATGTAGTATTGGGAAGATAGACTGTTGAGAGCAAAGGCACTGGGTCTTAATACCATCCAAACTTATGTTCCTTGGAATCTTCATGAACCACGGCCTGGAAAGCTTGTTTTTGAGGGTATTGCTGATCTGGTTTCTTTTATCAAACTCTGCCAGAAGTTGGATCTCCTAGTTATGCTTCGTCCTGGACCTTATATATGTGCAGGTCGGTCCCAACTGCCGATGTAGGAGTTTTTGAAATTTATTTTTGGCTTCTGTGAACCAACTCTCAAGCATTCTTCACCTCTCTCTCTCTATCTCTCCCTACCTTTTTGGGTGTTGGTATTTGGATGCAGAGTGGGATTTGGGTGGTTTCCCTGCCTGGTTGCTAGCTATAGAGCCAGCTATCAAACTGAGATCATCAGATCCTGTCTACCTTCAATTGGTACGCCAATAGTTTATGTTCTTTTAAAATACAAAAAATTGTTATGAATGCATTTTTCTGAACAATATTTCATTAAAAACTATGCAAATAGAATTTTTCTCTTTATTTTCCCTCCCCTTTTGATATGCTTCATGTCTTAGATTAAATTTCATTCCATCTCGTGGAATTCATTAGATTGATATGGGCTTGAATGCTGTAGGTGGAAAGATGGTGGGGAACTCTACTTCCGATGGTAGTTCCTCTCCTTTATAACAATGGAGGCCCTATCATAATGGTTCAGGTGGTTTATGTTCTACTTCTCCTTCCTTGATCCATATCTGCAGATTTGCAAGGGTAGCAATTTTGTTTATCTGTGATGTGGGTGAGGCTCATGTTTGTGTTAAGATAGATGAAACAGCCAATGATTTTAAATTGAATAAGAATTGGATGAAATTTATGAGTTCTTACTTGTTGCAGTTTTGATGCGCTGAAAAAAATGTCAGTAATTCTAAAATATTTGCAAAACAAGATTGTAGAAGTAGCCTTCCTTTTCATTTCTTCCTTTGTGGGATCAAAATATCCCTAAAGTCCTTTGAATTATGCAACACTTCCCAAGATCATTTTAAATGGTAACTTAGTCCTTTGTTAAATGTGAATGTGCTAAATTTGATGTCAGATAGTTTTAATTTGTTCCAGAATTATGGCACTAAGTATCGCTCCTTAAAAGGAGATTATATTAACAGGTCGAAAATGAGTTTGGTTCATATGGAGATGACAAAGCTTATCTTCATCACCTGGTCAAGTTGGCCCGAAAACATCTTGGGGACAAGATAATTCTGTAAGAGGTTCTACGTCTAACCTGTTTGAAGTTGCATCATCTAGGTTTAGATCTCATTTATAATCATCAAATTTAGGTAAAGCACAAGGAAAAGTAGTTTGTAGTAATGAAGAATAGTAAGTATTTGAAAACTGTCGTAGATGATGAAGAATTACTATCACGTTTGTCTTTTGATCACAGAAATTTATTTGGTTCCTTGATAATAGGCTTACTCATGCTAGATGCTTGAAGTTTCTTAATGGCCTGTGTAACCAAATAGCAGACATGGGCAGTTGATCATGTGTCTATTGATTCAAACATTCTGATGTCTCAAAGGCACTGTCTGGAGCATCCATAACCATATCATCACTACCTGCCTAAGGTCATTATGACTTTGCTACCATGCTTCTGAGTTTTCAAAATAGATGCACCACTTACCAGGCTTAACTTTTCTCTCCAATTAATTATCATATAGTGCTCAAGGTGAACATATTTCCTGCATTTTCTGTTTGATTGTATTTGCATATACATATGACAGTATCATTGATTCTTGCTTTACTGGACAGATTATTTTGCCCCTTTCTTGACTATTTTTTCCCGTTGTGTAATGATTTCCAGATATACTACAGATGGAGGTTCTAGGGAAACCCTTGAGAAAGGAACCATTCATGGAGATGCTGTCTTTTCAGGTAAAAAAATATGGTATGTGTGTATTAATTCTCCAAATTAATTATCAGGTGCCAGCATATATCTTTGCATTTCTAGTTGCCTTTTATTTTCATATTAATTTTCTTTATATACAATGCACAGCTGTTGACTTCACCACTGGTGCTGATCCTTGGCCCATATTCAATTTACAAAAGAAGTTCAATGCCCCAGGAAAATCACCGCCACTTTCCACGTAAGTGTCTTGTTAATTGTTACTGTGGTTAGTAATCTGTAGTTTAATGCACAAAATGCCTTTTCTCTTAGAGAGTTCTACACGGGTTGGCTGACACACTGGAAAGAGAAGACTGCTAAGACTGATGCTGATTTTGCTGCTTCTTCCCTGGAAAAGATTCTGTCACGAAATGGCTCTGCTGTGCTTTATGTATGTTTTGAAGCATTTGCTGACTATTTGAAATGATGTGATGCATATGTGGTAATGCTAAAGTCTTTTTCCCCCACATGATATCCAGATGGCACATGGTGGAACGAACTTTGGATTTTACAGTGGAGCAAATACCGGTGTAGATGAGTCCGATTACAAGCCAGACCTCACTTCCTATGATTATGTGAGGAATATGTGTGCTTTTCTTTTTTCTTTTTTTTCTTTTTTTTGATGTTTTTATGTATCTTCATGGAACAAGATAAGAATGCTTAACTTTTCTTTCAATAAGCAAATTTTTGATAAAAGTGCGCAACTGACATGTTAATTCTGTCAGGATGCACCAATTAGAGAATCTGGTGATGTGGGAAATGCAAAATTCAATGGTACGTGCAATTTGGACTGAAGTTTGTGAGATTTTCTAGTTAGGTGCTTTCGTGGGTATGATGTGGGCGTTTATATCATTATAAGAAGACACAAGTGATTTTGTACCAGAGACAGAGAAGTATGAGGAAAACCTAACTTGGTTCTAGGAAGGGTTATGCCTGAGAGCTTCTTATCAATTTTTTTTTCATGGTTATATTGTTTTTTAACTTCAAGAGCGAACCTTAGTGTAAAAGTAAGGTTATTCCATTGTAACCTGAAGGTCACAAGTTTGAGTCGCATCTTGGGATCCTTATGCACTTTGATGTCCTTTTATTTATTTTTTTTATCATTTTTCAACTTCAATAAATGCCACAAGGGAGAGAAATATAGGTTGTTGATGGCTCTGTGATGTGTTGCTGATTCCTTTTTATCAGTTGTATTTGTTGATTATCATTTCTCTTGAGCTGACTGTTTGTGTTTACTGCCTTAAGCCCTGCGGAGGGTTATAGGGCTTCACAGTGCTGCATCTCTTCCCTTAGTTCCTCCAAGCATTAAAAGCACTGGATATGGACCTATTCGCTTACAGTGGACAGGATATTTATTTGATTTGCTTGACACATTAAATCCTGCTGGTGCGGTTGAATCTGAAAACCCAATATCAATGGAGTCTGTGGGACAGGTGCATTGCATTTGCGTTGTATTGTAAAAGCTGATAACCTTCCATGCTGATCCAAGATTGCCTTGTAACCGAATCTTATTATACGCAGATGTTTGGATTCCTATTGTATGTTTCAAACTATGCAGCAAAGGATGATGGAAGCATTCTTTCAATACCAGAGGTCTGTGATCTACTTATCTGAAGTCTTTCCTTGTGGCTTCATACTGAATTTCTTCATACTGTATGACAAGATTAGTGTACTTTTGTTACTTTTTATCATTGGTACTCTATTAATTCTCGAAAAAAAACTTGGCTTTCATGATATTATCTGTAGGTGCATGACAGAGCCCAAGTGTTTATTTCATGCCCTTCTAAAGATAATGGTGGAAGGCTAACACATGCTGGATCAATTGAAAGGTGGTCAAATAGCAGGCTAAGACTTCCTAATGCCAAATGTTCCTCCAACATCAACTTGTTTATTTTGGTATGTGACTGCCTTTTCCTGAGAAAAAATTGGTCGTTTTGTGCTTCCAGTTTGTGATGATTGGCTGCTAATTGAAGATATAATTGGGATTACATGAGTATGCTGAGTTTATATTGCCCAAGTCCTGAATTCATTTTTGTCATATATCCTTAGTGATTCAAGATTAAACCAGAATATTTTTGTCTGTTATATTTTAGTCCAATTACTTTTTACTCTTTAAACTGCAATAACATAATGCTTATATAAACATGCACTTCTGGACTTGAAGGTGTTCATAAAATGACCACAACTAGACTCATATATCTTGATCCTGTTTCAGCCACTAGTCCATACAAAAGTGGGATTCCCTTTAATTTTTCACCTTACCGGTACTTGCCCTTTCAGTTTTTATATTAGGAATTAACATAAGTATGTTCCTATTTTTCTAATCAATATTATCTATGCTGTTATAGGTTGAAAATATGGGTCGTATAAATTATGGACCATACATTTTTGACAAGAAGGTAACCTGCTCTTTTTTCTCCCTTTTCATGGTGAATAAACAGGAGTTTCTTGAGGGATAAGTTTTCAGTTTGTGTTTGCCCAGGCTACACTTTCTAATTGCCTGTCATCTTATAGTATGAGAGAATATTTTACTGGTCTTTTGTACCTCATTTTGCAGGGAATCTTGTCTTCTGTATTTGTGAATGGGAGAATTTTACATGGATGGAAAATGATTTCACTTCCTTTTGACAACCTGAATGTGTTGTCAAAAATCGATCCTGTCATCCGAGTTGCACATTCCAGATTCATTAAAGCTCTATGGCATAACATATCTCATGATAACTCTCGTAGGTTCTTAACTACATGTAAACTACATGAATCACACATACATGCTTATTGTGTGACTTGCTCTAGTTCGAATGATGTTTGTTTTTGGTTGTCTTATCAGACCAATCATCCTTGTGCAGAGAACATTTCTAAAGAACCAGCAATTTATGCTGGCATTTTTTCTGTTGAGAACGTGGAAAAAGATACATTCATATCATTCAGTGGGTGGGGTAAAGGGGTTGCATTTGTCAATGACTTTAACATTGGAAGATATTGGCCAGTAAAGTTTCTGTTTTCCTTCAATCCTTAGCTTTTCAAGCATGAGCTTTTGCTATGTGATAAAAGTAGGACTTAATTACACAACACCCCTTAAGTTGTCCTCCATTTCATAGATACCCCTAAACCATTTTTTCCCCCTAGAAACATATATGTGAACTTTCATCTTATTTCAAGGACTATCAGAAGATTTGATGGAGGTATGATCTTGAAACAAGATAAAAATTCACATACGTGTTTGTAGGGAAATAAAAAAGGATCAAGGGACATCTACCAAAAAGTGTGCAACTTCAGGAGGTGTTTGCGTAATTAGGCCTAACATCATTTTTCACTTACATGGTCATTTTCCTAAATGGCACCCCTGCAGTTGGTCGGACCACAGTGTACCCTTTATGTCCCTGGCCCAATCCTTCGGCGTGGAGAAAATGTTCTGGTATAATATCAGTAACAAGTCATAGCAAAAGCTTGTTTTTCCTTCTCAAAGCTACGTTTGCCTTGATAACCCTCTATTGTTTATGGTGCACAGGTGCTGCTGGAGTTGGAATCACGGAATCCAGAGCTCGTGGTTCATTCGGTTGATAAGCCAGATTTCACATGCCGTCCAAGTAAATTGAGAATGCATCAGCTTTAGGGGCAAAGTGAATCTATAGAATGATTCATCATACTTGGAAGCTGTGAAACATATAGCTAGAAAGGCAACATCCATGTCTGCAGCATGATGTCAGAAGATCGTTCTTGCACGAGGTGTCTTAACAGAAGTGAAGCTTACATGGCATAACATGTCTCGTTTTAAACCATGTCACCATGGGGAGAGTGCAGAAAGTAGAAAGGGTATATTGGAGCAGAAGCCTTTTGACTCTTTGTCGTTGAATAACTATCAATTCAAATCAACAGAACTGAGCTGAGTTCCGTATTTTTTGTGTTTCATTAAGATATGTTGTTCAACCAGCGTTTGTTAATCGAATCTCTTTGATTCTTCAATTATTTCCTTTGATCACTAGCTCAATCATTTCTACTTGAATGATCATTCCATATAGGATAATCAAATCTTAACTCTCTCATTTCTTTTATTTCCAAGAAAGTTTACACCCACTTGCGAGCTAGATTATAGTAAAGATACAGCAAATCTGTCCCCAACAAGCACACGGGAAACTGCGAAGTGAGCTACATGCTAATGCTACATAGCAAGTGTCAAAAACAATAAAGCCAGATGATTGCATAATCATTGTGAGGGTGAGCCATCCTTCTTTGATCCCATGGCAGCACCTGCTGCTACTGACATGGCAGCTGCTGCAGCACCCAGCTTTGCACCACCAGCAGCCTTCATGGCACCAGCTACTTTGGCAAATACAGCCACCCCTCCTACAAGCATAGCCCTCAAGGCTACCGTTGGCTTTACTGCCATTGTTTTTTGATCTGCAAACTCTGTCATTTCAAAAAAGTCAATAAGGCCACACTAGATTATGAAAGCTTTTAAATGATATCTTGCACATCAATGAAAAAACCAGGCAATGGCAACTAACCAAAAGAGAAGACTTAAGCTAGTTTTGAGGCCTTACATGGTAGTCCTGCTTTCTTTTTTTCAGAAAGTAAATACAGGAAGAAAAAAAAAAAAAAACAGAAAAAAGAAAGAATAATAACACATCCTATCAATGGTAACTAACTCAGATGAGAATTGATGGAAATCAGTTAGTTTTGAGGAACCAAACCCTTAAATGATACACCGGTGATAATCAAAAAGTTCCAAAAGAAAAAAGGAAGGCATGTAAGAAGAACAAGAGAACAAAGGCCTTCCTCATGACATAAATGGAATCTCCAGGAGACCAAATACTAAAAGTGTGCCATAAGAGCTCACATATCTCCTTTCGATCACACCATGATCTTCATAGGTGAAAACTAACATTCAGCATGTTAACTGTGACAAAAGAGCAATATAAATAACATCCCTAGTTCCCTAACGATCCACAAGACTGCTTAATACATAAAATGGGATGTATTTTTCCCAGTATTATGCCAATAAGCTTAAAACACATCCACAAAAAGTTCCATGGGTCTTCCGTTGTTGAAGAACAGACCAAATTATGAGGTCACAGGTTTAAGTTGCGAAGACAGCCTCTCTGCAAAAGACAAATATAAAGTTGCTTACATCATCTGATTCCTCCCCAGATTTCACATTGTGGGAACTTCTGCACTAGGATGCTTTGTTTTTTTCTTTAATATCGCTGTGCCTATTATATCCCCTCAGCATTCTCAGATAGCAGCTTCTCGATATGCTAATCAGAATTTTTTATCTAAAATCTTGCCAAGGACTATGACCTATGAACATCCCTATAGAATATCCACTTACATACATACACATTGCAATGTTTAATGCCATAGCCAATCTCCATTACATTTTACATATCAACCAACCTCGTGCAGTACAGCAAAAACGGCATCTTCAAAATGCAGACAGACACACACAGAATCTAAAGCAACCAACAGGTAAAATGCAACAACATTCTCTCTTCCATCGTGCATGCCAGAATCGAAAAAACACCAATTTGAAATTCATTTTCTGCAAACAATTATCTTTACCCAATTTTGCGCTACCTAATGCCATCAGCAATATCCCGATCAAAATTCCATCTCAGCCATCAAATTAAGGTACCTTTCAAAAATTCAAGTCAAATCACAAACACCCAGAAACATTTTCCAGCCTCCAAGATCAATATCACCCAAAAAGTTTCCATCTTGAAACACAAACCAATACGAACACCCACAAAAGCCAAAAGAAATCTTGAGAGAGATAGAACCTGAAGTTGGAAAAGTGAAGGCCTTGCTGAAGAAACCATTTGAAGAGTGAAAAAGGAAAAACAACGAAGGTGAAAACAGAACACTTTGAAAAGGGAAGCGCACACAGATTACATACCCTTTTCTTTGCTTTGACTTTCTCTCTTGGAGGTACAACTGAGGCCTGAGGTTTGTTTATGCAATGGTTTATGTTGTCTTCCTCCCCCGTCCTCTTCGGCGTTATAGCGACACGAAAAACGGCGTGTCGTCTTGAGGAATTGGAGATTTGGAATGCCAACCCCTTCGGCAGATTAACACTCGTAGAATAACAAAGTAATAATAAAATAAATAATTAATTGATTATAATTTATTTAATTTTACAAATAAATAAAATTAAATAAAAAATTATTATATATTTCATTTTATTATTATTGTAACGTTGATATTGGTACATAATAATAGTACTATTGAAAATTTACTTACCATTGGGAAAAGAATTTTTTGTTGCTTTCATCATAATCATAATTTATTGTTTTTGTGATTATTAAAGAAAAAATTTAAATTTTGAGAATTTAACTCATTTTTCTTAAAAAAAAATCTTAATATCACTTAATTAATATATTTACACATCAATATTTTTAATATAAATAAAATTTTGTTATCTTTTATGTAAGTTTTATTTGTCAAAATTAATGTGCAAATCATATTAGTATAATTTATGACATCCATAAAACAGCATTTTCTTCGCAATTTTCTTTTGTCTTTCTTACTAAGAAATATTAACTTTTGAGTCAAAAAAAAAAAGGGCTTAAAAAAGAAGAAGAAAAAAAAAAAAAGCTAAACTAATTGGTTTCTGTGGGAAAAGAAGTTCTGTACTTCATTTTGTTTATGATTTAAACGACGCCGTCGAACTGCTTCTCGCCTCTCTCCCCTTCTTCGACGACCAAATGTTCCACAGGATCTGGTAGCGATCAAATCAACACGCGCGCACGGCGAGAGACACTGAGAGAGAGAGAGAGAGAGAGAGAGAGAGAGATGGATCATTCATACAGTGGAGGCAACTGGACGATGATTCCAAGCATGCCATCCCACGGTAACTCCCCAGCTCACTCAAATCAGGACCAGTTTTACCTCCAACAACAACAGCAGCAGTTCAGTCAATTCCAGCAGCCGCCACAACAACAACAACAACAACAACAACTTACCCAGCAGCAGCAATTTCAACAGTATCAGCAACAGCAGAATCCTCACCACCAATCTCTTGCCTCCCACTTCCACCTCTTACATGTAACACCCCAGTCAAATGCCCTCATTATTTACTCAAAAACATTGAAACCCATTTAAACTTTTTTTTTTTTTTTTTTTTTTTGGAAAAGTATGAATCTGTACCCTTATGTTGGCAGTTGGTGGAGAATCTGGCTGATGTCATTGAGAATGGAACTCGGGACCAGCACTCTGACTCCTTGGTTTGTTCTCCTTTTATTCAGTTCTCTCTTTCTAGCGTTTCTTTCTTCATAAAGATTGTATCTTGATGGCGGGGGGCATTCAGAATTGGAAAAGATTGACCCCAATGGTGTTAAATTTGAAATGGAGTTTTTGTTCTCCTTTCATGGAATTCTTTGTTTCTAGTCTTTCTTTCTTCATAAAGATTCTTTCTTTATGGTGGGGGGAATTCAGAATTGGAAAAGATTGATCCCAATGGTGTTAAATTTGAAGTGGGTTTTTGGCCTTCTTTGTTGTGTCTAAACGTTGTTGATATTGTCCTCTATTTTTCTGTCTTTGTGAAGATTGCTGAGTTGAGCAGCCACTTTGATAAGTGCCAGCAGCTGTTAAACTCGATCTCTAGCTCAGTTAACACGAAAGCTATGGTAAGAACCAATTGTGGGATCGTTTATGCTTTTCTGAAGGTTGTTCTATGCTTTTGTTCACGTCTTTTCTTGTTATCAGCAATTGTGGACGTGGGTTTGAGACACTACTTTCTCATCTGCTGAAGATATAATTGGTATGATTTTGTTAATGTTTTCAAGACATTGGTTTGCAGACAGTTGAGGGGCAGAAGCAAAAGCTTGAAGAGAGTGAGCAATTGCTGAATCAAAGGAGGTCTGTACTAAAGGTTGTGGATTTCTGTTTGTTCTTGGTTCTTCATTGCCTGATAAATGCTTGATCTATTGTATTGCAGGGACCTAATCAGCAGGTATAGAAACTCAATTGAAGAGCTTATCAAGTCTGAGCCATAACTGCTAGTCATCCCGGAGTACCAAGTAGTAAAATTTATGTTTTAATCTGAGTCTGGGACATCACTCAGCTTTGTGATTGATAATGGCAAACATTGTGGAAGGCACCTATGTTACAGTTATCATCTCTCAATGATTATATATGGTGTTTTTTTTTTTTTCTTCTTCTTTTTTTGGCTCCAAATTATTACATCCTCGTGTCTAATCTTTCCTTCGCCTTTTTCAGCACAAAGTACCTGTAGCTTTTGTTTTACTAGAAGGTTGCATGGATTCATGATCGCAATGTTCCAGATGAAATTATATGCAATTGTTTTCAATGTTGATCTCTACTTATCGATGTTCCATTATTTTAGCTTTAGTTGTAGACTCTCTGTGGAGTATGATATGAAACCAGCCAAGTCCTGAAAGGAAAGCCGGACTCTGTAATGGCAGGATTAGAGAAAACTGTCTGACACTCAAGCGGTTGTTCTCATCTTTCCAAGGCCTTGTAGAACATTTTTCTGGTCATTAAATCTGTTTTGGTCGAGGCTTTTAGTTCCTTCAGGAAGCATAAATTCATGTTTTCTATGTAATCACACCATTGGATTAAGAGAATTGCCAAGGATATAGAAGTAGCAAGCAACCTTATTAAAGTTGGCTTCTTCATCAATTGTTCAAAGTCTACAATTTTGGTGGACAAAATTTTGTTCTGAGCAATTCAGAGTCATTTAAGATGGTGATTTGGGATTGTGTTGTTATTTCTAGATGCGTATACAAGCATTGTGCTGCCTATCGGTCACAGGGTAGCAACATTAGCAGAAACTGAACTGCAAATAAAGCAAAATCCTAGCCACTTTTGGGAGCTCCACGCTTCTTGAAGGGGAGTGCCGATGTCAAGTGAAGGACTAAGGTCACACACGGCTGGACAGTGGCCTAACCTGGCTAGCCTGAAATGACTCTTTACGTACAGCATGATATAATACTTTGGGTAAAAATGGTCAAGAATGTGGCTGAATTCAGTGGCCTGCACATTATTCTAATGAATTTTACCAATAAATGATTACCCTATTCCATAATTCAGGCAATTTCAGGTTACGCTTTTCCTTTCTTTTTCTTTTTTTTTTTTAATTTCTTTTTTGGTCTAAGCGTCTACATGTCATAAGGTTGTGCACAGTGCGATCCGTCAAAACTATGTGTACTTTAAGCCCAAGGGTAAGCCTCAATGTATTTATTATAATCCGAAAGTCGTATATTCAAATCTTGAGAATAATTTCCTAATAAAAATAAGTAAATATTACATCCGAGCATTTTTCGAAATTTATAGCATAAGAAATTTGTGTATTGAAATGCTCATTTGATATTGGAGCCCGTGCGGGATGTCTGTATTTTTTCTGTAGTCTTACTTCTAGTGATCCACAGCCAATTCTCTCTACCATGCTTAATTGTGCTATTCTATTTTTAGTTTCCACATCCCATGAAATCCACTTTTTTTTTTGTTTTTTTAATTTTTTTTGTGACCACTTTGAACGCCTCTAAATGGCTTGTATTCTCTGATTGTCTCACTAATATCCCAATATATCAGTGCCTAAAAATAGAATCCATAACACACATAAATGTTTGTTTTCCTTCCCCTCATTTCTCTCCATCCTCCATTTTCCTTCGTTTTCTTCGCGGAGAAACAAGAAAGAATCAGCAACAACCAGCCAAAAAAGAGCTTCCCCACCCCACCCCCCCCCACCCCATTAATGAAAACTGCACCATCCCCGGCGGCAACGCAGCCGATATCTCTCACAAACAATAACAACAACAACAACAACAACAACAACAAAACGAACACAGATTATGAGCATTCCGAGGATTGGTGGAAACAGCAGCACCAACCAAGCGTGTGCTGCGTGCAAATACCAGCGCAGGAAGTGCGGTCCTGACTGCATTCTCGCCCCTTATTTCCCTCACTATCGCCAAAGGCAATTCCAAAACGCCCATAAATTGTATGGAGTCAGCAACATCACCAAGATCATCAAGAACCTCAAGCCCCCCGAGAAGGAGGAAGCCATGCGCACCATCATCTTCCAATCCGATGCCCGCGCCAATGATCCTGTTGGTGGCTGCTGCCGCATTATACGCAACCTCCAACGGCAGATCGAATACAGCGAAGCCGAACTCGACCTTGTTCTTCATCAACTTGCCCTATATCGCGCCCAAGCACAACGACACGCGCAGCCAAGTGATCATCATTTCCAAATGCAGGAATCCGATTCAGCCATGCTCGTCAGCGAGATTGTCAATGCAGACCCTTTGGAGATGTATGATCCTGTGATGCAATACCATTACCAACAATCACATCATCAAGATCAAGAATGTGCTGTTCCAGATAACAATTGTCATCTGCAAGAAGATCTTAGTGCTTGGACAGGACAGGAGTCTAGCGCGTCCTCCTCGTCTTCGTCATTGCACGTTAAGCAGCCTCGTTATGAGAATGAATGCGACGATGCAAAGCAGATCGTTGACATAAACGATGTCAAGTTTGAGCCTGAAGAGTTGATTAAAAGAAGTTTTGTACCATCAACACAGTTAGTTATATCGTCATAGCTTTCGCCATATACTATCATCGCCTGCTTGGATTTCTATGAAGTTACGGATGTCAAGGTTTTATCTTGTTTTTTCTGTCCAAGCTCTGAGTTGTAGTAAAACGGGTTACCGTGAGATCGAATGCTGATCGAAATAGTAAGGAGTATGATTCATTAACCTTGTTGCATATATCTGAATCAAGGCAACCTTATTTAAATCTTTAGATCTCTTAAGATTTGAAATCGACAGCTCTTGAGTAATTAGACTCTCCACACTTCTTTCTTAATGTAGGAAGAGGGCAGCCCATCAGTTTTTTGGTAATACGATGATTTATAATCTTCTGCCTCGACAGAAATATCACATTCCCCAGAAGGATTACCATTTAAGAGAGACAGAGACAACTGACAATCTCCAAGTTTAACAGAAACTGAGTGTGGCCTTTAAAGTACTTTGACAGCAGCGCTGTAAGAAAAAATATAAATAAGCTTCTGACGCATGTTAATGTTTTCTTAAAGCGACACTGCATGTGGGTTCCTGCAAAGATCCAAAATTATCATCCTTAATGTTACGAATCCTTATGAACTCTATCCACACACATGTACCAACTGCACAATCTGTTCGGATCAGATGCCACTAAGGCACAAGGAGGCCCATAATAAGTTGAATTGTGAACGAGGACAGTACTTTTTAGACAGAATAAGCTCTTGGCAGTGAAGGAAGAAAACAAAAATGCAAGTGCTCATGTTACTTCTGTGAACAAAGAATAAATTTAAGAATCAGGCACGGTATTGTCACTTTCTGTGGATAAAATTATCAAGTACAAATGTATAAGCAAATGGGACAGTCAGCATATTGTTACCCGTGCATCACCACTTTGATAACCATATTGTAGAATAATGCTGTTATCAGGTCCTCTGCTTTCACTCTCCATTTGAAATGTCAAGTACTCAAGAGTTGCATACACTTCCTCTAGATCCTTCTGCACATTGTTCCCTGCCGAGAACATATAAACAGTCTTTTTCACCTCAATCCAACTCTGCCCAGGGCTCTTCTTTAAGCCCTTCGTTCTAGCGGAGGCTCTTACTATAGCAGAATCTTCCCATCTACCACCTGCAGAGTATATATTAGAGAGCAGCATGTAGCTCCCTGTTACTTCTGTCTTGAGACTAGAAATATGGGAAGCAGTTTCTTTTGCAACTTCTGTGTTTTTGTGCATCCTACAAGAGTTCAAAAGAGCACTCCATACACAAATATTGGGTTCCATTGGCATGTTTTTCACGATGTAGCTTGCTTCTTGCAGCAACCCTGCACGCCCCAAAAGATCAACAATGCAAGCATAGTGCTCCATTTGTGGTTCGATCCGATACTCTTTGAGCATCTGATCAAAGAGCCTACGTCCCTCGGGAACAAGACCAGCATGACTACATGCAGAAAGAAGAGCAACAAAAGTCACTCCATTTGGCTTATTCCCAGTTTTGGTCATTTGATCAAAAGTTGCAAGAGCATTAGAACCAAGTCCATGCATACCATATCCTGTGATCATAGAGTTCCAAGCAATTAGATCCTTCTTCTCTATTTTCTCAAATACCATGCGACCTTCCTTTAAACATCCACACTTTGCATACATATTAACCAACCCATTTTCTACCAGAATGTTGTCATCCATTGATGCTCTAATGACATGGCCATGGATTTCCCTACCAAGATTCAATGCAGCCAACTCTGCGCAAACTGATAAGACAGTAGAAATAGTAACGACATTTGCCATGACATCAGCAAGCTGCATTCGTCGAAAAAGTTCCAAAGACTCCTTTTCTCGTCCATGGGCAGCAAAACCACTCATTAAAGCACTCCAGCTTACCACATTAGGTCTCAACACTGAAGAGCCTTCGGAATTCTCCAGTTTGGAAAATAATTCCAGAGCCTTGTCGCATAAACCGGCCTCTGCATATGAAGTTATCAAGGCATTCCAACTTATTATGTTCTTATTCTCTGTTTCCATAAACAATTTTTGTGCATCATTTACATCTCCATGCTTCCCATACACAGCTATTAATGCATTCTTCACAATTGAATAATTTTCAAACCCACCGTTTACAACATACCCATGAACCACCCTCCCTCTATCAAACGCACCTAAATTAATACAAACTGATAGCACCACAGCAAGAACTTCAGCGCTCAGCTCAATTCCTTTCATTCTCATCAAGCCAAACAACTCCATAGCTTCCACATACCGATAGGATCGAACATGACTAGACATCAAAGATGTCCACGTTACAAGATTTGGCTCCAACCCTTCAGACTCCATCCTTTGAAACACCTCTAGAGCACCATTGCAATCACGGTCAAAGGCGTAACCCGAGACCATCATATTCCACGAAACACGACTTCTAGCATCCATTCTATCAAACACATTGCGCGCATCCCCCATTCGACCCAGTTTCGAATACATTCCGATCAATTCATTAGCAACATGAAGACGACTCTCAAAACCCATCTCCAAAACGTGCCCATGAACAGCTTTGCACAAACTAGAATTACCCGTATAAGCACACGCCCTTATAACCAAAGGAAAAGTAAACCCATCACCCAAAATTCCAATCTTTCGCATTCTAACGTACAATTTAAGCCCATTTTCGAAGTACCCATTGGAGATATTGGCCCTCAGAACCGAATTCCACAGTAAAAAATTCGAGCGGGACTCAATCGGTGTGGCATCAAACACTTTCTGTGCATAAAAAACGCGCCCAAAACGAGAACAGACAGACACCATACGAGCAGCCAAGAAAGCGGAGCCACGGTTACCAGTGACAATGACCTGTGCGTGGATTTGGTTGACATGATGGACAGCGGTGCAATCGCGAAGGAGGCGATCGAAGTAATCGAGAAGAAGATCGTTGTGAGTGATGAAGAGTTGGCGTGATTTGATTTGGGTTCGATCATTGTTGAGTATGGAGATTGAACGGCAGAGATCCGAAGGGAAACTTCTAAGGATTAAGGGTTTGAGACGAAGTCTAGGAGTTGCAGCGTGCATGAAGGTGAGCTCACACACCAAGAAAACTATAGCAAACTCTCTCTTTTTTCTCCCTTTTCTCTTGGTTATTGTTCTTAAAAATGTTTCCTTTAAGATTGGATAGATGTTTTCATTTTCGAGTCTAAAACAAAAACTTGGCCAGATTCAAAATTCCAGATTCATGTTTGTTCTCGTACAATATTTCTAGGAGAGAGCGAGAATAGAATTATTGTTGAGTCAAATCATGTGCAACGATTCATAATGCTGCTTAAAAACATAAGAATCAACCCATTAATGTCTATGAATTTAAAAATTGTTGACCCCATAACATTTTTTGTTTGTGCAAATAATAATTGCCGAAAGGAAAATGCTTGGAAAACAAATGATTCTCATAATCGGAGTTGCAAACCAAACTACAAACACTTGGTGCATGCCATCGAGCAAATTGCATTTTGGGTAAGAAATTGCAAAATTCTAATAGATACACGTAGATTTAGATTTCATTGCGAGCTTTCATTAACTTCACTCAAATTTCGAATTCACTCAAATTGAATTCACTCAGATTTTGAAAAAGTACTAGAAACTAATCAAATAGGGAGAAGCCCATGTCATCATCGCTCTCTTCTTCCTTCTCTTCTTTCTTCGTTTCCTCAGCAGCAGGCGCTTCGGCTACAGGCGCCGCTCCTCCTCCCGGAGCAGCCGCAGCGGCTCCACCGCCACCAAAGAATGCCCCGCCACCGATCACCACCTGAAAATGCCAGATCAGAATCAGTACAGCTAAATGATGTAAGATTTGGTGGAAATTTTGGCGATTGAAAAGAGAAAAAAGGAAGTTGATTCGAGAGACCTGGAAAACGGCGGAGGACGGAGTTACGATAGAGAACGAGGTCTGGACGCCACCGGAGGCGTCGGCGCATGTGGCGGCCTGGACGAGCTTTCTCTGTAGCTCGAAGGTGGAGGAGGCGGAGGCTTCCAACTCGCCGCCGGCGATCTGCTTGCCGCTCCAGTCGCCGCCGGAGCGCCTGCACACGAACGTGTAAACTCCCATTTTCCCCTTCACGTTTACGATCCTCTCAGTGTGCCAAATCCTAAAGCGACGTGTCATCGAGAGCCATTAATACCGAAAAACTGCTTTTAGGGTTTTCATGAGAAAAGACGTTCCTATCCTTCTGCAACTTACACAATAACATTCGTGCCCTTAGTAAATTAAAATCATATCGTCCAACCTAAAATAAAATTTACAAGAGTCTATGGCTCATAAGTTTTTGGTTTGTAATTTTGAAAAAAAAAATAAAAAATATATATATATGAGATTTATGAAAATTAAAAAAATTATTTTTATGATATAATTTATAATTTAATGTTTTTTAATAAATAAAAATTTATTAAAAAAAGGGTAAAATTTAAAAATTTTGGATGGGTAGACAAGACTTTACCACAAATAGGAAGTTGCCTATATAGAAAATATAGTGAGGGAGAATGAAGATTTCAGAAAGTTAGCCAACAGATTAATAGTTGTCATTTTCAAGCGAGTCCATGCAACAGCATTTGTCCTGAAATTTTAAGGGAAAAAAATTTTCTGCAATTATGAAAAAAAAAAAAAAAAAAAAGCCCATTTCCAAACAGCAACTGTGATTTAGAGTTGAGTTGTCTGACTTTTAGGCTTGCTGGTTGTCGTTCAACACTGAAAGACAGTCTAAAAAGTGTTTAGTAAATTCTTTCTATACTTACTGATTGTTAAGCCCCTAATTACTTTTTGGCTCAACTCATCGCTGATTGATTATCCTTTTTTTTTTTTTTTTGGCTCAAACCCCATTTCAATTAGAACCCATGTTTACTAATCAGTCATTTGATTGTGTAATTTATCAATAAAATCAGCAATTATTTAATGTCCAACTAGGTTGCCTTCCAAATAGCTTAAACGTAATCATGGAGTAATGCTAAGTTTTAGTAATCACTAAGTTAATGAAAAATAATCACTTCCCCTAAATTAAACTTAATGAAAAATAATTTAGTAATCACTAAGTTCAACTCTTTGCATGACATTTTTGTCGATCAGCAATTTAATTTTTTCACTAAATTTTATTTTAGGTTCAAAACTAAAAATATAGCTTCAATTTACTAAGAGCACCGATGTAGTTGTGGAATAGGCAAAAGGGTTCAAACGTCTTTTCCTTCCAAAACCCTAAACCGGGTTAATTCAGATGGAGAAAATGGCTGAAAATTACTCCAAATCCAAAAGCACAGTAAAACAGTGTCAATGTAATGAATGATAATTGAAATTCCGATCTGAAATCATTTGCTCGCCTGCTTGATAGATGGCAACCATTACCCAACAACGAAGCATTAGAACCAAACAACAGGAAGCTGTGCACAAAATTCTTCAGACTGCCTAGAAAGGACAATGCTTATCAAATTCTTCAAAGTGAAATACTAGTTGAACACAAGGTTTCTGATACAAATATGACACATGAATTAAAAGAAATACAATATTAATTTTTGAAATTACGCATTTGTGGTTTATTTTTGTATAATCAACAATTTGTATTGTAAATTCACATCAATGTTACAGAACATTTTCTTTATTTCTTTTTCTATTGTTTCAATCAAATTTCCATTAACTTTTAAAGCAATCCAAAAAGTTACGAAGAGAAGTGAGACTAGTAATGCTACTCTAAATACAACCTTTCGTAATTAAAGAATTATTAGAAACTAATCCACCCGTATAAATAACAAGAATTCAAATATCATTATTTCCCTTACAAAAGGTATTAGTAACAATTAGCATTTAACATTAACAACTTTATAAGAAATAAGCTTTTGTGTCCCCTAGTACAATGACCAAGCAACAAACTTTAACTTCATCCATTTACCAACATATATAACTAAATTCAACACAAAAAAAACAAAAACATGCATACAATTAAAGAAACAAAAATCACTCCTTTTATTGTCTGAAAAATCTTTCCCTTAGAAATTCCACTTCCAGATCTTGATCCTCAAATCAACCTTGCACTTAGCGTTAGAAACAGATGCGGTCGTTGCTGTTTTCCCACTAGGAACAGTAGCTTTAATTCCTTCACAAGATACTCTGATGTTAGTCTTTGGAGTCTTGAATCTACCAGCCTTGATTTCCAATTTGGTATCAAGATAAATCTTTAAGTCCACTCCATTCTCGCTCTTCAACTCAGTCTTTAACTTGCTTGCAGATGCGTCATCCAGAGCTTGGCCATTGCTTGAGATGGTAGATTTCAATAAAGTTGTGTTCCTCGCGCCATGGATAAAAAAGGGTATCGTGCCATTGCCTAAAACAATGTTTTCAGTGGCTGTGGTGGCAGAAATGGCGGTGGGGTTGTAGATAAAGATGAGTTTTTTGTTGGGGTTGGTGGTGGTGATGTTGAGGTTGACGTTGGTGGTGAGCTCGGATGTTGAGGAGAGGCTGAGGGTGTTGATTTTGAGGCCGGACACGACGAATGATGGGCGGTGGGGGCGGTAGACGACGTAGAGGGCGGCGCCAGCTATGGCGGCCAGGATGATCAGAGAAAATATAATGGTGGTTATCCAGCAGCAGCAGGAGCGGCTACGGCGTTTGCCATTGGGTAGGCTGTAGGCTGGGCGGGTGGCGGCGGCAGCAGCGGTGGCGCTGCCGTTTGTGGTGGTTGGATCGATTGAAGGGTGAACCCTGTCTCCCATATACAAAGAGAGAAAATTGTTTGGCTCAGAAGTGTCTTTGGTCGGTCCAGGAGAATTCTGTTTTTTCATGAAGAGAGAAATAGCGCTCTCTTTGGCCTTGGAGAAAGATTGAAGAAAAAGTTGCATTGCCTAGGCTTTAATTATTGAAAGAAATAGACTTACGCAATAAAATAAATAAATAATTGGGATTTTTTTTTTTTTTTTTTGGGAAGTTCTTTAATCAATAGAAGTTTTGTGATAAAAAGTGTGTTTTTTCTTTGATGCCAAGTGATTGGGACTTGCAAACTTGACAGAAAGCAAAGAAAGTGAAAGAGAAAGAGAGAGAGAGAGAGAGAGGTAAGGACTAGGACAAGAATATCATAACCGATTGGCTATTATTTATATGTGCATGCAAAGAACTGTTGATTTGGATCAACTTCCCAAAGTCAAGAATTCGGTTTTGTATCAAAATTTAGGTTAGGAAGAACATTGTTACATGCTAGTGATATTTCACCAAATTGTTTACCTCCTAGCTAATTTTTCTCTGTTTATACTTTATTCTAGTCCATGCTTGGTTCCACTTAACTTCTAAATTTGATAAAAAAAGGGGGGGGGGCTTTTTGTTAGGCATTAGGGTCATGCAGTATTTGTAAATCAGCTTTCGTGCACTGCTTTAATCTATCTCTTCAATTGTGATAGAGTTGTTGGCATTTACATCTAGCAACTAGGGTTTAAATCTCGATATAATTGTATATAAATAAAATAAAACATTTAATTTACGTCGATATTGAAATTGCATGACAAAAAGAAAGAAAAAAAAAAAAGTCCTACAATTTGGAGTTGTTTGCATTTCTTTCATTACAGTTGGCTTAGTTATATGCCCATTTGCATGTTTGATTTTGAGAGATTTGCTGGTCAAGCCAAAAATTATTCATCTGCAGATTCAGCAAATAGAGAGACAGAATCAAACAGCATTTGTTGACAAAATGAAAGTCAAGAATCAAACAGCATATTTGATTCCTCACCTAATGACCAACCAAAGAAAATCTTTTTTCTTCTTCTTTTCTTTTTATTAGTAACCAATCAAATGGAAATTCCGCCTTGCATTTTTGTATCTTATCTCTCAATATTATTATCAATCTTGCCAGGATGCCCCTCACATCTATAATAATTTTCTTCCATTAATGGATCTTGGGTGTCTTTCATGCATTCTAGCGTTTTTTTTTTTTTTAACAATAAAAAAGATAAATTAGAAGTATGCTGGTCATCGTATCTAACCCCCATTTTCATATGGAATGGAGCAAGAAGAATCATTGTTTATGTCTGTTCATTGCAGGAATTTGATACTTAAATTGTTAAGAGTTTGATATATAACTTTTTTTTTTTTTGTCTAATTCAATAGTTTAAACTTATAAATTAACTTTTTTTTTTTTTTTGTAAACATGGTATAAGAGTCTATATAATTAAAAATTCACAAAATTTAGTCGCCTTGCTCTGATTCTCTTATTGCAAATGTACAGTATATTTAAACTGTACATTTGCCAAACGATTAAAAATTCACCATCCCACCAAAGTCAATTAACGTGAGCTCAAATTAGGCGCTTATATTATTAATATTTAATACAGTTGACGTTGACATTTTCCTATTCTCTACTTTTCAAATATACTTGCTGCTCCTTTTCCAAATTATGACCTCAAATTATAGGGTTCTAATTCGACCCCAAAAAATAAAAAAATAAAAAAAAAACATGTAAGCTCGATTGAATGCAACTCAATTCAACAGAGACTAGTATAAGCTTGTATTTGACTAGTGAGTACCCGTTAACTTCAACTAAATCAGGTGCAATTGCAAATTATGAGAATTAGGTGGAATGCAATCAGTTTGTTAATGAGGAAATAGAGCTGAATTTCAATACACAATTTCAGGATATGCCAAGAAAAAGTTGGAAACTTACCAAAAAATAAAAAATAAAAAAGTTGGAAATGGAAACTACCTAATAGAAATAGCTCATTAGTTAGAAATTATACAATAAAAATAATTCAACTCAATTCCATAAGTTCCACACTCCTCTTTTTCAAGAGTAAAAACTGGGGTATTCTGAGAGGTTTATATATTTTTTATTTTTTATTTTTTTAATGTGCTTAAAGAAAAGGATTATAGACACTTATGGGGCTCTGACTTCTGCCCATTGTATTGTGGATCTCAGAACACATGTGACCATAGCCAACCACTTCATACTGGGCTAGGCCTGCCGAAGACACTCCCCTGCTCCCCCAAAGAATCCCTCTGCCTCTGGACATGGTTGCTGGCAGGTGGAACCAAAAGTCATTGTCGATTGTGCCTCGGACATGGAGTAGGCCACAAGCACCAGCCAGCCATCCCATAAGAAGTCAATTGGCAGTTAATTTCAATCTCTTAATTAGTTAACCTACCAAAGGGTCAATATGTTAATAAAGCAAAACAAAATATAATTGGACTTTGGATTAGCCCCTTTTCTGTTAATGATGGATTTGCTTTGCTTGGCTTTGCTTTTTTGTGCATGTTGACCATGGATTCTGTCCCTCGTTCCCAAGTAATAATAACCATTTTTTAGATACAGCATAAAGTTTAAAAAGACAGAAGACCCATTGGATGAGATAAAGTAAAAAAAAAAAAAAAAAGTCCATATGTTAAAGTAATTGAGAGGTGAATTGGAAAAACTAATCAGGTGGTTCCAACTTTCAATTCTTACTTTTTTGGCTCTTAATTTTAATTTTCTACTGTCCTACCAGAGAACATTAAAGGCATGTGTATATATATATATATATTGTTTTTTCAAGCTCAAATGAGATATGATGAAATTCTCCTTTAAAGAAAAAAAAAAAAAAAAGACCTCTCATGCAATAGCCAACAGCTCGTGACCCTATTAATTGATGCATTTATCGAAAGATAAATACCTTTATTATTGGATGTGTCATACTTTAGTCGAAAAAACAAAGAAAATACACATCTTAAAAGTGTTTGAAGGACAAAGAAAGATATTGGTTAATAGAATGTTGGCGGAAGGGTTCTTTCTTTTTTCTTTTTTTCTCTTTCTTTTTTTTTTTTTAATTTTTACCCCCACCTCCTAGCTTCATCCATGACTGTTTTGGGTCATTGGAAGATGGAGCCCACCACTATCGAACTCCGAAAACTAAAATAGAAAATAAAATACACAAAAATAAAAAAATAATAGTAATTTTTTATTTATTTAAAAAGAGCCCACCGACACAATTTATGACTTCAATCAATGTAAAAAAGAGTCGACAGTGGAGGCCTCATGGAGCCCCGTTGTCTCAATAAAGAAAAAGCGAAAAAAGAGGAAAGATAAAATGAAAAAAGATTGAAGTTCAACGATTCATGACAAAATAGCCACCTAACCTCGTCGTGGTTGCTCCACGTGGACTCTATGCACACTTGGACTTGCTTGCTCAATTTTGGGTACAAAACACATCAATGGGTATGAAATGTCAATGTGTATCAAAATCACATATCCATCCAAATCGTAGGTCCAATTAATCTTTTGCTGGTTACCACTTCAAATAATCGTAGTTTAATATATTTTTTTATATCATTTTAATTTAAATTTTATTGCAATTGATCTTTTTTAAACATAAAATAAAAATTTATATTGACTATATGATATCAAATCTTAAATTTATTAGTATTAAATGAGGTATAAAAAAATTTACTTAATTTTGATAGTATTTAAATGATAAATATTTGCTATACAATATCAACGAGTAACTTTTGACCTTAATTCGATATACAATTATGATAATTAATATATTTATAAAATATTTATTATTGTTGTTATTATTTTGAAGAGAAAAAAAAAAAGAAAGAGAATATTTTGTTAGTCGGGCTCACGTCTAATTGCCAAAGTAATCGATTTACTATATTAGTAGATAAAGACACATAAAATAGATACGGTTGAAAACATAAAAATACAAATATATATATATATATATATATATATATATATATATAATTAAAATAGAATTGAAATGTGAGTATATAGATCCTAGTATGTTTAAGATTTGCTTATTTTTGTGTCACGAGTGCGTCTAATTCTTGTGTTTATGTATGAATCTCTTTCTTTATTTAGATTGGAGACATTGTGTTAGGAACTTAACTTTTAAGAAAAAAAAAAAAAAAAAGTTACCCATATTACCCAAGATTGATTCTTTGTAGTAAGGGATGGTTACAAGTTACATCTCACAGGGCAAAGGCAAGATTACAAATAATTGCATATTAAGGTTATTTGCAGATTTACTCACAAGAGGTACACTGAGTTGGTGCTAGTAACCAATAGGGTTCCTCCATTGATGGCTACTTGCCAATTTGATATTAAACCATTTAAATTCAATATTATACCTGGGGTGTGATTTCGCATCTAACATCTTTTAAACGAATATTTGAGTCTTGATCAGCGTGGAAGTTAGGAAAGATTCCAAGCAACGAGTATGAACTACCCAATATTTTATTGCAAAGGGAAGCCAATGAGCTAAAACTAGCAACGAGTCAAGTCCTTTGAATTATAGTAAAAGAAAGATATTAAGTGCAGGTAAATTTTTTTTAATATAAATTTACATAAAAAAAATGTTGTATTATTGTTGTTTATTATGCATTTAAATTGTTTTTTATATAATAATGATACTAATAATTATTATTACTATTATTATTATTAAAAATTAGAAATATATAATTTATAATCTTAATAGTATTATTTTATTGGCATCTCTTTTGTATCCCAACAATCTTGCATCCATTTAAGGTCAGCCATAAATTGTCAATTGAGATACCATAGCCACAATGCTTACGGAGAATCACCATTACAGTGTTAGCTTAAAAGCAATCCTTATGAAACAATTCACCAACTTTCAAACCATGATGTCATCTTTTGTCCATTTATTATGCTCTTGGAGCAGTCTCTCCCTTTCTCTCTACCAATAAAAAAAAAAAAAAGGTGTGTAACTTATGAGAGTTGTTAGTTCTGAGTTAACCGTTTGCTTTTTGCTTGATGAGTTTCTGATAAAAATCTTCCATGACAAAAGCAAGTATTCCATTACAGTTCTATTAAAGTCTGCAAAGATCAGTGATTAGTCTTGGAAGTCAGAAGAAAGTACAGCCCAATTTTCTTGCCACCTAACCCTTTCTTGTGTTCTCGTTAAACTCGTCCTCCTGTTACTTCACTTGTACTATATGTGTGGGTCACTATTCTGTTTTTTAGTAACATGTTGTATGGCTGTTTCTTCAAGTCATGTTCATGTTTTGCCACACAATTCCACCCCACCTCCCCTTACTTTCCTTTTTACATAGTTTGGGTGGTAGATGAGAGATCTTGAAGGGTGATCTTCAGTCCCTTCAGGAGTGAAATGGGGCTGAAGATTGGTCTTTTGCTGTTGATCATTTATGCAGCTGCTTGTGCCTTGCCAATTCTTGTTTCTGCAGGTAATGGGACTTGACCTTTCAGTGCTTTTGAGTGATTTTTGCACTGAAATATATTTGATCCAATACTCTAGTTTATAAATCTCTGATTATTTTGTTGAATAGTAATCTATCTCTGTGAATTTTGTTGAATATTGAGACTAAGAAATTTGGATGCTATATCAGAGCCTAGTTTTGTGTGTTAGAGATGCACATTTTCAATCTCGTTTGTGATATAGAGGGGAATTTTCCTTTCATAAACTTGTGTATTATATAGATTATCTACGACTGAATCGCGATGGGATCTTGAATTCCCGGTTTGAACTTCTATATCTAAACCTTCTTTCTGGCTTCTTGATAATGTCATTCTCTCTAGGCGGTCAAATATTGGAGATGAAATTGTAAATCTATGAAGTTTGGAGTTTATTTTTGTCAAGCATAAAAAGGTTAACTATGCTCTAGGCATTGGCTAAATACTGGTATTGTTTGAGTTTGGGTTTTTCTGCACCGTAGCGATCATGGGGCAGCACCAGCTGCTGATCTTCAGAATATTTATTTGGCCTACTATTACAAATTATACCAGTTTTGGTTGTTCATACAATTCTGCTCCAAGATCACTTACAGGGACTACATCTTGATGGCATTACAGATGCGTTCTCTCCTAAACCATCACCTCCAAGCTTTGGCAGGGAAAAACCAAGGAAGATAGGTACGAAACCTCCCAATAAACACCTTACCATTTACCATTCATTAATCGGTTTCCAACTGAAGGGCAACGGGGAGACTGAAATGAATTTTCCAACTGTGAAGCATAATTCATCAATTCAACGTTGTATTCTTCTTGCAGGCCCCCATACTCATAGACCGTCAAGTATTGCACTTGAACCTTCTATGCCATCCTTCGATGGTCCTGCAAAAGAAAGGGTGCATGGTTCTGCACACTCTCCTGCAGTCCCAAATCACAGAAGTCCTGATTCTGCAAGGAAACATTTCAGCATTCCTAAATCATCTTATCCCGTTCCCCCTCCTAATTATTATCACAGAGGTGTGGTTCTCCTACTCTTTCAGTCGTTTTCCATAACAAATCCTGTAATGTCATGATTTTGATTGAACGTCCGCTTCGGAACCTTTAGGGCCTTCATTGGCTCCCGTCCTCTCTCCGTCTCCACCAATGAGCTGTAGTCTATTGGCACCTGGCATATCACCTTTAGAATATTGATGTGGTCTACCGTTGCAAATTGTACCATTTTTGGTTGTTCATAGAATTCTGTTCCAAGATCACTTACAAGGATTACATCTTGATGGCATTACAGATGTGTTCCCTCCTAAACCATCACTTCCAAGCTTTGGCAGGAAAAAACCAGGGAAGATAGGTACAAAACCTCCCAACAAGCATCTTATCGCTCATCATTTGTTAAATCGATTTCCAACTGAAGGGCAGTGGAGAAACTGAAATGACTTTTCCAACTATGAAGTCCACGCCTATAATTCATCAATTCAAAGTTTTATTCCTCTTGCAGGCCCCCATACTCGTAGACCGTCAAGTATTGCACTTGAACCTTCTATGCCATCTTTTGTGGGTCCTGCAAAAGAACAGGTTCGTGGTCCTGCACACTCTCCTACAGTCTCAAGTCACAGAAGTCCTGATTCTGCGAGGAAACATTTCGGCATTCCTAAATCATCTTATCCCGTTCCTCCTCCTAATTATTATCACAGAGGTGTGATTCTCTTCTCTCTCGGTCAATTTTCTTAAAAAATCCTGTAATGTCATGATTTTGTTTGAACATCTGCTTTGGAACCTTTAGGGCCTTCATTGGGTCCCGTCCTCTCTCTGCCTCCTTCACCAACGAGCTGGAGTCTCTTGCCACCTAGCATATCACCTGCAATTGCACCCAGCCATTTTAATAGTATGGAAGGCTTAGTTTTGCATTTGGTTTACTTTACTTTGTTTGAAATTAAGGAGTGCCTTACCAAGATCACATTTCTGCCTGCCAGTGCACATTCATCCACCTGCAATGTCTCCTTTGGGTTATTCCCTGAAGAAGCATAAGGCTCTACGACCATCACATATTTTGACTTTACCCCCTCCTCCGCCTAATAAAGGTAAGCTCCTTGCCCTCTATATGTGCAGAGAATCCATCTCAGATTTTTCATATTAAGCATATGCTTATCGGGAGAGGAATGGCTTCCTTGCAGATTGTACGGCAATAACGTGTGTTGAGCCATTAACAAACACACCACCTGGGTCTCCGTGCAGATGTGTGTGGCCAATTCAAGTTAAACTCCGCCTTGGCATTGCAGTATACACATTCTTCACCCTCGTTACTGAGCTGGCTGAGGAAATTGCTGCTAGTGTTGCTCTTAACAGTAGCCAAGTCCGCATTATGGGAGCAGACGCAGCTAGTGAGCATCTAGACAAAAGCACTGTCCTCATCAACTTGGTACCAAGAGGAGTAAAGTTTGATGGCACTACTGCATTTTCAATCTACAAAAAGTTCTGGAACAGACAAGTCCTTGTAAAGGATTCCTTGTTTGGAGCCTATGAAGTATTATACGTCCGTTATCCAGGTTCCATTCTGACCCTGCTTGAATTTTTGGGTTGACCTCAAAGAAATTTTAGCCCGGCCAGCCATTTAACTACAATCTGCAGGTCTTCCACCTACTCCACCATCGCCATCTATGAGTTCTGCAATAGATGATGGACCACAAGCTGGCCACAGTGGCAGTGGAACGATAAATAAACCCTTAGGAGTTGATGTTCCAAGAAGGCAAAAGGATGGCATTGCAGGAAGCATGATAGCAGTTATAGTTCTCTCCATCTTCACTGCTTTTATTATTTGTGCAGCAATTGCCTGGCTTTTGCTGTTGAAATGTGGAGCTTGGTTTCATCAACCTCAAGTTCCACACCCTACCAAAATCTCCTCCCCTTCGAAACCATCAGGTATTTCGATTTTCATCAGTTTGTCCAAGTGTCTTGAAGATCAAGCTATGCATCATAACAGGTCAAACTTAACGTGTTGCAATTTTACCTGATCCGATAAATTGTTGAATTTTCCAAGTCACTTTTTATGTTTGTTGAAGCATGTAAGCCAAAGAAGGTATCTGATATTTAAGTTTGACAGATTCTGCTGGGACTATAACCCTTGGAAGCACGGCCAATACTGTGTCAATGTTCTTAACCTCTGGTGCACTGACTTACACTGGATCTGCCAAGACGTTCAGTTTGAAGGAAATAGAGAGAGCTACTAATAATTTTGATGCTTTGAGAATACTCGGAGAAGGTGGCTTTGGGGTTGTCTATAGTGGGATGCTAGATGATGGACAGAAGGTGGCCGTGAAGGTCTTAAAGAGGGACGATCAACACGGTACCCGTGAGTTCTTGGCGGAAGTTGAGATGCTCAGCCGTCTGCATCACAGAAATCTGGTCAAATTGATTGGCACTTGCACCGAGGGCCATACCCATTGCCTAGTCTACGAACTCATTCCAAACGGCAGTGTTGAATCTCATTTACATGGTAAAAATCTCGAGGAAAATTTTCGTGTCATATTGTCCATAGTTTTTCCACATCTACATTCTTTTCCAATACGCGTTCTTTCCCCTCTAGGAGTTGACAAGGAAACCAATTCACTTGACTGGGATGCTCGAATGAAGATTGCCCTTGGTGCAGCCCGGGGTCTAGCCTATCTGCACGAAGACTCGAGTCCTCGGGTTATACACAGGGACTTTAAGGCCAGTAACATCTTGTTAGACCGTGATTTTACGCCCAAGGTTTCAGATTTTGGCTTGGCTAGAACCGCATTGGATGAGGGAAACAAGCACATCTCAACACATGTCATGGGGACTTTTGGGTATGATTGACTTCTCAGAACTAATATTTATACTTTCCTCATTTTTTGAGGCAGCTTAATTCTGAGTAACAACTATATCTGCCTGTGGACTACAGGTTCTCTTCATTTTTCCAGTACTTTTTTCCAACTTGAAAGCTTATGATTTATGAACTTCTTTATGCCAAATGGGTTTGTGTCAGTTATCTAGCTCCGGAGTATGCAATGACGGGCCATCTTCTTGTGAAGAGCGACGTATATAGTTATGGCGTGGTCCTTCTTGAGCTCCTAACCAGCCGAAAACCTGTAGATTTGTCGCAACCGCCAGGTCAAGAAAATCTCGTCGCCTATGCTCGTCCACTCCTCACAAGCAAGGATGGCTTGGAAACTATTATAGACGCGACTATCAAGTCAAGTGTCTCATTCGATACAATAGCTAAAGTAGCAGCAATTGCATCAATGTGTGTGCAACCCGAAGTATCTCACCGTCCTTTCATGGGTGAAGTAGTTCAGGCCTTGAAGCTTGTCTGCAATGAGTTTGATCAGGCAGAAGAGCAAGGGACAGGAACTTGCAGCCAAGAGAAGCTTCTGCTTGATGCAGCAGACAGTAAGGTTACGGAAGCTCCACTGTCTCATCACCTGCTGCCATTGTCAACTTCTGACCTTTTGAGCGCACCAGAGGGGCGGGAATTGGGGTCTTTTAGGAGACACTCTTGTTCGGGGCCTATGAGAACAGGAAAGAGAAGGAAGTTTTGGCAAAGACTAAGAAGTTTGTCTAGTGGCAGCTTGAGTGATCATGGATATCCACTTAAACCAAGGACAGGAACCAGTTAATAATTTCCTCGCATCCCATCCCATCCCATGAGCATGGTTGGTTTTTCCTTTTAATCACCAAAATAAAAAGAGAAAATTCCATTGCTGCTATGATATCTTTCTGATGAATTCCCACGAAGTTTTAAATAATGGCTTTTCATTTTGGAAACCAGAAAGGAAGTTACAGATGGGACAATGGTGTCAGTATGCAAAGCAATTATCAATTTTGGTTAATATTTGCAGGGTCCTATCGGTGTACATCACTGGGATGGTTCATTTTAGGCTCATTGTTGCCGAGAAGCAAGAGGCAAAGCATAGTCGAAAGATTGAGTGAACCTCATTCTACCTTCACCTATATGGTTTGATTCATCAGTGTTTTTGTGGCTATCAAGATTGTTGCTTGGAGGAATGTGTTTCAGACCATGGAAATGAAATAATATGCACACACCTAAAGGGAAAATGACAGAGTGATCCGCGTAAGAAAAATGAGAGGAAAAGGTCAAGACCCTTGACTTGTTGGGCACATTATTAACAAAGCTCTCCGTGTATCCTTAGAATGGCCCCCTAACCTTAATTAGAAAGTTCAACATGTGCTGCCGCACCACAGAAAGATCAAGAAATTGCTTCTCCAATTGTTGGCAGCTTGTGGAGAGCTCTATCAAGGCTTGATGTTCCCTCATAAATATATATAGTTGGTTACCTTCAACAGTAAACTCTGGTTCATTAATTGCCAACTTCTCATTTCATTCACTAGAGTTAAGAAACCAATATGATAGATGACAGAGTCACGGCTGACGAGCTAGCAGTAGTGAGCTTGCTTCATTCTGGGTTTGGGAGGGAGCCTGAACGAGTAGCAAGCAACAACAAATGTAGTTGTGGTCAATGCAATATTAGTTTACTTCGTTCTGGGGTTTTAACTTCTGGTCTGGATCACATCTTGTGCCCCCCCCCCTTTTTTTAATGTCCATTCAAAAACTCATTAAGAACAATAAAGTGAGCTCAATAAACTACACAATATGAATAACTTTCCACATTTCTACAAATCTTATATTTCCTTCTTAAAATTTAAACCAAAATCTCAAAAATAAAAATCTAAATTATTAATCAATAGAATTCCCCTGAGATTGTGGCCCCCCGGCTTATAGGCTGGTCAAATAGTTCAGCATTACAGAGAAGAAGCTAAATGAGACAAAAAGGCCCATACCAGAAAAAATGGAAGGGGCTGCTGCTGTTTACAGTCATAGGCCTAAAGACCATAGAATCACAGTTGCATCGGCTGGCCCCTCTAAAACCATTGCTTGAAGTTAACCGATACAGCAAAAATCTGCATCAAATTCTGCTTTTTATGGCAAAAGCATATAATGGATTTTTGACAAACAAGCACCCGACTTTTGTGACCAAAACGAAACTAAAAGAAAACAGCACAGACACAATTTTCACAAATTTTGGGTTCAAACTCACATAACCACAATTTGATAAGAGGAGCCTTACATTGTCCGGGAACAGAACACAGACATAGCCAACACCTAGACTCATACATAGGACTATATAATGGGGCTTTTTTGTCACAACCAACTAGCCCCAGTATTTGGCACTTGGTTAAAAAACTAATGCCTTCAAAATATATTCTCTCTTGCGTGCTCGCAAGAGACGACAATCATGTGTCTTGCACCATAAAAGTGCTTGCGAGAGATGACAATCATGCGTGTTGTACCATAAAAGTGCAGCACACCAATCGGACATCTAGCAGAATCCATGGCACCTGCAAATGGTAAAAGGAGCTGGTATGGTCTCGAATGCCTATTTTACCTAGTCATCTTTTGAGGGACTTGAGTACTCGGTTCCATTTTCTGATGATGTTATCCCAGATGATGCGCTAGATGACACATTGCTACCTGTGTTGACTCCATTACGAAAACTTTTTGATGCAAGTGGAGGGTTGGTTTGAGGATCACCCGTTGAGGCTTTCTGTCCCTCCTCTGCTAGTCTTTTGAGAAGGTTCATAACAGTAGGAAGGAATTTTGAAGACAGAGAAATAAGCCCAGGCAGCTGCAAATCATAAAGATGAGACATTAGACTTTGAAATCCCAGGAAAAAACAATGTGAGCTGAGAGTTCCAATGTGGCAGATGAGTATTTTGAGAAATTATCAGCCTCTAATATCAGTATTATGACATCAAATGGGTCTGATTAAGTTATCAGTTCCAAGGGGAAAAGATAGTAAAAAATAACAAGCCTAAAACCAGAAAATCGATCCAACAAAATGCTATGGTTGTCAAAGATGATCACTAACTTGATCCAAAAATGCCCCCTACAAAAGCAGGATTAAATAATGGAAAAACAGTTGACACTCACAGCACCATGGCGGAATTCACCCGAAATGTCTAGCTGCACCCATAGGGCTTTAAAAATTAGGTAACCTACAAATAAAACTCCCAGATACAAGGGATTTCTGCCATGAAGAAAAGCAAGAATAAAAGATATTAGAAAAAGAACAGAATCTTTGCCAAAAATAAAAATAAAAAAGGAACTCCATCAATATGTCTGACATATGCACCTTAAAAGTGTCATAAATTCATTGAATCCCAGCACAACCATTGCAACAATTGCCCATGGGGGTGGTAACCAGTTGTTATTGCGCTTGTTAGCTTCCTGGAGATTGAAACAGTGAAACAATTAATATATGCAACGAACAAAATCAATAGAGATATCCATGAATAAATGCATATCTTTGATGACAAAATCCCGAATATGGCATATGCAACATGGGATAGAGCAGTAGACAGCAATTGCACTTCCAATGCACAGTCAACAAAAGCACTCAAAGGCTGTTAACACAAAACGAGCCACATCAAATGTGAAATATTTGTGTTTCAAAGTTAGTTAATGAACAGATCCATTGAGTCTGAGACCTGTAATCAAGAAATACAGATATAGAAAGACAACTTTGTCCAACTTTCTTCCTATTCCATGTTAACCCTCAAGAGTCTAAATAGATACAAGCAGAAAGGTACAAGTGAGATGCAAATGAAACTGTGTGAGAATATCACACCTGAGCAGAAATGGCCTGAGTGACACTGTACTCCGTCTCTGATTTGAATTGCCTCCAGAGAGACTTGCACTGGACAGGTGTAATCAATGTCCTTGATTGTGGAATCTGCAATAGAGCAACTATTTATAGTGTTCCAAATAGCCTACCCTTAAAAAACTAATCTAACATTCAAGCATCGGACATTTGGATCTAAAACTTGTGATTTCCATAAGGGACTGTACACCTATTGACAGTACAAGGAAAAAATTTCAGCATATAACAAAGAGTCAACCTCTTCCCAAGTGCTTGAGGCCAATGGATCATGCATTGTGATGCTTCTGTCAGTAACAGCACCACTGTTCTTGTTCTCCAACAAAGCAGAGGATAATGTACTCTCAACCTTATCAACATCATCATCCAAACGAATGGCAGCCATTACAGAGAGCAACTTCAAGGACTGGAAGTTAACCACAGTTAATTATTACTCTTTCCAAAACAGCACTAAGCTTAAACATTTGATAATATGTAAACAGCATCATACAGCAGAGCGGGCAATTTTGGTTATTGCTCGAATGTCTTCTTTCCCAGTCCAAATTCGAGGCATGGAATCAGAATCATGGCTAAACAACATAGAAAACCTGTATGCAAATGTCGTAGCCAATTCCCATTAGATAAACTCATGAAATAAATCAAATAACTGAATCAGAAGAGCAGCAGTTTTTTTCTACCTGTCCTTCATTCGGATCAGGACTCTTCCAGCTTCTTCCCTTGCCTTAGCTTCAACCAAACCTCTTGCATGGTTCTCGAGACTTGTGAGCATTTTTTCTCTAGTTTGCTCATCCATATCAAAACCTGAGAGTGCACTAGAAAGTCCAGAGACAGCTGACTCGGTCTCTCGCCTTAGAAGTTTCCTTATTGAAGACCAAGTTTCATTACTAGCTCCATCTAAAAGAGCTTCTACGGGTCCTGACAATGCCTCATTTAGTTTTGCCTGCAAAGATTTCGAGTGAAAATTTGAAGTAGATACACAGGCCCTGTGAAATAACCTTTAAACTTTTATGCACAGTCCCAAAATGTATGAACAGTCATAAGATGTAGATGAAAAGACCTTCTAGGTTGACACACTGTAGGGAATATTTCTCATAAATATTGTCAATGTATAACAATGGCATCAAATCAATTATCAAAGTAATAGAATGCTTTGCGATCCCTTCACCAAACTCTACTTTACACCCAACCAAAAATTCTTGCATTTCCCAATCATACAAAGGCTCCAGCTTAGCTCCATTCTTCCACCCATTCAACAGGTTCATGGAAACACAATATTTCATGTTAGCAAATACTATATCACCTCAGTCAAAGAAAGTCACTAAACAAAACAGTCTTTTATAGAGGATAAAATCCACAAATATTACCTCAAATGATGAAGTGAGATCAGACAGTTTGGCAGCTCGGACAGAAGCAATATGTGAATCTATATCACGTTGAAGCTTATCCCGAACTTTAGATGCATCCCAGTTCGCTTGTTCAATTACAGCATCTGAACATCAGACGATGTTGATGTCAATGCATATTTCATTGAGCCCATTCACCAAAGCTAGCAGATTTAATTTGCCTTTTCACAGTTGTAAATAAGGATTAAAAAAGATTCCTTGTTTCTTCCTAATTGTTTATTTGTAAAATCTCCCTTCAGTTTCTTCTTCAAAATATCTAAAGGAAAGCTTCATTTCATCATCTCGTGGCTTTCATTTTTTCAGTGTTATTCCTCATAATTCAATGCAAAGAAGTGTTACAATGAAATTTAACTATACCTCTACACTGTTCATCAAAAAGAGCCATGCAAGACTGAGTGCAGGTACAAGCAGCCAGAGAAAACCCTTCCCCCGCATTCAATGCTTTCTCAAATGTTTCTTTAAATTTTTCAAGGGTTGCAGATCTTATATGTCCCAGCATAGACTGGTAAGCTGGTTGGACAAGCTGCCAAATAAGAAGAAGACAAATAATGAGTAGAGTTCAAAACCAAGCTCAACAAGTAAGCAATTGAAATTTGGAGGAGGATCTCACATCTATTGCAATGAACCAATACATATGAATATATAGAAGTAGGATATAAGATATATGAAGCACTTATTAGCTCAAGCTTTTGGAATGGATCCTTTAACATTAACAAGAAAAAATGAGCTTATGGCTCTTCTCACAAACTAAGAAAGCTTCTCAGATTGAGGACACATTTTGCTGGCTTCTATGCACATGTAAACAGACAAAAGGTCTTCCGTTATGCACTATATAATTCCAATATAGAGATGACCTTAACTCAAACTAACTCTTCATGCAAAATTATGCTTCATTCTGATTCTAACACAAATGAGAAATGGATTCACAAACATGAGTTTGTGAATAGATATACCATCTAACAATCATTACTCGGGAAGAAAAAAAAGAAAAAGGTAACCTAAATATAAGTTGCAGTAACCTAAATTATAAGTTGCATACTCTAGTTACATAGCTGCATAGTTTGCTATAGTATATAGTACAACACAAGTTACTTGGTGATAATTTAGCTTTTTCCGTTGATTAAATAGTTTAAACTAAACAAATTTTGCAAAGCAACACTTACTTGCAGCAGTTTTTCTTTGAGATGCTTTCTTTTTGTTGATCTGACTCCTTCATCAAAATATGTAGCTTCTGAATCATACCTAGAGGAAAAAAAAAAAAAATGAATGTATTAAGTAAATATGTTACAATATACTTAAAAGACAATTCAAATCCATCAACAACTGCAACAAAAAGAAAACACTTATAAGATCGACAAAGTTGCACCAGTATTTGAAGTGACTATACCTAAGAACATAAGTCTTCATTATCTCAGAGTATATAATACTGCGAATACGGCAAAGTCTTCAGAGTACAAGGTAAAGATTTTTTGCATGTTAAGATCAAATCAATATTGGGAATCTCAAATATTACATTGGTTTAGCCAAGGCATGCCTACTCAACTCCTCAATCACCACATATACACTTAAACCCAAGACAGCAATTGCATGCAACATATTTCATCAGTCATTTTGGTAAACCATTTTGGTAAGCTTTTGGTGACCATAAATTCCATACAGATCATGGCCACTCTGCCAATATAAGGAGGTTGAGTGGGGCAAGTCACCAGTATATATACGCCAAGTAACACTTACTCTGACAGACAAGTGTTAAGAATTGAACTAAGCCTCTTTCCAAAGCCAGTGACTGGACCAGATTGTACAGACTCTTCAATTTGATACCACTCCTGGGAAAAAATTCAAACCGATTTTGCATGCATCAACTTTGAATGTTAAAAATTTATAAAATGAAATAAAACTGAGAGAAAAAAATAAAAACATATGATCTACACATACCTCATTTGTGCTAAAATTAGAATGCTTTTCATTGGCAATTTCTTCACAGCGTACAGTAGCTACCATGACCTACAAGTAAGCAGATCATAGATGGCATCAACCAAATGTGCATGCATTTTCTGCAAGCCCAAAAAAACAAATATACACAAAACTACCTTGTGTGCTGGAAGATCGAGGTCCTTGTTCTCCTTGATAACTCTCCAGATTTGTTGTGCGCTAAAAGAAAACCCTGAGGCAGGAACTACACCTCGTCGATCTCCTGCAAGCCCACCAGGTGCAATAGAATGGAAGAACCGTCCCCTTAAATTAGCCACCTTCATTATAAGCAAAAGGTCAGAGTACAAAAATTAATCAGAGTTGGGTTCATTTGGCAAGAGGGTTCAGATCTAAATTCCAGAGTACACACTCCAGATAAGAGGCAAAGAGATATGTATGCAATACATGTACATTTAAACATTGCAGCTAATGAAAATCAAAGCTGAGCACACGAGAGAGAGAGAGAGAGAGAGAGAGAGAGTCAACTGAAGCATCCTAATTGTTTGGAACAAAAAACAAGAAAGAAATGTGATGCGGCTATTCTTGGCTACATCTCAAATAGTAGCCTAGAATGGCAACTAATGATATTCAGATGATAATGAGAGTTCAAATTTCATCTGAAAAAGCAAAACAACTATCTGGCTTACCTGCTCTTTAAACTGCTCTTCCTTTTCCTCATAACTAGACAGAGCAACAACTTCAACCTTTATTTAAAAAGATAAAAAAAAAACAAAAAGGATATCACCAAAATGCCACACATACCCTTCTAAAAAGGAGAACAGTAGAAAAATTATCTCTGAGAGAAATTTGACCACTCACATTAAAAAATTCACTTAGTGGAGTCTCCATGTGGGCTTGTGGCTTAGGAACAGAATCCCATATCTAAAATTGAAAAGAAACGTTAAAAACAACATTGCTTTAGTGAAGAGATGATAAGGAAAGCACAGCATCCTTCACCTTCTGAATATCTTCTCTTAAAACAGGCTCTAAATTCTCCAGTGGCGTCTGCAGGCAATGAAAGATGAACACACAATAAAAATAGTACTCAACTTCACAAAACATTATGGAAGGAAGCAACAATATACTCATGAAAAATCACAACTGAATCTATCCAGAAAAAACTAATATAGAAGAAGAGGAGCTCACCCTCGTTTTATCACGTATGACAAACATCAAAGTTGTTTTTCGTGGGCTAAACAATCGCATCATGACCTGTTTGCAAATAATCACCATGAGTTTAAGACCTTTTTAGTCTATCAAATCAAGAGTGATCACATATAAGACAAATAGAACAAAATTACCTGAAATACAGTCTTCAACAGGGGCTTGTTTGCAGCTTGCTCACGACCAATATCATGACACCACCTGAGCAATATTCAGAAAAACTAGATGTGGGAATGATGGAGAAAAAAAGAAAGAGCTTCCCAGTGCAAAAATCTCCCACACTGTACACTAATGCATTGGATCCCATTGGAACTTTGAAGTTGAACTACAGAGAAAGATTCCATTAAACTTCTTGGCAAATGGGAAGAAATGCCTTTGTTGCTAAACAGCACTTACATGTTTATCAATACTATGTCTGAAACAGCAAGAGCAAAAAGGGCACTCTGCTTCTCAAATGCTGTATCATCCTAATAGGAGAGAGGGACAAAAAGAGAATGAGACACATAAGTTCAAAAACCATCAGTGTACCTTGCCAATGCTATAATATGAATATTTTATGGGGCAGAGAAAAAGAAAGTCAGAGAAATATCTGGCATGATGCAAAATAATTAATTTTGCAACACTGTCACAGAAGTGTATTATGTAAATGCAAAATTCATGTACCAAAAAAGTATAAGAAAAGTAGACAAGTGAATCCCAAAACTATAGAGGAAAAGTAAATTGAACAGAAGATACCTCTCCTCGCTCTCTTCCATCTGTACCCTCTAAGTCCATTACTAAAGTAGTAGGTTCAATCCCAGCACATTTTGCTATCCAAATACCCTTAGTGGTTTGATTCCTGAAAAGCAGGCAAAAATTTATGATGAATAAGTTCCAAAAATTATTTATCTTTAAATTTAAAATATATAAATTTGAAGAAAATGAAAATCTAAAGCGAGAAAACATAGAAACACACCTTCCTTTAAAAGCATCCATCTCTCTGAAGTTGGTACCAAACAAATGATTTAATAAAGTGCTCTTTCCTGCATAATCCATGAAATCAATTTGAAGTGTTTCCTAAATGAAAATCAGTATCATACAACTTACAAGGAGTTTAACTCAAACCAGAAAGATCAAAAGAATTTTACACATGAAAAAAAAGAATTTCCAAATTTCACATAAAATATGACAGCTCCAAGTTGACTAAGTTCAGAATGCATACCACTACTTTGTGGGCCCATGATGGACACTACAGCATAGGACAGCCCACACTCCCCCAGTCTCGCATCCTTGATAAAACTTTCTATTCCAGAAACATTAAACGTACCATCTCCATCAATAAGCTGAGTAGAACAACATTCTTCGCTCTTTGCTGGGATCCAAAAGCTTCAGTTATTAGTTCACAAGGATTATAACATCAAAAGCCCCATATAGATTTACTAACAGACAGCACAGTCCATTTGCAGACACATACACACACCCATGTTAATATGCTCAGAAATGGAATAAAAAGTTTCTCATACACCTCAAACGCCCAGGCCATCCCAACACAAATCTATGAGCCATTAATAGTCACTTTCGTACAATTGGCACTCGAGAATTGTAAAAGCAATTAAACTTTGGCATTTTCTAATAGTGACTATACATCATTAACACTCACAAGAAGCTGCTTAGTCCACGAGATTCATAACAAAAATCAATCTGCAGTTTGCTTGTCAAGGAAAAAAGAGGAGAGAAAACATTATATCTACAAATTAATTCCCTAATTTCATTCAAAATCAATCCGATTCAAAACACTCACTTTTAAACTCAGTCCCACAGTTCAACTCTCTGAAACTAATAAGAACCTTTCATGCATCTTCAAATCCCCATTAGTCAAGACTCCCAAAAAGCCAAACCCATATCCCTTGTCCCCCATTTTCTTGGTAACCAAACAGGGTTAGCAATTCCACCATGATCTAAACTCCAAAACCCGAAAAGTAAAACAAAAGAAGACTGTCTCAAACTGGGTCAAATCAACATCAAGAAACAATCTTTTTCCCATTACCCAGTGCAAAACTCAAATATATATGGTTTTCTTTTACACCAATCAGTTATCATACCCGTTAGACTTTAACTCATTTAACTGCAAAACAGAAACCGACAAAACCCATTATAAATTCGACCCAGCAACGTAAAACAATAATAAATACCAAAAATTAAAGGGCAATCATGCAAACAATTACGGCAAAAAACTTTAATTAAAAAGGGAGAGATGAGTGGTGAGCGAGATTGTGCAAGAAAATGGATCAAGGAAATTGAAATTGAGCGATTACCCATTTGGATTGGATCGTTGCCGGAGAGGATTGAAAAGCCAACTTGATCAGAGGAAGGTTTGAGAGTGAAGAAGGATAGGTGGAGTAGGCAGAGACAAACAGAGAGATCTTGCAAAAAGCAATCTTTTATAAGAGTTTTTGCTGTTTTTTGTGGCTTTTTTGGCTGTCAAAATGTAGGCTTCACTGTCCCAAAGTTCTTTCTTCAAAAAATAAATAAATAAATAAATAAATACAATATATATATATATATATATATATATATATATAATATTAAGAAAAAAGGGTGAAAACCAACAAAAATGTGTTTGTCAAAATTATTTAGATCCTTCAAAATAACATCATCCATTTTTATTACAAACATAAGTAGACACTAACTAAAATCATCAAGCATTATTAAATTGAATTTTCCTTTTATGAATTTAAATTAGATATTTAATTATAATGTATTTAAAGTGTGCTTCTTTTCACACTATTTAAAATGAAAAAAAAATAAAAAATTAAGTGCAAGAAAAATTTTCAATTAATCATAATAAAATATTTTAAATTCCATTGCTTAAAATATTTGAATTTATATTAAATTATTATAATTATTAAGTACATACTTATAATTATATTATTTTAAAAAACATAAAAATTATTTAAAATATATAATTAATTATAATAATAACAAAATTTATAAATTGTATCAACCCATTTGCATCTAAATAATTTCTCTTTAATTTTTCAATGCATTCTAGTAATATCTGGGCACTATTTTATGTTTGTGAATGTAAGTAGGAATTACATAGAATCCAATGACTAGCCAACAGAGACAGCCTTGACATGCATGTGCACCCCATAGACCAGTAACAGGAGTGAAGAGCTTTGGTATGATCTTAAAGTTTAGCTATGGCCAAAACACATTTAAAGCTAGCAAACCCAAAAATTAGTTATTTAAAAATGTAAAAAAATGGTAGAAACCCAATTGAAAGGAAAAAAAAAACATAATAGTAGAATTTAAAAAATAAATGAGTGAAAAATATAGACATTAAGTTATAAATTTATTTTAATTATTTTTTCAATAAGAACATTTTCTTTTTGTCAATCGAAATTATTTATAGTTAAAAATAAATTTATTCATAACAAATTTATAAATAATCTTAAAATATAAATTTTTTTTTATTTTTTTTATTTTTTTGCATTCACCTAATGCATTCAAGATTTTTTTTTTTAATCTTTTCAACAATTAAACTTTGGGGTCAAATGACCATGATTTCTCTTTTTTTGGGGGGGGGGTTGACAAAATTGGTAGGCTTTTATTGCGACGTGGGCCTGCATTCATTTGTTGAAATCGGCTTTGAGTGGAGCCCACGCGGCCGCCCACCCATCTTATCTTTTCAGAAAAATGGAGGTTGTGATCACGTGGACTTGGCGACGCGTGGATGCACGCTCCACTCCTCAGCCGTCGGTAGGTCAGACTTTCGGTTGACTCAAGATCAAATCTCTGACCGACATTCCCTTGGGCTTCTCCTTTTTGTTTTGTTTTGTTTTCTTTTTTTTTTTTTTATTAAGTCACAATATAAAAAAATATTTTATATTATACATATAATATTATTAATATCGCATAAATATTTTTTGTGTTCCCTTAAAAGTTGCCTCTTTTTGTCCAGTCTCTTAGCCCTTTATTATATTTAGATATTGATACTAAATAACAAACAAATAGCAATAAAAAAATATCAAAATTGTACATCTAATCTGACCAAAATTACTATATTTTTGAAACAAAAAAATTATACTCTTACTTCTTAAAAATTTATTACATCATTGAAAAAAAATATATTCTTTAAAAAATATATTTCGATTTTTCAAATAAGAAAAAACGACGCAATAGAGTGAGACTGGATGCCCCTCGTGCCACTTAGCAATATAATAAGCCAAAGAAGCATAGAAATTAAGGTAATCTGTGGTTGTGGTAATATTGTGGGAAAAGATTTGGCAATTAGATTATGGGTTTTTACAGCATTGGTTGTTATTTTCTCGTACATGTTGACTGATCTTTTCTGGGATTGGACGATCACTTAAGTTGGCATTGGAAAAAAAAAAAAAAGAATGTTATTATAAAAACTAATTAATTTTGTAGAATTCTTATGGTTAATCTCGCATAGTCATGATTTTTATCATTTATTAATTGTATTTTTGAATTCTTTGTCCTCCATTCGATGAAAAGAATGAAGAAAATTCTTTCTCTAGAATTGGCATTGATGCTCAAAGCGAAAAGCAGGAATGTTTATTAGATAATATGTATTTTTTTTTAATTTATATTTGTTATGCACAAAAAAAAAGATGAATAAATTTAAAAATAAATTAATAGGATGAAAAGGTACAAATCCCAACTGTTGGCCCAAATATTGAAGCACGAAACAACCTAACATACCAAAATGGACCCAAAAGTGCAATACTCAATAATTATCGAATTATACACAAACTATCCATGAAATTTAGGCCAATAGCAATGCATTTAGTCCCAGAAATTTCATGACCATCTCTCTTTCAACAAATGGGTGTGTGCTTGTTTTTTTGTTGTGGAGTTTTCTTGGGAGTTTGATGAAAGAAATTGTTTTTGGATGTGGGATTTAATGGTCTGTGTGTTCATGGTCGAGTGGTACCAGAGAAGTGTGAATAGATGGATAGAAACAGATTTTGACTATCCTCTCCTAAGTTTTAAATTGTAAATTCGAAATTGCTGATTTTTAAAAACATACCAAGATTTTATTTTGAGTTTTGAGTTTTTTTTTATATTAAAAAAAAAACTCTTTCAATTCTTTCTTTTGAGAATTTTTAATTTTTTTCAAAAATTTATTTAAAAAAATCAAATAAAAAAAAATGATAACATAACATTTAAATTTAAACCAACACTAAACAATTAACTTAGCATTCTAATAATAAACTCAATGAAAAATATAATAATAATAATAAACAATTTGAGACTGAAAACTAAAAAAGCAAGCGAAATCGTAGGCCTAAATGAGCTTTTTGGCCCAAAAAAAGGGAGAAACCTTGGGAAATGTTCAGCTTTCTCTCATTCTCTCTCTAGACTCTCGCTCTCTGTCTCTCTCTCTATCTCTCTGGATTGCAGCGATGGGCAGGATCTCTGTGACCGTCCTCTGCACTCTCCTCGTCTTCATCTACTCCGCGCACAGCTTCTATCTACCCGGCGTGGCTCCTCGTGATTTCCACAGAGTAGTACTCTTTACATGGCCCCCCTCTTCTTTCTTTCTTTTTTTTTTTAATTTTTTAAAAAAATTTATTTAGTTTCGTGTTTCCTTTTTCTGATCCATTTTCCTTGCTGGGTTTTACTTCTTTGTTGTTTTTAATTAATGGGTATGAGCTTGTTTTGGTTATGGTGTGAAGTTGGATCTCGGGTGATCGCGTTGGAGCTCTGTTTTGGGACTGTGTGGGTCTTTCAATTTGTTTTGGATCTGTGATTTAATCACTTGAAAATAAGTTAGTTGAGCTTGGAAACTCACCCATTGGCATTGAAGATTGAGTAAACAATTGAATTGCATTGTACCAATGAAATCGAGTGCTGACTTACATTTCTGAATGAATTAATCCATCAACATGCTGTGGAGAGTATTGGAAGATGAGCTTGTGATGGGGTCATTAGTTAGTTGCTATTTTTCAACTTTTGTGATGGGGTAATTTTCTGGTTGATGTATGCTTTGTGGGTCTTAATGTCAACTTTAGTAAGTTTTTTTTTCTTTTTTCGGTGTATCTGCTCTTGATGTTTGTGGGTGTCTGTGTTTATGGTTAAGTGATGGTGGAAAAGTATGCATAGGCCCAGTAGGAAAGATAAGTAGAAAAGAATGAACATGGGTGTTGAAATTCAACTGAAGAGATTAAGACTTTCTCAGTGGGTTTGCTTATTCTTCCCTAATTCTCAGCTGTTATGTTTTGGAAATATTGGAATGTAACTCTTTGGACAATCAATGAAATTTGTGGACGTAAGTATGTCAAAAGATTTTGTGCCTACTTTTTTTAATGTCCCTGATTTCTAAATTTCTTTGATTTTTTTTTTCTTTTTTTGTGCCTAAGGTGAAGTGGACTTTGAGTTTTCTGTGTTTGAGGAATTGGAGTAGCTTAAGCTTTTTGCACTTATAGCATTTTCTATTTCCTTTTGTTGTTAACCATCTATTTAATGTTTGTGCTCATTTTGATAGGGTGATCCTCTTTCTGTCAAAGTGAACAAGTTGTCATCTACGAAGACACAACTTCCGTATGACTACTACTATTTAAATTTTTGTAAGCCAGACAAGGTTTCAAATAGTGCTGAAAATTTGGGAGAGGTTCTTCGTGGTGACCGCATTGAGAATTCTGTATACATTGTAAGCATAAAAGCCTTTTCCCCTTCGTTGTTCATTTGTAGTTGACACTTGAAAGCAGATTGTTTAAATCAAATTACTGAATCCTACTTCAGTTTGAAATGCTGGAAGAGCAACCGTGCAAGATAGCATGTAAAGTGACACTTGAAGCTGAATCTGCAAAGAATTTTAAGGAGAAAATCGATGATGAGTACCGGGTTAACATGTAAGTTCCAGCTGTACTTCTCACCATTCATTTCTTGTCAATCTAAGTATATTTTTTCTCCCATTTGCATTTCACTTCCATCTCTATCTGTATGCACAGCACATCCATTTGACGGTCATCCTTCCCATGCAAGTTTTTCAAGTGCAACTTTTTAGTATCCATTATGATAGCTTTGTTTTGGAAATGCAGGATCTTAGATAACCTTCCAGTTGCTGTTCTTAGACAAAGGAGGGATAGCAGTCAGTCTACAACTTATGAGCATGGTTTCCGTTTCGGCTTCAAAGGAAATTATGCAGGGGTATGTATGGGTTTGCAATTGTTTGCTATTGTGGGAAGCTTTTGTGCTACTGTTTCCTTTAGCATTTATGTGTTTTTACAGAGCAAGGAGGAGAAGTATTTTATCAACAATCACCTGAGCTTTAGAGTGATGTATCATAAGGATTCTGAGACAGAATCTGCTCGCATTGTTGGATTTGAGGTTACTCCAAATAGGTGTTGTACCATTTTCCTCCTATATGTTGTCTTAGTTTAACATATATATATATATATATATATATATATATATATATTCCAAAGCTGTGTTAAGTATATGGTATCTATTTTGCATCTTATGACTTATTGTTCCATGCTTGGACATATGAATAGGAGACTATCTGGAGGAGTTTTGTATTACATTGGTCTGCATGTGCATTCTTGCTCTTATGCTTTTCTTACATTTTCCAAAAATAGCTTCTTTATATAGTGGATATCACTGTACTTTACTAGCTTCTTCATGTGAATTCTTGTGATTAATACTGTTTGTCAGTTGTTTCTTTTAAGTGTTTGTGGGTGGTTTTTACATGACTTTCAGGCTTTATTGTTCGTCTTTGTTTACATGCCACACGCTTGGTTACCTTTTCTTTTTTACACCTTCTCTCTCCCTCCTTGTACGGTCCTGAGGTCTTGTATCTGTTGACAATGAAGCCTCTAATTATTTTTATTTTTCCTTTTAAAAACTTGGTACTTATTTAATCACACTAGTATTCACTATGCGATAGCTTGCAGTTTTTTTGGGTTATGAATGTTTAAATTATGTATAGCTTTTGTTTGTTTCTGCTTTTACAAACAGTATTAATCATGAGTACAAGGAATGGAATGGTAACAATACTCGGTTGACAACATGCAACAAGGACACAAAAAAGTTAATTCAAGGAAGCCCTGTACCACAAGAAGTTGACACTGGCAAGGATGTTGTGTTCACGTATGATGTTACCTTCAAGGTACTCAAGCACTTTGCTGCTGCTTCTTCATCTTCTGCTGCATAAACAAGTTATTTTTGTTGTTTTCATTTGCTGACTTATGTTTCCTTTATTTAGGTAAGTGATATTAAATGGGCATCTCGTTGGGACACATACCTCCTTATGAATGATGATCAGATCCATTGGTTCTCCATTATAAACTCATTAATGATTGTCCTGTTCCTATCTGGCATGGTGGCCATGATCATGATGAGAACTTTGTATAGGGATATTGCAAACTATAATCAGTTGGAAACTCAAGATGATGCTCAGGAAGAAACAGGGTGGAAGCTTGTGCATGGAGATGTATTCAGGGCACCAATTAATTCTGGCCTGCTCAGTGTATATGTTGGTACTGGCATACAAATCTTTGGAATGACACTTGTGACAATGATATTTGCATTACTGGGTTTCTTATCTCCTTCCAATAGAGGTGGCCTGACGACTGCTATGGTTCTCTTGTGGGTCTTTATGGGAATATTTGCTGGTTACTCCTCAGCACGTCTGTACAAGATGTTCAAAGGCACAGAGTGGAAGAGGAATACCCTAAAAACAGCATTTATGTTTCCGGGCATCCTTTTTGCATTCTTCTTTGTACTGAATGCTCTAATTTGGGGGGAGCAATCTTCAGGGGCTGTGCCTTTTGGGACAATGTTTGCTCTTGTTTGCTTATGGTTTGGTATATCTGTCCCCTTGGTCTTTGTGGGTAGTTACCTGGGTTTTAAGAAGCCAGCTATTGAAGATCCTGTGAAGACAAACAAAATTCCTAGGCAAGTACCCGAGCAAGCATGGTACATGAAGCCAGTCTTCTCCATACTCATTGGAGGCATTCTTCCTTTTGGCGCTGTCTTTATCGAGCTCTTCTTCATCTTGACCTCAATATGGCTCAACCAGTTTTACTACATCTTCGGATTCCTCTTCATAGTTTTTGTCATCCTCTTGATCACATGTGCAGAGATAACCATTGTACTCTGCTACTTCCAGTTATGCAGTGAAGACTACCATTGGTGGTGGAGATCTTACCTAACTGCTGGCTCGTCTGCTCTGTACCTCTTCCTGTACTCGGTTTTCTACTTCTTCACCAAACTGGAAATCACAAAGTTTGTTTCAGGCATCCTTTACTTCGGTTATATGATAATAATCTCCTATGCCTTCTTTGTTTTGACCGGAACCATAGGCTTTTATGCTTGCTTCTGGTTTGTCCGAAAAATATACTCTTCTGTCAAAATTGACTAGGAATGAAGATTGAGAAGGGGGCTGAGAACCGAATCAACTTCAGTTGAAGGGCGTATGGGTCTGGACCTGCGTAGTTCACTTTGCTTTTGCTGGACGCAGAAAGTGATATGGGAATTTTACTTCTTGGTTGAGGCAAACGCTTTTCTTCGCCGATAAGCAAGTAGGATATAAATTGTCATTTTCATTTACTTACACTAGTGAGGAATGTTTTGTACTGTTCGTACACTTTTGTGCATTAAGCTTCAAGTGGTGTTCTAGATATTCTGTGCTGTTCAATACACTAGCAGGTCTATACTTTCTCAAAGTCATGGCATCCTGTTTACTTGTGTAGTTTCATTGTTTTGTTCTAGTTGCTCTCGTTTTCTTCAAACCACAGCACACAATTGCAGAGTGTAGAGAATCCATTGGAATGGTATTGAACCTTTTCGCTTAGCAACATCGATCATCTAATCATTTATTTAACCGAGATCTCTTTTGAGGCAACCCGCCCTTCCTCTGGGGCTGATAGATGGTTTAACGCCGAGCCCTGAAGGATTGGGTGCATTACGAAACAATGTGAAGAGATGTTATCGGAATCAGACCGTTTATCAGAATATCAGCTGCCAAGAAATCCTCGACAATAGGTAAAATGTATTGTGCTTTGCTATCAAAAGCTCCGTGGGATCATTATTTTCGGGCAGTTTCCCACCATTCTTTTACACTTCGCAAGATGAACATCGCCTCAGGCCATAGTCCACTAAGAAACCATGTAATGGATCTGGTGAGTGATCTACAATGTGGTAGTCAGTGGGTGGAACTGTAAATGGTTTTAAGATATTATCAGGATTACATAGGAAAGATTAATCATGTATATCATTCCACAGAACAAAAGACCAGCTATCATGGGTAGGACTTCCGACCGAAGAAGTCGGAAGTAATCGCCAAGTCTTCTTCAGGAAAGACTCCCCAAACAAAGCACCAGCAGTCACGGAAAAGAATTGCATCCGCAGCTGGGGTGTTCAAATATGCATACTCGAAAACGCCAGTGTTTCCAATTAGCCCTACTTTAATCATCAGCTCGTTGATGATCTGGATTTCCCATTTTTCTGCCTGTGTATGATCATGGGAAACAGGAAAGAAAAGGAAGTTAGCCAAAGACAAAAACAACTTGGCCTAAAAATGAACACCTTGTGAGACAAGTAACTAACCAAAAAGCATCCTTCTTTTCTTGTGCTAATAGCTCTTCAAAAGATATATCAGCAATTTCGATATCTTTGCTCTCTTTTAGCTCACCACACTTGGCTTCTAATTCCATGCACTTACTAATTTCAAGCATCTGCACAGCAAAAATGAGTTCGTTAGCTTTTAAGAAAATTTCTATATCAAATATGGGTTAGCTCACAGGTTTTTTTATTTGGATGAACAATAGAGGAAAACCCCCAAAGGAGTTAGCAGGAATTAAGTCAATTTCTCTCCAAATTTCTCCACGTCATATGGGAAGAGAACCAGTATAGGCATCACCAACCCCCCCCCCCAAAAACAACACATGAAATGAAAGAAGAGTTGTTAATTAAAACATCCTTTTTCCTCTCTCTCTATCCACCCTACCCAATCAAGGGACTGAAACATAGAATTCTTGTCCACGTAATCAGTAAACTTGCAAGCACCAAACTATCAGAAATTGAAGCCTCACATGCCTCATATCACCCAGAGGGTCATTAATTCATTGAATAAACAAGGCATCATTGAAACTTTTAGAAACAAATGACTAGTTGCCAATCTCTCCCATAAAGTAGAAAAAGTAATACAGCAGTACTAATATATACATATTCACATGCCAGCTTCTGTAATGGTCATCCTCAGGACAGAGCATCTAAATCAGACCAACACTTTGTGCACTACAGCCTTTCATGAAGTACTTAAATTACATGGGATTGAATCATACCTTTTTGTATGCTGGTGAGAGTTTCAGCTGCTGTTGGAGCCAATTATAAACAAAAGTATCCTCTTCTAATCTCTTTTGTTCTAGCTCTAGCTTGTATATCTGAATATCAAAAAGCATTAGCACATATTTTGTGGAAGCCTGGATGATTCATAATGTCTACAACACGAAGAAAGCCAAAGTTATAAAATGGTCAATCATTCACCTGTTGACGAAGCCGATCAACTGAAGACCTGTCTGCCTTAAACAGCAGAGCCTTTGTTATAGTGAACTTACGCTTGATGACCTCAGACCTGCATAAAAAGTAAATTAGAAATTCCTGCTGCAATTAACCAAGAAAAAACAAAAAACAAAGAAAGAAATTCACGCTGCAAGTGAAAAGTGAGGGAATCAACGAGAAGTTTAAATTAAAGTAAGAACCAGGAAACAAAAAAAAAGAAGAGAGGTGATCCCAATTGCATAATGTCCCAAGACACAGTCAATAGCATTCAAGAAAATTTACCATATTCAGTACTACATCCTGGATTATAGAACAGTATAAAGTCTTTTATTCTTTGCAAAGTTGAGTAACAGAATACCCAAAATTGTTAAAAGTCAAAATAATTGACTGGTATAAAAGCAAGCTGTTGAAACGATGAAAGAACGGATAAAAGAAATTATTAATTTAGCTTCCTAATGAACAATCACAAACATACTTGTGCTGCAATTCATTTCTGGCCCCAATCAAGCAATTAGCGAACTCTCCAACCTGCATGATAAAAATATATTTTAGTTCACAATCACTCAAAAAGTATGGTTCCAAAAAGGCAAGCTGTCCCACAGTTTACATATACTATCACACAAGTGCCTTCCATGCAATCCTAAAAACCAACTGTTGAATTCATTAGATGCATTAGTCTACTAGCCAATGATATGTTCATCCTTTGTTTGTCATTTATGTATAGAATATCTTTTGATAGATGCAGAGGACACATATCTAAGAGTAATGGTAGGCATAATAAGAATTTCACTAAGAATTACTGAATCATGTGACACATTTTATATCCACCATGTATTGTATCAAGACCACAGTTATGAATTTTGCTGGGTAGAGCCACACCATGTTTGGTCCATGCCACTTCATGTCCTTTAGAAAAGATTCTCAAAGAGACTGTTAGTACCTATAGCATTACTCTCTATCTAAATTCATAGGTTGGCAAGCCATCATATTCGATCATCATAAGGTCATTATGCCTGAAATGTGTACACTGTTACAAATTCTAAGCATACCAGTTTCTACTTCTAATCCTATCCATTTCTTGTTTGTATGCAGCTTTCACACTATATAAAGGATTTGATCACTAGGAAGCTCAAATATGAAGATTCTAAGCCCCAAGAAAGCTCAAGCGTTTGAGCACACTAAATAGTGAAGCTCCTAATAACATATCAATATAAAAGCACATAAAGAAAAACATCTTGGTTTCAATTGAGTATCAGAGTACATCAGGGAGTACCTGTATGTATGTTTTTTTTTTCCCCTCCAAATCTTACAATCAATTGATAAAAATCAGCTAACAATCAAACTACACTTTCATAAGCAATGCATTCATCTCTTGGTTGCTGACTACCGCATAGTTGCAATTTGGCCGACACTAATTTTCTAGTCCCTACATTAAACGCCCCTAAGTTACTCCAAAAAGCATTCTTGTCCCATGAAGCACCGGATAACTGCCATCTCCACCATAATTTCAATTATGATACTAACCATTCATCAAACAACATGGTAGAAAAGTGATGCCTTTCCAATACCAGCACCATGTATTGAGGGCAAAGGATGTACATTTGTACTTCTACCTTTTTCCCTTCGCAACTCTAGCATCTATTACTTTAAGGGAATAACTACATAATAAAGAGACGAATGTACAGAGTCATAAGCAAAGTATTCCTTAAGACACACCTGTATAAAAGCCTTTCCTAAATGAAAAAGGGCAGAAAAGTACGATTCTTCAACATTAAACAACCAAAGTCCCAAAGGATACCAGCTAATGTTCACTTTGACATCCAAAATTCAAACACTTTTTGAAGAGAAAAGAAAAAAAAAGGTCACAAAATGGAAAAACCTGAGCCAGAGTCAATCCTTTGGTTTCATTGCACTTAACAAGCTGGTCATAATGTTGCTTGATCCTCCTCTGTATGGCACTACCGGTTGATGTAAACGGGTACAAACAAACCAACTCGGGCTTGACCCGACCCGTACCCGGGTCCAAATCAATGCAATTCGTTTCCTTTTCCAAGCCCTTAACTTCACCACCATTTTCTTCACTTTTCAAATCCAACCTCTTCTTCTTAGCCCTCTTCTTCTTCTTCTTCGCCCTCCGTGAGTCCCCACTCGATCCGTCCACCTCGTTGCCGCGACCCGACCCGGTCCTACTCGGGTCATCACCAAACAAAGCGTCCCATTTGGGAGAATCAGATGGCAAGATGTCGAGAAGAAGCGAATGGGGAAAATAGGTCTGGCCATTTTCACTATTTCTTCTAACCGCATCAATTATTTTCGCCAAAGAGCCGCTTACAGTTGATGGGTCGGTCTGAGTCAGCCCTTTTCTCTTTGCTCTGTCAAGGATTTTGTATAAAAGGAACAGAGAAAGCGAGAAAGAGATGGAAAATGCAAAGAAGAAGAAGAGAATGAGATGAGAGAACATGGGTTCGGATTGATGGATTGGATAGTATGTTAAAGATTGAAACTTTTTAGAGATCAGATTTGAGATATGGGAACAAGCTAAAGGTACAATAGCCGCCATTGAAGAAACGCGTCACGTAGTTAGAGACACACAAGCGCACAAATAAGGTGCGTGTGAGAGAGGGAGAGAGAGAGAGACAGTGGGCGCGGTTGGTCCGGTGGGGCGGGCTGTGCACTGCACATGAGATGTTTTCATGTGTTTGTATAATTGTGTTATTGGGTCAGTGGCTTTGGTCTCTCTTGGGCTTTGCCCAATTTTGATAACTTTAAGGTTTTCACTGGGAATTTTGCCACTTCTGTAGCAAAATTGTGTATAAAGTTTTGTTAATATTTAGTAAATTCTAATTCTAATTTTTAAAATATAATATTTTAGTACAGTTAAAAATATAACAAGTATATTATACTTTACTACATAAAATAATTATAATTTAATTATATAACATTTTTAATTTTTTTTGTTTTATTATAATTTTTTTGTTATTCTTTCACAGTATCACAAATATTTATCGGATAGTTAATTACCATTAATTTGTTAATTACAATAGCAAAACTCAATCATGCTAAACAGACCCTCTACTTCAATCTTCCCGTTTAGAAGAATCGTTGGGGAATAACTTTTTTCCATCATAATGGTTGGAGTTTTGTATGACTTGCCGATATTTTCATTTTTACTAAACATCACCCGTGGTCGAAGCAAAAATCATCATCGGCAGAGCACCCAAAACCAATAAAAGGGGATTGAGTGTCTACAAACAAAAACCACAAAAAAAAAAAGAAAAAAGAAAAAAGAGAGCTTTTGATTTTCCAATAGTTGTAAACATCTTTATTAAAAATAAATAAATAAATATAATATTAAGTATATTTAGTTTTTTAAATTTCGTAACGTGGATAGCAAGACAGTCGTTGTCTATAATTGTGCAGCGAAATGCCTATTTTTATAATTGTGGGGGATCGTCAATCTTTTCTAATCCGGTCCAGCATGTAAATCGGATCGGTCGAGAGGCCAGTTCCTGGAATACATTTGTCAGACCGGCCGGCTTTAATAACAATGGTTTAACAAGGAGGAAAAGAATTGCAGATAACTTGTAAAAAGCTAGAAAAAGCATGAAGTTTAGAGATCCAAAGTGGGAAATCTGATGCACCATCAGATCATGCAACAGAACATTGGAAAGGAGAACGAAACAAAGTGATCACCATTAGAAATGTGAAAGCAAGAGCCATAAATTGAGCATAAGTCAATACACTTTATTACAAGACCAGAGCAATGGAGAACATTGCTTCTGACAGAAGTTGCACCGAATAAAGAATATAACATAACACAGGAAACCGGAGGCTTTCCATACTCTTTAGGACTAACAAAATAGCACATGGACTCGAATAACTTCATCTCGATGTGCTTGTATCGATCCCCTCTCCTCTATCACTTGCGTGTAGTGTGGAGAGCATATGATCATCGGACACTGACTAGCTTTCACACATAGAGCTTACCCGCATTCATTTTCACAACCCGTATGAGCTATCGTGCCAGAGGGTGTGCTGTATATTTGTACAACTTCACCCTGGACAAGCCTAAAGGAATTGTTGTGGAGATGTGTGGATTAACTTACCAAAAAATCCCAAGTTGGGAACTTTATTTGTTTGCTTTGACACTGTTTAGGCCATTAGCTGCAAATTGCTTCCACAGCTAGTTTCTTCATGACATTCGGGCATGGATCTCCTCCAAACATTCCAGGCGCTACTGTTACTGAGCACCGGTCCTGACCAACACAATGCTGCAGGAATAAAATCATACATTAGTAAATGCAGAAGAAATTATCGGCAAAGCAAAATGAACAATCCTCCAAACAGGGGGTGGCCACCATTCCGGTTCTAAGTGGAAACAAACTAAACAGTAGTCACTGTTACATCCAGAATTGAAAGGATCACTAACTGCAGCTAACCAGTGTATGCAAATTTTTAATGTTCATCAATTTTCACAACCTCACGGTAACAGCAATCAGAAAGTAAAATGATTGGTTTTCATTATGTCAAAAACTAGCATAAAGACATTCTAAGCTTGCCTTGTTAAATGCATCATATGAGTGGAAGGCATGACAACTTCCCTCGCGGTAGCTTCCACAAGTCCCTTCTGGTGTCCCAAAGCTAGCAAACTTAATTGAGGAGATTTTCTGCCCAGGGCCACAAGACAAATGTGCTTTTGGCCTCAAGGGTTTACTGACTTTTCCTGATGCATGCAACATATAATTCACGAAAGTTGGTTGCCACTCATAGATATCAGCACAAACACTGTCTACTTCCCTTCTTACTAAAGAAATTCCATTAGGGTCTCCACCCCATTCTTCAAACACAACCAACAAGTTTCCCGTTGGGTTAAGCCACGAACGGGGGATGTGATACCTGAAAATTTTGGAATAGAATTTGTCAGTTTTCCAACAGATTCCAAGCATGCATAAAAGAGCTGCAAATAACAAGTTGATCTTTCTGTACCATCTCTGGGAAGCCTCTCCGCAGTTTTTCAAGCATTTCTTCTCATAAAATGTTCCAGCATAGTTACATTCAGAACAGCTACCAGATGCTTTATATGCAGGCCAATAGCGCCCAACACTCTGTCCATTTACCCACACTTGACCTTTTCCCATGCTACCCATATCTAAAGCCACTGGGGAATTTCCAGCTGGAGCATTGAAAGTTGTCTGGAACCACGAAAAAGGAAGTTATTCTATGGTCTACAGCTAGAAGCTCTGGACCAGTTTGGTTCAACGATGCACCAAGAGCAAGGCTCCATTATGCAGATATTACATCAAAGCATGCTATGACTTGTGGGTCAATTGTCTGCTAATTATTGATTCGGGAAAAAGAAGTGTACTCTGGAAGCCAAATGCACCCTGGCTTTAATGAGGAATACTCCTTAGTTAACAAAAAGAATTAAAAGAATGGCTCTACAAGGAGAGAAAGGGAATGGCATGTCCTAAGAAAATTCTTTTTGAAAAGAAATGTGCTCATAAATGTTCATGCAGGACCGGGTAGCATATCCTTTTCATAATTCAGATACTCACTTTGTACCACATGAGTGGCTGTCTCTGCGTCACTAAAGATCCTTCTGTCCACTCAACTGAGGAGCTTCCACTGAGTGAATGAAGACTCAATGCTTCTCCCCTAAGACCGATCTGATTGGCAACAAACGAAGAAATTACCTTTTTGCATACTGAAGTGAGGAGAGGAAATGGTCAGTGTTTGAAGACAAACCTTGTAAGTCCATTTCTGCCAAGATAAGTCCCTCATTCCCTTATTGAGACCATTTAATGTGACCGGGCCAAGGACACCAGCATTCCATGTCTCGAAGTGTGGGCCAACATTCTGCAATTAATATCACAAGCAGCAGATAATTTATAGCATTAACTTTGAACTAATGTAGACAATGTTTGTAGCATAAAATATGCATGTGTGTGTGAGCACGAGTGCAAGAGAGAAAGAGAGAGAGAGAGCACCAACCGGGAGACCAACAGCAATGCTCAGAAGAGAAATTCTGTTGATACCAGCTCTCAGCTTTACACCTTGACGAAATGTCAACTTTGGGAATTCCAAACTTCCATAAGCAGTCCCTGCCCAGATTCAAAAGACACAGGTTAAGAATGAGGGAATTATGATCAACGGTGGACAAACACTATGGGTCAACAGCTCAATACAGATATATACTGTGCTCCAAAACAGTAGTATGAGAAATACATTTCTCTATTATTTGGTTCATGCAATGTGTTTATTAAATTCATACATAGGCAACTGCCACCTGCTTGTAGGCAGAGGCATAATAGGTGGTTGAGGGCAGAAACTTGAGAATGGCCCATTTTAACCAAGTACAGGTATACTGGCCGAAGGTTTGCCAGTTGTCAATAGATTTTTCTTTTTTATTTTCCTCTTGCTTATGTCAGAGCTCTTATGCTTGATGAAAGGACTTGCTTAACAAACGGCTTAAAGTCAATCTTCCAATCAAAAGATTTAATATATATATTAATCAATATATAAATAAATTATTGATTGATATAAAACAATCTACCTGCTAGTTGACCGTTGACGAAAACATGTAAAGCATGGCCAGCTGATAAAACAGTAAGAATAGGATACACTCCACTCTTCAGAAATCCTTCACTGGAGTCAATACTGACACTGGAGAATGAAATGGAAGCATAAAAATGAGCATCAAAGTCGTAAAATGGAAACTGAAAACCTATTTTGCAATTAAGTACCAAAAGAGATAGTGAAGTTGCATGATTCTTACTCTGTCATGTACCACAAATAATCAGAAACATCTCGAGTCATATTTAGCTGTTCCAGCAATCCAGTCACTGTGAATGTATTATCATCATCTGAGGCAGTCCCTTCACTATATGCCTGCCAAGAGAATCCTCCATGCATAGGAACAGGAGTCATCTTCATCCTTGCAGTTTCAGCACCAAGCTGTGTGGGGATTTTTGGGAAATGTTATACTCTTGTCAAATGATTTAAAACTACATAATAATGATGAAAGTGGCAATATTCTAAGTGCTCCTCACCCGTGCAGTGTTGTAAACAGTATTCTTGCAGTCTGGAAGAATGCTGATAGACCAAGGAGGCAGATCATAATGCCTAGTTCCGAAGGCCACTTTTGCAAATGAATTTGGGTTGTAATTTGCAAGGAATGCTGCACAAGCTCCAGAATTTGATTTAAATACATGCGCCTGCATGTTGACAATGAAATGAGGAGGTAGGTTTAGCCAAATACTACTCTGTAATAACTATTTACATGAATAACATAACTAAAATTTACCTCTTCGTAATTCCCAAGTTTTATAACACTTGGATCTCCAGATACAAGAGCTGGCTCACACAATTTGATTGCTCGATGCAGATCTTTCAAATGGCCCCATTTAGGCTGCCTTAGTAGGCCTGTGTAGAGAAAAGAATAGTCATCTTTCATATTGATGCAATGCTGATAATATGGAAAAATATTGCTGAGGTGGAAAATGTAAACAATCAATATTCTTAGGAAGTGTGTTTGATAGAGACCATTCACTTGTAAAAGAAGTAAGTATATTATATTGAAAAGACCGTATCATTTTCTTGCTACATACTAAGCACAAAATCTTTGTCCAACTTGGGGGATGAACCCACCAATCAATGGTATGTGCATGAGTCCAAAATTTTCAGTCATGAAGTTATGACTGTTTGAGGTATCAATATCTTGATTAAAGACAAAAATGATGCACATGACACAAGTCTTCAGAGAATGACCAGAATGAGTCTAATAGACTATCTTCTCCTGGAAGACCTCTTGTGTTACAATATCTCAAGCTTCTAAATTAAGGCAGGGATGCAGCAACCATTAGCAGAAAGGGGGGAAAAAATGAACCACTGCAATGTGCCTTGGCTTGTTGGTAAGGTTATGGCAGGACCAGTCCACAGACAAGGAAGGTGGCCACTATTTAAGCCACCTTTATCATAACATGATACTAGAATGTACAGAAGGCACATGTATATTCATCTTTGCACAAAAGCAGACGAGGAGGACAACATCAAGACAGCACATACCATATTCATCGAGAGGAGCATCATAATCATAACTTGTTGCAATGAAAGGACCCCCAGCAGTTCGACCAAAATTTGTTCCCCCATGATACTGTATCACAGAAATGAGCATATGAACCTAGGTTGAAGTCAACCGCAAAGCAATTCACTGAGAAAATTCCTGAAACAATTAATTTACCATATAGTAATTTATGAACGCCCCTCCTTTTTGGATGAATCTTGCAACTGAAAATGCCAAGTCTTCAGCTGGTCGGTATGGAGCTGGACCACCAAATTCAGTAAACCTGCAGGCAAAAGAAATGATACAAAAAATAAGCATCTGTGATTTGACCTATGTCTTTAGATGAGCTTTCACTCTTTTATACAAGAAGAAGCCAACAAGCATGCAAAATGTACCAGCCAGTCCAGGCTTCAGTCCACATTTTGGGTTTGTAAGCCTTGTTTGGAGTGAAGTAATCACAGTAGAAACCATTGCAGGTGTTAATCTGTGGAGATAACATATAAATTGTAAAAGGTACAAATAAAAAAGCTCAAGTATATACCTTAAAACCAAAACCTGTGATACTACCAAATGAGATCATATTTTCAATTCCAAATAAAACTTTTTAAAGTATATTACATCTTTGTACCTCCAAGAAACAAAAAGTTTCAATATTTATGAACACTTCTTAGTCATGAAATTCATAAGTGGTGATCATAAATAACAAGGAAATGTGTTCACCAATAAAAGATTACAAGACACTCAAATGCTCAAAAGGGAAAAAAAATGAAAGAGAGGATGGAGAAAGCTAAAAGATGAGCCATGTGCAATGAGGAATAAGTAAGCATTTCATCCATAACCAACAAAAGGGACATGCAGTGTTAACCAGGGACACCCACCAAGGAAGGAAGACAAACATAACACTAGGACCGTCAAGAAGTGGACGGGGAACATGACAGAAAAGTTGCATAAAGGTCTAGCAGAAGAGGCAAATTAAGATCAGCAAATAACTTACAACAGGATCCGGGGCATCATCTTGCTTGCACATGACCCAGGGGACACCAGTGCCCAGACCTACAGCCATATGTGCTGCCCACCGGGCGTATGCTTTACCAGGTGCACCAATTTCACGTTCCATGGGTCCATACTCATTTTCAATCTGCCACAGATATTGACATGGACAGAGAGGAAAAAAAGAGTATATCTTTCCTTTAGAATACAGACATAAACTATCAAGGTGAAGGACTAATCCAAGAAAAATACGTGAGCATTGTATACTTTTGGAAACTTGATTGATTTTCTTGGATATAAAGAAAAACCAACAAAATGAGAGTAGTTTTATCTACCTGGGATAAAATTATTGGACCACCCTGAGACTCAAACAGCCTTTCTGATTTCATCATGTTGACAATCTTTGTTGTAAATCTTTGCATTTGATTCTTCATTTTTTTCAATTTCAAAAATGAAGGTAAATTAGATAAACATATCAAATCAATGAAATAAGAAAGCTAACACTAAAAAGAAAGAAAAGACAAGGGAGTTGCATAAGGAAGCATCTAAGTGACCCACCTTGAAAGGGCCATTATCTGTCCTGAAACTGATGCCATGAATGTACTTGAGCCAAACAGGGAAACCCCTGAAATTTAAGCAGAAGAATTTCCTCAAATTCTCAATCCTTCATAAGCTAACTCAGCTTTTATTTCCATTCATAGAGATCGTAATTGTGGACCAAAAATGTGTTAGTCTATTACCCAAAGTTCCACTCGGCACAGGCATAAGGTCCAACCCTGAGATGGACATAGAGACCTGCTTGCTGTACCAACTTGACAAACTTGACCAGATCATAGTTTCTCTCAAAATGGTACTGTTTCAGCCAAAAATAATAATAAGAAGACACAAAAAGGAATCTAAATTGTTACTGCTTCTACTCAAACTGTAAAAATAATGATTAAAAAAAAAAAAAACAGAATCTTTCTGCCAGTTACTTTTCCTGGTGAAGGTTCATGCCCATTCCAAAAAACGTAAGTTTGAATCACATCCAGGCCGCCTTCTTTTGCCTTCTGTATAAGATCTGGCCACATCTGCCATATCCACATTCAGTACCATTAATTAAAGCCAAGAAATACACAAACATGAATGCTACTGCACACACTCAAGCACACAATAGAGGCACCACCTCCCCCCCCCATTTCAATGGAAGCATCAAAGAAGCCAGAAAATGCCGAGAGAGAGAGAGAGAGAGAGAGAGAGAGAAACGCGATGAAATAACAGTGACCATTGAAGCACATTTGGGGAACAAATACCTCAGGGGAGCTTCTTGGGTAGTGAATGGATCCAGAGATGAGAATCCTTCTCTGGCCATTAATGGTGACGGCCTTGGAGTCATAAGAAACAGAGGCAGTGGCAGAACAAACCCATAAACTCAACAACAAAAACCCCACCAACACATTATTCCACATTGCAGGCTTCTTTATCAAGGCCATGCCCATGTCAAAGCAATGGCCTTTTTGCCTCCCACTAAGCAACCCTTTATTAATTCTATGCTTCTTTATGTAGAGAGAGAAGCAAAGCAGGCACCAGCTGGGGATTGTCTTTCTGTGCTTTCTAGAGACAATGAACTTAGAGACCCCAGAGAGAGAGAGAGAGAGAGAGAGAGAGAGAGAGAGCAGAGTTCCACTTGTTTCAGTAGAACAAGTTTGTGTCTTCTTTGTCTTGTAAATATTGATTGAATGTTCTCAAGGGGCTTCGTTGCATTAAAACGAGGGTGCTCTGCAGCCGATTTTAAAGGGCAGAAGTGTGGGGTGGGGGGCCCCTCTCTTTGTGGGACCTTTGGGACCCACTTTTCTTGGCCTTATTTGTTCACAAATATTCCCACTTTCACACTGACCCGGAGATTCGTCCAATAAAGTTTCATTTCATTTTCTTTTTTTTCTTTTGTTTTTTTCTCCCTTTTGTTGCTAAATTTCTACCGTTTCTCAGAAAGAAAAAAAAAAAAAACACACATTGGATTTTAGTACTTTTCACATGTTTCAATTCTAATAAAATAATGGTCAAAATTAAAGTACTTTAAATTGAATTTTTTTTAATTAAAAAAAGTTGAGTGGACTTAAATTTAATGAACTCTAATAAATATAAAAATTTTTACAGTATATTTTTACATTTTTATACCATATCAATCCGACGTTGGATTTCTATCCACATCACAACATGCAGATCCATTTATGTATATTAAATTCGAAGATGCCTGATAACCCCAAATTAAAAAATAAAAAATTGCTAATGATCCCTAATAATCATGATAATGACATAGTTTTTTTTTTTTCTTCTTCTTCTTTTTGGTTATTTTTGGCCAAATTGTCAGGAAAGATTCCTTAATAGCATTTACGTTTTCCTTTCAAGTCAGAGCATCGGTTGCTTGGTGCAAAATTGGAAATTTTATTTTTTTGGTTGGTAATTATGTGTAAATGATAAGGATGGCAAGTGATGCGGTGACAAGGATTACCAATGGAACCATGAAGCTTATCAATGACCACAAAAAGATGAAGACAAAAGCTGAAAGCACAGTGTTCATTGAAACCCCTTTCAATTCTTCACTCCCAACTAATTTTCGACCATTTAATAAGCTCGTGTGAACCAATTAGTACAACACACCGTTGTAGGAATTCGCTGCCATCATTCCCTTAAAATCACAATAACAAGGGCTTGAGAATTTTTCGTTTTGGTAATTGTTTTTATCATGTCAAATGTCTTATATCTTGTAATAACTTTTTTTTTTTTTTATACTATGAAAGTTAAAAAGAACCCACTTTCTTTTTTTTGTTTTTTCCCCTCTTTTTCTTTTTGGCTATCTTCTTATGAAACTAATGGTCATTATGATACAGATACCAAAGAAGCATTGCTTCCCACATAAACCATGTTGATGACTCCTTATATCCAATGTTACCGAATGGAGGCTTAATCGCTTTTAGCCAAATTGTGCTTTTCTCGTTTCTTCCAATCCACTCAACCAGCAAAAACAAAGTCACAAGACCCTCTCTTTCTGTCTTAAAATAACGCATGTTTTCATGGCACCACCTAGTAAGCAATAACGAGATTTGGAGAACCTCTCACTTTCCAAAATCGAAAAGAGAATAGAGGGTTTGCTTGCCTGGAAGATAAAGAGAAAGTAAAAGGCAGCGAAAAGGGCTTTTTTATTTAATATCAGTTTGCATTTCTGTTGCAAGTTCTATCAACCAAAGCAAGACGAACGTGCAACTCATTTCCTTTGCCACTGAAACCATGCATCATTACCATCACCTACCTCCTCCATTTTCTGAGACCTTCTAACACCAACCCACGAGATCTCTATTCGCCGGACAGTGCTCTACCCTATTCTTTATTTGAAGATATATCGTGTTATGATATGAATCCTAAACAATATCATGGCCTGCCATCCTCTACATCAACGTAGATTAATTAGTTTTTCATTTTATTTATATGGCTGGAAATTAATATTTTCTGTTAATGAGGATAAAGAGATCAACCTAACAATAAGAATGTCTAAACCATGTGCTTTTTTATAAAAAAAAAAAAAACCAATTAATTGATTGGGACTAAAATGAATCCCAACGTAGTTTATATATATATATATATAATTATTGGCATAACCAGAAAGGATGGGGCTAAACGCTAGAGGGACCCTAATCCTAAGGATTGGCCACTTAAGTGAAGAAGCAAGGAATTTTCGATGGGGGCCAAAGATAAATTTTTCAAAAAAAATCAACAAAAAATATTAGTATTCACGTCTCTCTCTCGTTTTTTTAATCAAAATTCAGAGCCTCTTCATAAGAGGGCGGCATACTTGTAAGGAAAAAGTAACGCACACACGCACGCACACACACACACACACACACACGCACATATAGAATTGGCTAGAAAGGAACATGATTCTTGCAAGGCAGGCTTTAATCAAATCTAGGCACGATCATCATTCTCCATCATATAGCCTTTCATGAGCCGACCAACTAGTGCATTAGCAAAATCTTCTTCATACTTTCCCAACAATGGAGGCAAGAGAAGAGTGATGCCATATCTAGCATAACATGAGAAACATCGTCCTTATTAGCTCTTAAATTCCATTAATATTAAATTTTATTCACCGTCCTAGCTGGTAAGATCCAATGTTATCAAAACCAAACTGTTCTAGAACCAGAAAAGTTAGATGGTTGAGGAACACGGTTCTTGCAAGGCAGGACTATCCAATGTCTTTTTGTTCTCCTTTCCTTTTTTTTTTTTTTTTTTTTTTTTTTTGCAATTATTTATTTGTTTTGCACCATAAACATAAATCTCTAATTTGGTTTTGGTTTGAATTATTGTAATGACTAGTTGGCACGTCTATTTCATTAAGCGTAAGCAATGCACTGAACTTTATCCTATGAAAAGTTGGGAACTCCGCCAATTTATTATTATTTTGTTTTTTGGCAGTTTAGTTAGTAGTTAGCATTATGATAATAAGTAGAGGACAGAGAAAAATTAATTAGACGAGAGCGACGTAAATTAATTATATTTTTTATTATCATAAATAAATAAATTACTTTGGTATTTTCATGTAAGCGTTGTATATTTCAATAAGTAGATCAAGGATCATAAGCCACATGAGGTGGTGGTTACTCACTAATCTTATTTGAACCATTTAATTAAGGTTAATTTAACTTTCATGAGATCCACACCAATGATTAACCTGGTTTGAATTTGTGGAAGATAGCCGTGCAATTGCTGCCCATCTGCACCCACGCTCTGGTTTGCCCTTTGACCCCACTTTTCATCGTCACCATTAATCAATAGGCCAACTCATGTCTTTTTGGACATCTATAAAAGCATTTAACAACATTATCTCCATTAAAAAAAAAAAATTTGCAGATCATTAGTCTTATATGTTTTGACTAATTTAGTACAATTTTCCATTGGGAAAATGATTCTTTGTTATGGGGGAGAGAAAACAAGGGGAGCACATAATAATGTTTAATAATGCTAACGAGAAACCATGAAGATTTTAAGGGCAAGTCTATTATGGAGCATATACTTGAAATTACAGTCATTTTACACGACGAAGAAAGAGAAAAAGACATATGTCATAATAATTAATTATATATTAAAATTATTTGATGTATAATTATAATTAACGGTAATAGAACCTATTTCGGTTCAAAATAAAGACATGGGCCTACGTATAATATAGAGTTGGAAAAAAAGGATGGAGACAACGTGCCTTGAAATCGAGGCCACCCTCATTTCCAGTCGGCTCACCAACCTGCAAGCTGGACGAGCAATTGCAATTATTTCACATCCATGGTCACATCAATTTAATAGTAAACATGTGAATCGTTTCATGCAGTTTTCCACTGGCGATAGCCAGAGCAGTTGGTGCAACTGTCTTGTGATAGTGCCATGTTCGCTTGGGTTGGAGCTGACTGCGATTGCCACTGACTAAATCTAACTGTTCAATGCCCGTCCTTCGAAGACTCAATCATTCAATTGGCAACTGAGGCACTATAAATGGGTTTTCTTCCTTTTTTTCTTTTCTTTTCTTTTCTTTTTTACTCTTTGGCTATCGAGAAAATTGCTGCTTTCCCCCCGATAAATCCCCATTTGTTCGCAGCCTTCATTCTTGGTCCTCAATAAAACTATTGTCCCACCTGATTCATCAATGGATAATTCTTTTATGAATTTATGCAACAAGCAATTTCTTTCAAATAAATATTTGATTACTAACACAATTTTCACTACCACGATTTTCTCTTATTTTGTGCTGTGCACTCAAGAGAATTTAAATTCGAAACTGCATACCTCTAATCTACACAATCCCGTGTTCATACTCATTATCAGATTAATTGCGGGTGATTGGTTACTTCTTTTAGGACTCGTGACTAAATTTCAAAAGGTTCTCCTTTCTTTTTCCTGGGACCAACATGCACATTTACATAGATTATAGAATAGTAGTAGCTATTTTGTTGTCGGTGGATTATGTTTAAGTACTTCGATTTATTCTAGCAAATCAAATTTCATTAATTCTTCCATGCTTCTGTCTATATTGATGAGTTCGGGAATATGAATCTTTGCCTTGATTGTCTAGCAGATGAGTATAAGCATCCGTGGAAAAAAGAATTATTTAAAAAAAAATAAAAGGTTTAGCTGTACGAATATTTTTTCCTTTAAAAACTTTTAGACCCTGAAAGGAACTTTACTCCTAACCCAGCGACAAGTAATCCGTATGAAGTCATTACAACTCCGGTGGTGGTGTGCAGCATTTGGCACCATGCCAGCATTGGTTTGTGAACGAAGAACTAAAAGATTAGAGAGTGAGACTAATATCCTTTGTTCTATATATATATATATTTTTTAAAAATTTCTTGGGGGTTCAAAATTAAGGAAGGAGAAAGATAAATGTATTTATTAGCTAATATTAATTTTACTAAGAATTTATTACACAAATGCAAAAAATTAGATGCACAATAAATTTAAACTCATATGGCATGTTATCATTTTAGTTGTATATTTATTTTCTTGTTATTAATTGTATCAATAATCATAATAATGTAATATTTTAACTTACACCATGTGATGTGTGACCATGTATCATCATCTACATCTTCCTCCTAGGTCACCCCATTATTAGTGAAGACAAAAGCTTCCGTTGTGACAGTACGGTATGGTTACGTCATGGTCTCGGCAGAGAGAATAAAAGTAATAATTTTAGAAGAAGTGTGGTGGGCAAAAGTCTACCAAAGATGGTGTTGAAAAAACAGGAACCCCAGAATTTCTAACACCCACGTTTCACGAGAGCAGATAAGCTGTATTTTGTCTTGTAATGTCTTATCGTTCGTGTTTTTATTTATTAGAGTGTCTTTATTTATTTATTTTTCTATATTTTTTTTTCCTCCCATCTTACCTTACCTGGCCCGCAGCAGTAACACCAAAATATAAGACACAAACTTGAGTGATAGACCCAATTTTTATCAGTTAATCTACCAATCCAGGAAACTTCCGAAATCGAAGTCCACAAGCAAAGTCATCTCTCTTGCTTATTTTGAATCGAACATGGAATCAAAACTCCTTAACTTTTTTGATGATGGGAGAAACTTCATCTGGGGTGGATAAATCTCGACTACATGCGGACCGTCTCATTCGAGTGTATCGAGTAAATGATGTTCAATATCTTGGCACAAATTGTTTTCACTTAAACAGAGGATTAAATTCAGTAACTTGTGCCCCTGAATCGCTCTGGCTTCTAGTTATTGACCATTACACAACAATCAATGTGAATTGACACCCCCCCCCCAACTCATCTTCTCCTTGCCCTTTTTCATTTTCTGCCTTTTAATTTATTTTAGATTGCCTTGTAGCTATCTTTGGATTTCCTGACAGGCTGGGATCCTGTCGAGTGTTATTCCTTTTATTGGGTCCTCCTTAATGCCCTCGGCCGATTTTGCTTTCTTCTGTCCTCATATTCCTTTAACTTTGTTTCCTCATTGCTCCTTGGGGTTCCTTCCCATTCCAGCTGGTTTTACTTGGACAGACCCACTTCCCAATTTTTTCCATTGTTGACAATTGATTGATCTTGGACGATGGATACACATCAGCAAGAAATTCGGACCATGGGGCTATGCTAACGAAGATGAGGGCGACACTTCAGCAAGGAAGATGTGGGTCCGTGGATGACATGTATAGGCTTGATCCATCGGAACAGTTGGCTGATGTTACAAGAAAATTGGAGTTCACTGGAAGCCCAAGAGGAAGAAACTTGGGGATAACCATCTACTTTGGATGAGCTTGTCACGTACGTCCATGCACCGCAAGGTCATTTCTTGCATGGATTCAGTGGGCCCATTTCCCTATCCATGGCAACAGTAGATTGCCCTTGGACTGGAACGTGGGCCCAGAAAGTGAATGTGCGGTTCAGATTTATTTTGATCAAGTTGAGTGACCTAGCTTGATTTGATTTAGCATCTACTTCGAACTTAACTCTTGATCTAAAAAAGAAACATAAAAAAAAGAAGAAGAAGAAAATAGACGTGGGTGATGGCTAAAGATGGAAGCACCTATAGATTTGTCCTTCTACTCCCTAACTATATTCAAAGATGCAATTTCTTTTCATTACTCTCGTCCCCTCACTGTTTAGGTCTTGCCATCTACCACCACGTTGATTATTATTTGTTTAACTTTCAAAAACGTCCATTTCGAAGTCAAAATGTTGACAATTTGAAAGAAATTTGAAAGAAATGATCCCTGATTATGATACAATTGATTAGCTGCTAAATTTAGGTGATGTGCCATTTACTTGATAATTTTTGCCACACCAATTAATAAACTAAAAAGTCAATATGTTATATGCTTTTTTATTGTTCGAGGTTGGAAAGGATCAATATAAACCCTCTAAATGTTCCTGCTGGATCAACATATTTTCTTGGAAACTGCCGCAATTTGTCAGAATTTTATTCTCTTCCTATAAAAAAAATAATAAAATAAAATAAAAAATCTTAAAGCGTATTTCTCCATCAACTTGAGTAGAGGGTGCATGGGGGGCAAGTTAATTGAACTTTGGAACAAATATGGTAAGAGTGGAATCTTTCGGGGCAACATCAACATATCTCCATAATAAAATTTCACCAATTCAGAATATGAAATTTTACCAATCATCGAGGAGTCATTTTCATTTACTCCTCAATGGAGGAGCAGCACATGCCACCATTCTTGACTAACTTCGTCTGCACCCAGAGTTAGGACAGCAATTTCGCAATATGAAACTGGAATAATATAAAATTTATCGACATTGATTCATTGTTGTTATCATTATGTATTTTACCTTCACTAAAATATTCCTTCATCTATGGCTAATTATATTTTGGTTGAATTGAAAGTTGGGGTCTCGACGTTGACCTTCGAATCCATTTTACACATAACACAATTCAACCATCGGTGCCCCATTTGCCAAACTCAATCCCAATTTTCAGCGTTTGGTGTATTTATTTTCTAGGTTGGGTAGAAAAAAAAAAAAGAAACACTCAAACTCTATTTATCTAATTATTTCCTTTTTAGTTTTGGTTATAACAGGGTCAACCCCATGTTATAAACATGGGTTTGGTCAATCTCCCGCTACTAGGGTCCATGGTCTCTCCCAACCAGACCCCACAAGTAATTCATAAGTACCATTGTAGTGCAGCTTTTTTTTTTTTTTTCTTAATAATTTTTTTATAGGGAGAAAGAGATTCAATTATGATTGAGATCAAATTCGATCGTTCATTTATAAATTTTATATTTGGTGTTTATTATATTATATTTAATAAATTAGTGATTAATTACTCGGTGTCAAAATCATGCGCTCGTGTTCTTAAGATGCAAAGAAGGACAACCCATTTTCTCTTCAGCCATTTTGGATCACAGCTCCAAATGGGGTCCAACCCCATGTTTGTTGTTAGTAAACTAAAGAATGAGGAGTGCTACAGCAACCCTGACTCTCTCTCTCTCTCTTTTTTTCACAAAGGATGGAATCCACTATCAACTAGAAATCTTTTATTTCTCTCTTTTTTTTCTTTAATTTTATATTTTTTTGGCTGAAAAGCTCATTGTCATAACCAATTCCTTATCATGATAAAAATAGTTTCATACGTTTTCTAGTCTGGCAGTCATAAAAAAAACTGAAGACACTAACTGCAGTTTCCCTTTTAAGAAACCTACTTTTCATCGGAGGATGAGGGTGACACTTCAGCCTTCAGCTTATCCCTATTGAACAGCAAATTCCAGTGCTACTTAAATCCTCACACCCTCTGTGAATTGGGCAACTCTTCGCGCGTTATCCCTTCAAACACCATAGCTGTCAACTATGTATCACACATGGATAATGGATAAGAAGTATACGCCTTTACCAGAAAGCTTTGTTCTTTTCAAGACTTTTTCTCATTTTAATACTAGATTACTTCTTGTAATAGAATTCTATGAAATAATTATTTATTTATTTTAAAAAATAGAAATCCTAAGTTAGACAATTAGCTTAAGGAAGTCAAATCTTAGAAGTAACAACTCTGCTTTTCTAGAAGATTTGAACATAAATGTAGCAGCATTGAAGGAAAATGTGCCGAAATAGCTAATTTGGGATTGGATTGCCACATGCTCAACAAGATCTGTAATATAAGTTCAATCCGAAAGTGCTGGCAGGATGGGCCTACATATCCCAAAATTATCCTCATGTCTGCAACTTTTTGTGCTGATGGTTTGTCGGGTTTCATATTTTCAGCTTATGAATCCTGTTTCCTTATCCATTTCAGCACTTATCTATGTTGTTCTGTCAATGGATCACAGATTCTGTTAAGCATGTGTGGATGCAGTAAGGGACCAAGGTGCCTACTCAAAATGCCGCCGGCCAGAACTTCTCTTTGCCAATCCCCGCAAGTCATTCCCCCGTAGTTGTTTGTCTGATTCAAAGTTTTCAGAATCATTCCACGAAAAAGTTAGAAATTTAAAGTTTAATCGATTTTTAAAATAATGGCTTCTTAAGTACAACCGGACTAGACCTTAAGCCAGTTCCTTATTTTTCAAGTTTGATCGACCGGTGCCAGTAAACCATGATCTAAATGGCTTCTCAAAATGACAAAAAAAAAAAAAAAAAAACTTGGTTATCCAGTCAAGATACATTTTGATCTCGGAAACAATGCCAAATGGGGATTTGGGCTCATTTCCCTAATTGTTTTTCATAAAATACATTAGAATATTTGGTATATTGTAAAAAAAAGATGGGTTAAGAATGGACTATTTAAAACTAATTCGAACTTTATTTCATTTATTATCTTTATATATGTGTACGTGTGTGTGTGTGTAGGTTAGAACACTAGACAAAGAATAATTAAAAAAAAAAAAACAAAACAAAACACAGAGGTTGTGGTTGGGGTTTGGGTTTGTAGAGATTTGTTGGGTTAGTGGGCTTCTGCAGGGGTTTTGGGTTAACTGGCCACAGTGTTATGATCTACCTGGCAATTGGGTCATCAAGGGCTGACCTATGTGACATCGTGGCAATTGCATAGTTTGACAGTTGGGCGCCATTAAAACAGACGCTGTTCTGTCCAATCCTTAACAAAGAAGGATTTTGATAATGGGTCGTGAGGGAGCAAATTAGTTTGTTGAAGTTTCGGATTGATTTGAAATCCTCTAAACCCTTTTCGTTGAGCAGACTTTAGCTCTTCAAATTTAATTTTATTATAATTACTTTTTTTT
>CM034061.1:4191005-4217081 GCA_019804595.1 Bruguiera parviflora | reverse complement strand
GTGCTTCTTTTGGAAAAGCACGGGTGCGCCGTATGGAGCCTTCGACGGTTGAATGTAACCCGCATCCAACAACTCCTTTAATTGTCTTCTGAGTTCCTCTAACTCGGGGGGTGCCATTCGGTAAGGCACTGCAGCAGGGGGTCCCCCACCAGGGACCAACTCTATCTTGTGGTCCACCTCACGTTTAGGTGGGAGCTTCTTGGGCAATTCGGGAGGCATCACGTCCTTAAACTCCTCCAGGACGTGAGAGACTTCCTTAGGTACGATATTTGATGCGGGAGTATCCTTTTCACCCTTCAAGGATACAAGGAAGGTGGGCTGCAACTTCTTGACACCTTTAGACAGCTGCATGGCTGAGATTTGCTTGGGTGGAATGTTTGTCTCCCTAGCCAAAGGCATCATGCATGTATTGCCTTCCTCCAAGATGCACATTGTGTTGGCAAAAGGAATAGGTACAGCTTTAACATGGTCCATGAACTCCATTCCAAGCACAATTGGATAATCATCCATAGGTACAATAGAAAAGTCTACTAAGCCACACCATTCTCCCATACGTACCTCTACATCACGGGCAATGCCAAAAATTGACTTTGGCTCTAAATTTACTGCCTTAAGCCATCCTCGCTCCTTGTTATATTTGATGCCCAACCGCCTTACTTCCTCTTCTTGAAGGAAGTTGTTAGAAGCTCCGGTATCCACTAAGGCTTTAACCAGTTGGTTACTCACCTTTGCTTCCACATATAGTCGTCCTCTTTTCTCGGCTTTAGGCACTTCCACCTTGGCCTTGATGGCATTGAGAATTTGTAAGGAACCCATCCTAGTCTCCTCACGTTGTTGCTGTTCCTCCCTTTCTTCAGTGATGGCAGAAAGTTTGGCTTTCTTTTGGCAGTCCCTAGCCTTGTGCGGTCCGTCGCAAAAGTAGCATTTGAGAGGAGGTTTGTCATTGCCTTGACCCTCCCTGGTGTTCCTTCCTTCCCTAGGACCGTTAAACCTGTGAAAACGTCCTTTGTTCAAGGGGCTGTCTCCCCCACTCTTTCCCTTGCCAGCCCTATCCTTATGAGACTTGAGCTTTTCGAACTTCTTGAATTCTATTAGTGATTCGGCAACAGAAATAGCAGTGGCAAGATCTTGAACACCATGTCTTTGGATCTCCAGCTTTGTCCAATTTTGCAAGCCATCCTTGAATGCAAAGAACGCCTCCTTGTCGGGATAGTCCGGAATTTCCAGCAACACTTCGGAGAATTCCTTCACGTACTCTCGTATGCTTCCTTTTTGTTGAAGACGCCTTAGCTTTGTCCTTGCCTCCTCCTCAGCATTCTCCGGATAAAATTGCCGCTTGAGTTCTTTCTTGAACTCATCCCACGTGTTGATGATGCACGTACCCCTTTCGATATCATTGCACCTCCTTCTCCACCATACCATTGCGGTATCCACGAGGTATAAGGCAGCACTATCAATCTTCTTGGCATCCTCTGTGACACCAAGTGCCTTAAAGTATTGTTCCAAGCTCCAAAGGAAATTATCAACCTCCTTTGCATTCCTTGACCCATTATATGCCTTGGGTTTTGGAATATCAACCTTTGGAGAAGCAGCAACCACTGTTAGCAAGGCAATGCTTCCACTTTGAGCAATTGCCTTCTTGCAAAGGACTAGCTCATCCTTGGTCTCCTTCAACTCATTGGAGACTCGTTCAAGCTCTTCCTTCAACGGCCCAACCTCACAATGGAGAGTTTCTTCCAAGGTCTTTACTTGGTCAAGACACCTTGATAGGGCTTGGTTTAAGGCACCTTGCATCTCCTCACGAAGCTCTTCACTCTCCCTCTCGAGCTCGTCGATGCGCTGGTCTGCTACCTCAAACTTCTCTTGCCCATCAGCCACAACAAGTTCAACTACCGTGAGCCTTGAATTGGTGTCTTCCAAGACATCCCTCGACCTTGATCTCCCCCTTTTTGGTTGCTTCTTCGCTTCCTCAGCCACGTTGGTAATCTCACTGCGCGAACCCGACATCCTTATCAACAGAGTGTGCTTGCTGGTTGCAGAAACGATGCTCTGATACCACTTGTCACGGACTTGGCCTTGAACACCCAACGACCCGTGCGGCACTAGCAATTCGTCTAACTCGAATGCTAGTTCAGCCTGTTGCAAGAGCTACAATATTGCTAGCGGAAGATAGAAAGATGCACACAAAGAAGATAAAGGATGTGGAGAACTTGGAGAATAGTATATTGCTTGGATATCTTACAAATGAATTCCGTAAGGCTATATATAGTCCTCCACCCCTTCAATGGATGGCTAGGATCTATTTGATCTAATGGTCCCTATTCACCTTCTAGAGTATTCTATCTAACTTTACATCTTTCAAGAAGATAAGTGTGCTCTATCCAACTTTACGTCTTCCTAGAGGATAAGGGAGTTATCTACAAGCTTCTAGAGAATTCTACAAAATTCTGGAATTAAGAGTGGTGGCTGGAATAAGCCTCTTGGTATCAGAGCCAACCCCGACCCTTATGCCGATGTCTCCTGCTAAGCGCTTCGTGTGGAAGAAGTAGGCAAGAGGAGGTCCCGATTCTCGACGAGGACGTCGATGGATTCGGTGGGGGAGAGTGTGACGGACGGGTGTATGAGACCCGTCTCCCACATCGGATAGGAAGAAGGGGATCTTGGGGCATATAAGCGTGGGTGCTGCACACCCCAAAAGGTTGCCTTTTGGGGAGAGAGTAATGACCCCGTGACATATTGCACGAGGAGGGTTATTACATGGTCATTTGCATGTCAGCCTCCTGAGCTTGTTTTATTTGTAAAACCCCTTTCTGCCGCATGTCTGCAACTAATTGCTCAACGAAGCTACTTCAATAACCTCATGCTTTGTGATCTTTTTTTTTTTTTTTTTCTTTCTTGTATCAAAAGTATAGTTTTAAAAACTAGACTGAACTTCAATCTTGGGAAATCGTAATAACCCTAATTCTTCATAAACTTCCAATAATTTTCTCTCGATTTGGGTGAGACTTCCAACTAATTGAGTGATTGCGAACTCATGCTATTGATATGGAATCCATGAAGATGTATGACAATTAGGCAATTCGTTCCAATGACCCATAAAAAGAGTCCAAAAGGGGGATTTAGAGGAAAAAAAAAAGGTTTACTATAAAAAGAAGTAATTGTGAAGTAAAATTATTTGTTAACAAAAACACAATAACACTTATTATATTTTATTATAATAATAATAATAACAATAATAATATAAAAACAAATAATAATAATAATTTTATAAATAAATTAAAAAATTATATATGATAATTAAATTAATGTATTACAATGTTAAGATAATTTTATTTATATTATATAATAATAAATTTAAATTTTTATTTAAATATTTAACAAAATTAAATATATATATTTTATGTAATTTTTAAAATAATTAATAATATTTATTGAATATTATAAAATTTTTTCATTTCATAAATTCATATTCACGATTCTCACTAAAGTCGAAGATTACTTTAACGTTTGCTTGTAACCAAATTTGTACAGCAGTAATTTCTTGAAAAAAGAAGTACACGCGTTACAACATCAATGGCTATGAGATCCAAATGCATCACCGACGCGTCTGGTTAGCACACAGTCGCACAACACAACAAAACATCATCGTCTGTGTTTCCATCGTATCACACTAATGAATCTCTCTCTGTCTCTATCTCTCCCAAAAACCTAATCCAAGAGGGAGAATTTAAAAGGGAAAGATTAAATAGATTTCATCTCTGCTAGACTCACGGCGCGTAGCACGGAACCCCAGCCATGAGCCGATACGACAGCCGCGCCGGCGACCCCGGGTCATACCGTGAACGGAGAAGGTAACACTCTCGCTTCCACCTATACATACAGTCCACTATATGTATATGCATAAAGATTGAATTTTTATGTATAAAGATTTTTTTTTTTAGCTTCAAATTGAGTTTAGCGATTGTGGGTCTTGATGGGTTTTTGTGTATTTCTCATTTTAAGACAATTTGAAAACTCTACCTGAAAATGCTGACCCATAATTTCTAGTTTCTTTGTGTTTTGTTGTGAAATCAGTGTTTATTTAGTGACCCAAGCTATATTAATCAATGGTTTGTGTTCATTCGATGCTAAGTAAATTTTGTGTATAATTGGGTAGTTCATGGACCCACATTTGGATTTGTGGTTATTCTTTTGTTCTCTTTTCATAATCTTTTTCTTTTCTGATTTCTCTCCTCACTTTTTTTCTCTATTCAAGTTGAAAATGGCTTTTGGGGCTTTGGCATCATTGTTTTATGTTAATTTAGAGGTTTGGCTCGTGGTAATTTAATTTAACATTTATTTCGGGGAAATAGTGGTAGTAGGTCGGATAAAGGAGCTATCTTTGTCTAATTCATATTATTATGTGTTTGCAATTGCAATGTACCCCCCTCCCCGGTACCAGGGAAAAAAAAAAAGACAAAAGGAGAAGTAACTGGTTTTTTTTTTTTTTGTTTTTTGTTCGTGTATTTATTCTTGAGTTTGTCCAATGAACTTTGAAATGGAAAATTGACATTTTATTTCTTTTTCATATTTGTTATTGTTCTGTTTTGCTGTCTTCTATAGATTTGGAAGTTGTCTAGATAATTTTGGTCTGGGATTGTTTGAGTTGCATTGTTACTTCATCTCTGTGAGTTTGGTGTTGGTTTAGTAACTCAGGTTTTGGTGGACCCTTGAGATACGGTGGCTCAGGTCGATCTTCATCTGAGAGGAGGGACTATGACCGTGCAGAACCTCCAAGGAGGTTGGATTTGGATGGTTTGACTCCTTTTGAGAAGAATTTCTATGTAGAATCATCCTCAGTGGCAGCATTGTCTGAGAAGGAGGTTGAGGCATATAGGCAACGGAGGGAAATTACTGTGGAGGGTCGTGATGTTCCGAAGCCTGTTAAGTGCTTTGATGATGTTGGCTTTCCAGGTATGTAGTTTTGAAATCTTTGAAAATCTCTTTCTGTTTGCTTAAATTTTCACATTTGATTAATATTGGCTGCATGGGTTTGGAGAAAGTGTTTTGAAGTAGGCACTTATTAATTAATGCCAAATTTAAAGAGTAGTTACCTAGTTGGACAATCCTACTACTTTTATCACATTCAGTTGCTGTGCTTTTGTGTTGTTTTGGCTCCCTGGGGGGTGGGGGTGGTGAGGGGCACTCTGTCATTCTTGTCACTTCATATTTGTCCTTATTTTTAATTTTCTTTACATCACCGCTGCTCAGTTAGGGAGGTTCCAAATCATGCTACTCCAGTTGTATCCATTAGGCATTCCTACTGGCTACATCTTGGTTATGTTGATTTTCACTCCAAATTGATTTGTTAAATTTCTAAAATTTTCATTCTGGGAATAATTTTCTGTTGGTAATAATGTTTTATTGAATAGATACTCACTAAGGTGTACTTGCATCATTTCAGAGTATGTAATGCAAGAAATTACTAAAGCTGGGTTTGTAGAACCTACTCCAATTCAATCTCAAGGATGGCCAATGGCGTTAAAGGGCCGGGATCTTATTGGCATTGCAGAAACAGGATCTGGAAAGACGCTTGCATATCTGTTGCCTGCAATTGTGCATGTGAATGCACAACCAATTTTGGGTAGGAAGCCAAAGTCTCTGATTTAGGAAACTTCACAATATTACTGTTGATGCTTTGTTTTCTCTTAATCTCAGAATAGTCATGAAGTTCAACCTTTTTTCTTCTCTTTTCCCTCTCCAGCTCCTGGGGATGGCCCAATTGTTTTAGTTTTAGCTCCAACACGTGAACTTGCTGTTCAGATACAACAAGAAGCTACTAAATTTGGTGCATCATCGAGGATAAAAAGTACATGTGTCTATGGTGGGGTTCCAAAAGGACCTCAGGTGCGTGATCTACAGAAAGGTAGGTGGCTGTTGAGTTTGAGATGACATTGCTTCTCTAATCTGAGTTTCCCGAACTGGCTATTGCCTTATACATGGCAAGTGAGTTTATGATAGCTCCACTATTATCTTAGATTTTTTAGTATAAGGTATCCTATAAGTACATGCTGTTAGGGAACCTAACACTGCAGTATTTGTTTCTGATTTCAGGGGTTGAGGTTGTTATTGCTACACCAGGAAGGTTGATTGATATGCTAGAGTCACATCACACAAATTTGCGACGAGTCACATACCTGGTTTTGGATGAGGCAGATCGAATGCTAGACATGGGCTTTGAGCCTCAGATTCGGAAAATCGTTTCTCAGGTTTGTTCTTTTCTTGTTTTTGTTATTTCTAATTGGAAAAGCTCAATTGTTTAAAAATGAATTATAAAACTACTGAAATCAGAGAGAGATATGGAAATCAGTAAGTGGGCATTTTTTTTCATCTTAGTATGACAAGATCTTTACATGCATCTTATTCTCTAATTTCTATAATGTTTCTTTCTATTCTGGTTTTGTGATGCTGTCCCAGGATTGATCATTTAAAAATTTATAGCTATTAGCAGATGTCTCAACTATCCCTCTTAAAGAAAAAAAAAAAAAAAAAGACTATTGAATGCTCATTGGGTATCTATACTCAGTTTCTGAATGTTTAAAAATTGTGATATTAAGTACCTTAAGTCTACAAATGAGTTCCTCTTCGGATTTTTGTTTGACTTTCAATTCAGGTCTTTGTTTTGTGTTTGAAAAAGAACACTATGTATTATAACAATTTAATTGATTGCTTGGATTGGTTGCTGTGTCCCTGCTGCTCTTTGACATCCTCACTCTCTCTCTGTCTCTCTCTCTATGTGCCATGCACAAACACTATAATCTTCTCCCTTCTACTTTTGAGGTTGTTTAACATTTTATTGGTAATTCATTGCAGATTCGACCAGACCGTCAAACTTTGTATTGGAGTGCGACGTGGCCCAAAGAGGTTGAACAACTGGCAAGACAGTTTCTGTATAATCCATATAAGGTACTTGTATTTGTAGCTTCTGGGGGCCTATGTGCCATAAAAGACATACTTTTCTTAGAATTTGGTGTAATTCAAAATCAACAGTTCATCAGATCATTGTGATTGCCATTTGTGCTGGCTTAAATATTATTCTGCACCGTTATTTGATTGACTCTCTTTCCATTTCGTGCAGGTGATAATAGGATCTCAAGATCTAACAGCTAATCGTGCAATACGCCAAATTGTTGAAATTGTGTCTGAGAATCAGAAATATAACAAGTAAGACGTTCTTTTTCTTGCATGATTTCTTATCTTTTTAATTCTTCATTGCTATTATCCCTGTACTGGGATTTGTTTTGATACTTTTCCTTACATTTCTGCGCATTTCAGGTTAGTGAAGTTGTTAGAGGACATCATGGATGGCAGCCGTATTCTGATTTTCATGGATACCAAAAAAGGTTGTGATCAAGTGACTCGGCAGCTTCGCATGGATGGTTGGCCTGCCCTTTCAATTCATGGAGATAAAAGTCAAGCAGAAAGGGACTGGGTCCTTTCAGAGTTCAAATCTGGAAAGAGTCCTATAATGACTGCAACAGATGTTGCAGCTCGTGGGTTAGGTACATATAGAATGTGCATCATGCTATGAGTTCTCAGTTCTATATTATTACTTTCAGCATTCTGTTTTCAGCATAATTGGTTACCTTTAGTTTGTTGGGCTTTTCTTAGATTGCTCATTATGATTCTTAATAACAAAATTGATGTTATTCATAGAAAATAGTTAAAATCTTTTTGTCATTCCTGTTTCTAATGCCTACTATTGGATTTGTTTTGTGTGACATGCACTTTCTTTGTGATGTCTGAAAGTAGAGGTCGCCATCTTGGCAAGAATTTACTCAGACCATTTTTAGCACCAAAAATTGGAAATCATTGGCAGTATTAGTTCTCACAACATTAACTCATTTGTGTCCCTTTACTCTTATCATGTGATATTCGGTAATTATGTTGAGTAGGTTGCATATATTTTATGTGTATTTTCAAATTTTTTCTTGCAAACAATCTAATTTATTTTGTACTTCTCTGGTTGGTGTTTGTTACGATTTGGCTCTTTACCATCAATGCTTTGTTTCACCCATCTGTTGATTTTACTGCATTCTTTTCAAACTTTTTGTTGGAAGTCTTGCTGTGTTTTAGCTTGCCAGAAGGACCTGTGTTTGTTGTTTAGGTTCTTAACCATTTTGCTATTTCTGACATCGGGGTATTCACCTAACTTTCCTGCCTCAGTATTTGGATTGATTATTGTTCTGTCTTGGTGGCAGATGTGAAAGATGTCAAATTTGTGATAAATTATGACTTTCCTGGATCCCTGGAAGATTATGTTCACCGAATCGGTAGAACAGGAAGAGCTGGAGCCAAAGGAACAGCGTACACTTACTTCACAGCAGCGAATGCAAGGTTTGCCAAGGAACTGATCACCATACTTCAGGAAGCTGGGCAGAAGGTCAGCCCGGAGTTGGCTGCAATGGGCCGTGGTGCACCTCCTCCACCATCAGGTTAGTTGACAGGAGTTCCTTTTTGGGATGCATGCCCGCACATGTATTGTAAGGCTAATTTCTTTGTTATTTTTTTGGGAATTCTTGGATGACTCAATAGTGATTGTTAAATTTGTTTCTCACCTTTTATAATGACGGGTGATGACTCTTTTGATGATTCCATTCTTTTGATGATTCCATTCGCCTGAGACGAACTCTTGGATACAGCGATTAACTTTTCAAGCAAAACACTTCTTTGTATGTGTGCGAGCAATCAAGATACTAACTTTTTAAGGTATGTTTACTGAAGTAGTTGTGTTGTTTTGCGTTTGATGAATCAGGTGGTTTCCGAGACCGAGGAAGGGGTTACGGTGGCGGCCGCTCGTGGAGCTAATTTACAAGCTTGACAACCGGTCATGTCAAGGGGAAAATTTTTATGACAATGTAGAATCTAGGTGTCTTTTGCTGTCTGGTTTTGCTTCTCTTTTAGTACGTTGGTTTAGCTGCCATTGAAAGTAGAACAATTAACTGTGTAAGATAAACTTTCATTCATCAAAGGATGTCAATTATGTACCATAATCTTCAAGGGTTCAGCTTTTCACTTATTTGACAACACTGTAACAAACATTTGTGTGGAAATTCTCTATTACTTTGTTTCCTTCGGACGTTCAAGTTTGATCTAAGTCTGCATATTTCCAAGCGTGGTCATGGGGACTTTAAACATGAGACGAGCAATTTCAAGGGTCTTTCACCTTTTTTCTTTGGTTCATCGGGAGTTCATTATAATATTGTTGGTTCCTTCTTCCCCAGGAATTTTACGAGCTTTATTGTGATTGCCTAGGACATGGCAGTCCAAGTTTCTAACAGTGCAAGAGCTTAATAAATCAGTAATAACTTCACTGGGAATCTAAGAACGGCCATGGCAAAGCAATGTCTAAAAGAATCAATTTTTAACCATTATGTATAGTCAATAAGTTTAAAATTTAAGGGTGAGATCGAGTTTGAACTTCAAACCCCCCCCCAAAAAAAAAACAAGAACTATCTCATTTAGATTAATTGCGTGTATTCTGTCAGTTTTTACTTAACGGGTTGTAGTTCAGTGTTTGTCCGAGGATTTTGGTTCATTCAAGTATTTCATAAGGTTGCAAGTTCATCGGATTCAAGATATTTTAGAATATAAATTTATCAAAATTTTGAATATTTAGATTTTAGAGTCATTGAGTTTTAGATGCATTAAAATCTGTTCATGGGTTTTGAGATATATTAATTTTTAAACCTTTAGAATTTTAGACTTTTAGTTACTTGGTTTTTCTAATTCAAATTATCGGTATTTTGGGCTAATAATTCTAACCGGAACTGTTTTCAGGTTCTGGTTAGTTTCTAGTTAACGGAACATTGGACAGGCGTAATAAGAAGTGTCTGATAGCAGCAACAAGAACAATCTCAATCTCAATCTCAGGTAAGTATCTCGATGTAAAAGGAAGAGTGCCGTAGAGACTGAGAAAGAGAGACAATGAGCAGCCAAGAGGGTCCAAAGCTGTACACTAACAAACCCAAGAAAGGTATCGCTCAAAAATCAATCCCTTTTCTAGAAAATGTTATGCGCCAACTTGTTTTGTACACCAAAAATCATTTTTTATGTTTTTCTTTTTTCGGTTGGTTCAAAAATCTTGTTGTTAAAGCATATTTTAATTCATTTTTGCTTTAATCATTAGAGGATGTTTGTCTGACTTGATTGATATTTGTTTTCAATAACAGCACAACTGAGGCAATTGCAAGAACAACAAAAGGTGAAAGATTTCTCCTCACCATCACCAACAAAGCCAACATCATCATCATTACCATCATCATCATCATCACAGTCAGCCGCAGCTGCATCATACAAGATGGGGTCTCAGTCTGGACCTCCTCCTCCTCCTCCTCCTCCCCCACCGTCCGACCCTCAGCTTCCCAAGGAGTCCTTTCTTAGGCGTAACAAGTTCCTTGTGCCCCTTCTTCTGACGGTTAATCTTGTTGTTGGAGGTCCGTCTCTTTGATTTCTTGATCCCACCTGTGATTATGTGTAACAGTTTGAGTGGATTTCGATTATGCTTAGAATACTGGAATGGGTGTTCAAAATCTGGCACCAAAGATTGGATTTTTTTGTTGCTGGTTAGTGTTCTTGCGATAATTTGGTGTTACAATGGGTGTTCAAACATGATATTCTTGACATACTAAAAGGGTAGTAATGTTTTGAGCTAAAGGTTGAATTTTTTCTTGTGTAGCTCAGCGCCATAATGGATCTTGTACTTTTTGCTGCCATGTGTGTGATGTTCTCGTTTAAGTAATACATATTTTTATTTTCCTTTATCTGTGTACATTTAAGCAACAGGTGCTGAAATGGTTTTTTTGATCTTATTTCAAGAATAAATTTCTCAATTTTGTTCTTTACGTGGGATAATTATTTTGTTGATATAGGCCTTGGGACTTTATTTGAAGATGTTGAAAATTGAAAAGCAATTGATGATTTGTTTAGATCGGGTAATGTTTCGAGGAACAAGAGTAATTTATGTGTCATGATGAGACATTTGGGCAATGTTCATCTATTAGGTTGATGTATGCTTGGCCAACCATTATTTCCAAGGCTCTTTATTTACAAGAACTTTTTCTGGGTTTTTCAATAATTCTATGGTCACTCTAGGAAGGACTAAATAAGAAATGAAAATATTCATAATAAAGTCAGTGTTGCACCAGTTGGAGATAAATTGAGGGAGTGATGTTTACGTTGGTTTGGATATGTGCAAATGCCTCAAGTAAGAGGGGTGACCAAATTCAGGTGGATGGCTAGAGGAGATGGAGAAGACGACCGAGATTGACTTGGAAATCTCTAGTTAGGAAAGATTTAAAACAATTAGATCTAATATGAAGCTTATACTCTAGATACCGTGCCATTGTTTTGCATGCATCTATTGCAACATAAGTTGGAGTTCCCAATTTGCATCGCCTGGTGGCATTTGGCTGCCATTGGATTATGTCGGACACTTTTGGTTGTGCAAGTCAGGGGCATCCACCTCCTTGTGTCTAGTGGTGAGAACAAGCACAAACTTGAAATCAAGACACAAAAAAAGGGTGTTGCCTGCGGAAACTAGTCATATGCAAAAGCCTGTAAGATAATATTTTCGAGTTAGAGATTCATTGTATAAAGCAAAGAAACTCAATACCGTCTGAAATAGAATAACCCATAGGTGAAGAATTGCCCTGGCTATTTGTTACATTGTCCCCAAGATCCTTAACAACAGAAAATTGACAAAAGTCTAAAAGAAATAAATGCTCATATTCCCCTTTCAAAAATTGGGAAATCCTGGTCTCAGTAGTCTAATAGTCTCAATAAATGAAGGGAGAATGTTGCTCTTCGAGGTCATTTATTTCTTTCCAGATAGTGGATTTAGCTCTCTGTATTAAAAGGTCTGACTAATACAGTTCAGGAGCCTAGTCAGGCTCTTGTTTACCCTTGCTGTAGTTGAGATGAGTGACACGGTTGACATGAGATGAAGAAATCCTATTTCCAGGTGGATTCGTGTTCAAAAGAGGTTGACAAGAAGTAACTTTCATAATTGACTTGACCTTATTTCTTTATTTAAGCCACATGTTAGCTGGTTAATCAGTTGCATGAAAAAGGAGTTCTGTATGTCGTATACTTCAGGATTGCTGATATTGATCTTGTTTAGTTGGAGTGGGTTGATTTTATGTCTTCCTTTCTAATGTTTTGGGGATTTCTAGAAAATTTTAGGCTTGAATATTGTCGATAGACATGTTTAGATGGGATAGGACGATTGTCATAGGTTTCAAGACTACTACTATGCATCCCTTAGATCATTATTGCAGCAACTCGATATTATTATCTCTAGGTGAGCTTTTTGGCAATTGATATTAATACATCCTATTAGTGTAAACTTCTTTTTATTTTTTTCTTGCCAATGTTCGGTACTGCCTGAAGCTTCTGAATTGCTTCACATGTTAACTTATAGGATATGCTTTTCTTTCTCCTAGACTGAGGTTCTTAACATTTTGTGCAGCTTACTTATTCATGAGAACAAAGAAAAGGGATGCAGGCCCGGGGGAGGAAGTAACTGTTACTTCAGTTTCATCCACTGCTACTCAAAATGCTCCAGTAATGGAGAAACCTACATCATTGCATCCCGTGCCGCGCGACCCTATTCCAGAAAATGAACAACGAGAACTACTTAAGTGGATTTTGGAAGAGAAACGGAAATTGAAACCTAAAGATCCAGAAGAGAAAAAACGCATTGATGCCGAGAAAGATATTCTCAAACAGTTTATTCAAGCCAAATCCATCCCAAGTATTTAGTTCTTTACCCTTTTGTTGAAACTCTGGCATATCAGAAATTTTTCTCAGTGGTTAAAAAATTCACATTCCAATCCTGTTGAACATCAATACACCTTTATGGTTGTGTTTTGCGCTTGTTAAATATCCGGGCATCTGGCCATTTCATCAGAATGGTTGCATCACTTAGACTTGCATATATTCTTTCTTCTTCGTCTGTTGAAGTCTACTGTGATTATTGCTGCTTTGTTTTTGCTGCAAGGCAGGTGGCGTTCATGCTCATGTCATCTTTAGAAGAATTCTGATTGACTGTTAGCTTGCTGCTCCATGCTTGGTTTGTACATCATTTGTTCATTCAGTTATGCTCCGTGTCACGATCTGACATTGTTTACTTATTACGATAATCTCAGATTCATAAGAATGCTGAAGTCTTAAATATGAGTCCTTTAACTGGGGGATGAAACTGGGAGACTGCGAGTCAAAACAGATAAAGGCGAGTCTTAGTATAGCAGTAAGGTTATTCTATTATAAACCGAGGGTCACAGATTCAAGTCATAAAAATAACTTTTTAGTACAAATGAGGACGAGGCTGCATGCACCTAATTCTCTCGTTAGATTCTATAGTATGAGAGTAGCATGCGTCAGAAATGTCTTTTGTTAGGTCAGGAGGATTATACTACGAATCATTAGAACAACCTTTATGCCAACTTTTCTTCTCTCCCTCACAAACACACACAGACAATCTACTATTTGTGCAAATAAGGTTACACACATCTAACCTTTTCTTAAACTTTATAATATGAGAGTGTCGTGCACTAAAAATGTCTTTTTTAAGTCAAGAGGCTTATACTCCGAATCATTAGAACAACCTCTTTGTCAAGTTTTCTTCTCTCTCTGGCATTTGTTTGGATTTCTCTTTGACGGTCAATCCTTTCTGCAACTTGTGCAAGAGTGAGGCTAAACCAGGGAAACTAAGTCCTTGCTGTCATTTTTGTCATAGTTGCTATCTGCTCCAGGGAAACTAAGTCCTTGCTGTCATTTTTGTCATGGTTGCTGTCTGCTGGCTTACATCATCTTCGGTGAAAGATACATGTACTTCTCTCAAATCCATCTCAATTGCTGTCCACTATGGGGAGCATATTTTCCAACTTTTGTTTAATGGAGAAATTCACATGGTGTCATGGCCTATTGAAAGCTTGCACAAATTCGAAAGAGGATGTGGACAGCCACCCAATATTGTAGTAAAAGGTTATACCCCCCCCCCACTATGTACAAGCTTCCAAAATCAAACCAACTGAAACCTCCAAGCAGATTGGTTCTCCAACCTCCAAATTATATATTCTTTTCCTCAATCAAAAATGTTGCCCCAAGACATTCTGACAAATAAACTCCAAGCTTTGAAACCAAAGAGAAGCATATCCGATATATTCTCTAAGATTCCTGCAGATTTACATGAATTAACTAATGAAGCTAGACAAACCAGAGGGAGAGAGTATCTAATTAGTGTGATTATCACAATTAATTATAGCATTGATGTGTTCAGAAGAAACTTATTTATAGGTTTAAGTGGTTTGAACAAGCAGCTAAAAGGAAAGCAAAGGAATGAAGTTTAACAATTAAATACATTGGCAATCAAGAAGTGGGCCAATTGGAGTTCCACATGATTCGACAACAGTCAAAATAGAGAGACTTGTGAAAGCCAAAAGGATGGATTGATTAATAAGCCATTCCCCAAAAGAGATGGCTTTTGTTTCCTTTCCTTTTTTTTTCCCCTCCATATGAAATAGACACTATCATCCATCCTAAAGTGTGCCACACATAATATGTTTTTGAGAGCAATAATGACTAGAAATTGCCTTTGTTTACTACTCCATGTATGGTTCATGGGGCAGGCTGACATAAACTAGAGTATTTGTGGCAAAGAGAGATGACCATATGTGGCCTCTCCCACGATGAATGAGAGATACAAAGAGAGAGAGAGAGAGATGGATATGAAAGTAACATGATCGATTGGCTTAATCTATAAAAATTGTTAGATGGCCATGTTCTCTATTCACCGACGTATAACCATCACACAGACATACCGAACTTTAACATCACATGCAATCAAAATATTTATTTCTCACATGCTACCTAACTATTTATTTCTGATAAAGAAGGAGACTAATGTGCACACGAAGATTGGAAACCTAACCGAGTGCATAGAAACATGCAAAAACATTGCTAAGTTCCCATCTTAGGCGGTCCAAATAGTGGGTTGAGTTCATCTAAAAATCTATCTTGCACATGTGTGGAATTAGGTGATAATTGTAGTGTAGAGAGCAAGAGAGAGAGAGAGGGGGAGAGTAGAGTTGGGACAAAAGTTGTGGAAAAGATGATGATGGGGGATGTTGTTGGACAAATTGAGTCTCACATGAACGCACGAGGCCACCAGCTTCACATACCAATAAGAGAAGTCTATCAAGCCACTGTGCCACAAGACAATCATGGAGTTGTGGGGACTTCTTCTTTCTATTGCCATGGCTATAGATTTTATATATGCACCCACATGTTATATCATATCAATTAAAACACACTACTTATGATGGCACCAATACATAATTTCGTCGAATTAAGTTAATTTTATGAACTATCGTGAAATTTAAAACCAGATCATTACAAGTGAAAAATAAAAACAAAAACAAAAAAAAAAAAGTGGGTACAAAATGAATTAAAAAAAAAGTGTTCATTTTTTGCAAAGTGTGAAAGATGGGGTTTTCTAGTCTTATCAAATTTCATATTTCCTTCCTTCATTTTGTTCTAAGCATGCAAATTGAATATTCTGCTTTATCGATGCTCTGATCCTTCCCTCACTTCTAGGGGGTTTGTGTGGCTCTCACCTCAAGTCTCCTCCTCTCGACTTTCTATGTAGTAGCTAGGCCTTTATTTTAGCCGAGTATATATGGGGAAAATTTGACACTATTTTCACCAGTCAAACAAAGCTTTTATTACATGTACGATGTGTTTCTTTTGACACAGATTACATGGACGTGATGTGTTAATATCATAATCATTCATTTTACATCTGTGATTTCTACCGTTAACTTGATGCCTCGAACCGTTTATCAATAGGATTTTATGTGATGAATATAAATATAATTTATATAATATAAAATAATATTTTAATATTACATAGATTTCATATAAAATTTTATTTTTTTTATAATTCTATTTTAATATATTAAATATTATCTATGTGGTATTATTATTTTATTAGACAATGAATTTTTCAAATATTTTTCTAATCGGGAACCATGTCATATGAAGTTACTGTCAGAACAAATGAACTACACTAGTTTTCTCTCTCTCTCTCTCTCTCTGTCTCTCTTCTTTTTCGGAGGCCATTGGATTCTTTAGTAGAATTAAAACTGAAACGCATTACCTTTGTCCATTAATTTGACAAGCAAACATTTCGTTTAAGTCCAAATTCAAAGCAAATTCTTGACCAGGCCTTGTTTATTGAATGATTTGTTGACTGATGCATGCATAAAGTTTTGGTAGTCATTTTCAAGGTTGAAAATCTGAAGTTCAAGTTTCAAATAAGACCAATTAATAAAAGAAAATTTTGTTTCGTTCTTTATCGAAAGACATTTTAAATTATAAGCTATACTACCAAAAATTGGCCACTCATATCCCTTAAAAATCTTTTTTCACAAGAGGATGGAGGCCCATCCTGTAGTTTTCGTCTCACTAGTCTGGTCAAATTTGAGAACTTTAATTAAAAATTTAAGTTCTTAATGTTCCTTCATAAACAGTTAGCAATAATAGTCAGTGGAATTTTCTCGGGAAGCTTAAAAAAAAAAAAATATATATATATATATATATATATATATATTCTCCATTACATTCTATCATTATGCCTTAAGGTGTCAAATTACACACCAATCTCAATATTAAATATATTCTTACATTTTTAACCTTGAACTTTGAACATAACCTAATAATGATGCTTATTGGTCGAGTTTACAATGCAAGTAATAATTAAGCTCGAAAAACCAAAAGACTTAAGTAAATTAGCAAATTAATCTCGTGCATCTATCGCCATGAATATTACCTTTTAGTTTAAAATGCTCAATCCTCTCTTATTATTCTCGTATTTGAGACTACAATAATATTGAAAATCGAACTCATATTTACATGTTTTGAGTGGCGACCCTTATTACCATTGGAACACCCCCACCAGACTGAGATTTTGCACGTATAAATGCATTTCTACTTTTCAACACAAAGTAAAGACATCATCTCTCTATACTCCCCGTGATTAAGCGTATTTAAGCAAGGAAAGAGAGAGAGAGAGAGGGCGAGAGAGAGAGAGAGAGAGAGAGAGAGAATTAAGCAAAGCAAGCGTGCGTGTGGAGGCAGAAATGATCAGTAACATGGACAACACATTGTGGGTTGTGCTACCAATAATCTTCTTGTTGTCAACAATCATTCTCTACAGGAACAAGCTTAGTTCCATCATCATCACCGTCATCAGATCGTCCAAGTACACAACCCCACTTCCTAGAGGCACTCTTGGATGGCCTCTTGTCGGAGAAACCATTGAGTTCATTTCTTGTGCTTACTCAGACCGTCCTGAAAGCTTCATGGATAAACGTCGCCAAATGTAAGAAAGAAGGACACCTCTCATATCTCTTGGTTGTATTACGAATGATATAGTTTGATACTGTGTGTTTATATCGGTAGATCTTTGCAAAGATGAAAACAAAAGGGTGTTTAACTTATTTTTTGGTTAAAACTTTATTTGCCGATGTGTTTGTAGGTATGGAAAGGTGTTCAAGTCACACATATTTGGGAAACGTACGATTGTATCGACAGATTCAGAAGTGAGCAAATTTATGCTTCAGAGTGATCCAAAGTTTTTCGTCCCGTCTTACCCGAAATCACTCACCGAGTTGATGGGAAAATCATCAATCTTGCTCATCAATGGAAGCTTGCAAAGGAGAATACATGGTCTTGTAGGGTCCTTCTTCAAGGCTCCACATCTCAAAGATCAAATCACTAGAGACATGCAGTGTTATGTACAAGAATCAATGGCAAAATGGAGAGATGATCAGCCCATTTACCTACAAGATGAAACCAAAAATGTTAGTGTACTAACCAAATCTCCCCCCCCCCCTCCCTTTGTGTTTGGTGTTTGTGTGTGTTACATTGGAGTCCATCCTTGAAGTCTGATTTCTGTCCTCAGCCCCCCCCCCTTTTTTTTTGGCTAATTTCAAAGATGAGTTTTTGAGAAGAGTTCAAAATAGACACCCAAGAAAAAACAAGAGATGTCATCAATCTTAACCTATGTCTGGCTTCTTGTAAGGTACTTGCCCTTTTTATGACAAAGTGAGGGCCCCCCCCCTCCTCTCCAAGTGAAGGGAATGATTGACGTTTGAATTTTATCTCTGGCTTCTAGTTAAGTTCGAAATGATTTTGCTGGAGAGTAACAAGTTCGGTAGAGCATGGGGTTCACATTAATTCTTTTGCATGAAATCATATTTTCTTAAAAATGACACTCCTATTAATTATACCACATCTCACTATTACGTATAAGGAATTTCATGTTAACTTAAACTAACCAATTTTAGTGTTAATGATGTGTTTCTCGTTGAGTGAATATTGTGTGTGTTTCCTCTGACTCGAAGAAAATAATAATAATAATAATAATAATAATAATAATCATACCATGCATTCCTTTCCAATATTCACCGTGAATTTTCTCTCCAGATTGCCTTTCAGGTGCTAGTCAAAGCATTGATTAGTTTGGATCCAGGCCAAGAAATGGAGTCGCTAAAGAAACACTTCCAAGAATTCATTTCTGGTCTCATGTCTCTGCCCATAAACATACCTGGAAGTCAACTTTATCGATCATTACAGGCAAGTTCTGCTAATCATAGACATAACATAATTCATTGCATTCTTACTATGTTTCTTCATTAAACCAACAACCCAAAATGGACCAATCTTTTCTTTTCTTTTGTGTTCGACAATTTTTAACCGTAACCAACAATAATAGATCTAGATCTGCGCGTAGTGTTTTGAAATTTTATCGTTATGTCTCGGTACAAAACACGTTCAATGAACAAAATTTTCGGATTCAGGCAAAGAAGAAGATGGCTAAGTTAGTACAAAAGATTGTTGAAACCAGGAGGCATGCTGATGTTGGCATATCAAATGCACCGAAGGATGTGGTAGATGTTTTGGTTAATGATGTTAGTGAACAATTAAACGACAAGTTAATCGCCGACAACTTGATCGATATGATGATTCCGGGGGAGGATTCAGTGCCAATTCTCATGACTCTTGCAGTAAAATACCTTTCAGATTGCCCCTCTTCACTTCAGCAATTGACGGTATGATTTTTGAGATACAATACTCATTCTTTTGACTAATTTCACTATGCCATTTTCAGTTTTTTCTTTTTTTCTTTCTTTTTCATTCTTTGAGCAAAATTTCATTGTCACATCTGTGTTGTTGGTCTGTGACAACTATTCTTGCTACTACGTATGTTTGTTAAGAGCAACCGAGATATAATTGGTTTCCATAAATGAAATGGTATGCTTTTCTTTCCTCTTTTTTTTTTTTTTGGATAAATAAAAAAAGACATTGATTTCAAATAAAAATTGATATAGTTTTATCTGTTGAATTTACAGTAATTATATAATTGTACCAAGACTATCTAGGAAATTTTGTTGAGTAACTGCTAGACTTTTAAAAGATTTTACTGATGATTTTTACTCAATTGTCCTCTTGATACATTGGCAGGAAGAGAACATGAAATTGAGGAGTCTCAAAGCTCAGCTTGGAGAACCACTGACTTGGACTGATTACTTGTTATTACCATTCACTCAATTAGTAAGTTACTTAGCCAGCAGCCATTGAAAAAGGACTAGAAACATTATTATTAGTAACTATGAGACATGAATTAAATCCCTTTTCATTTGGCCAGGTGATCACAGAAACTTTGAGAATGGGAAACATTATTATCGGAGTAATGAGAAAGGCCATGAAGGACATAGAGATTAAAGGGTATTTAATACCAAAGGGATGGTGTGCAATTGCATACTTTAGATCAGTTCATCTTGATGAAAATAATTATGACCAGCCTTACCAGTTCAATCCGTGGAGATGGCAAGTAAGACATGGCACTTTATCCTTGGCATTATTTTTCTCTATTTTACTTTTTTTTTTTTTCTTGTTCTCAAAATTCATGGAAAGGAGATTATTTGACAGGATAAAGACGCTAGCTGTAGTCACTTCACTCCATTTGGAGGTGGGCAAAGATTATGTCCTGGAGCAGACTTGGCCAGGCTGGAAACTTCCATCTTCTTACACCATTTTGTCACTCAATTTAGGTGATTGCCTATATAACTATTATAATTGCATACATCTAATCTTTCCTCAAACTAAACAGTCTAGGAGTTTCAAACACGAGAATGTTCTTTTATGTATTTAATCTTGCCATATGAAAAACTTTAGATGGTGTGATCAATTATGGTTATTGTGGTTAATGCAGCCACCAATTCTATACTGTAATTATTAGTGCAATAACTATTATTACTATAATTTTGGGGTCTCAGGCTGCAATTATAAGAGATTGCTTGAAGATCATATTTTTCTATCACTTGCTTACTAAGATGAATGATAACTGCTTGGTCCAGATAAATAATGGGATTATGGGCATATACAAAGAAGATGCATAGATCAAAATGGATGCATCTGTAGAATATTTCAGTATATATATATATATGTATATATATATATATATATAAGCCTTCGATCATCAGGGATATATTTGATGGTTGAATCATGATTGAACTAGGGTTGGATGTGCATCAAGTGAATTAAAAGTTCAAACCAATGTGTAAAATCGGTCCAACCTTGAAAAGAACCCAAAAGAGAAAAAAAAATGCTGGTCCAACCTGATTGATTTGACTGCTTTTGTTTAGGAAATCATTAAATTTAGCTTATTAATGAAAAGGGGATTTTTATAAGGTATTCTTAGCATTGATTGATCTCTTTGTTTTGCATGCAGGTGGGTGGCAGAGGAAGATACCGTTGTGAATTTCCCCACCGTGAGAATGAAGAGAAGGATGCCAATTTGGGTCAAAAGGACAGTAGACCCTCTTGGTGCTTGTGCTTAATCAGCCACTTAAGCAGATAACTTTTGGCCTACAAAAAGTTTAAAAGAGAGCAACTTGCAATAATTCACTAAATCCAACCAGAAGAAGACTGAAGGAATTTGAAAATGATAAGGAATGGCCACGATGCGCACGTGTGGGGATGCATCTACAAGAAGCTTAACTATTTGTCATCTTTCAATAAGCATTCGGAAAAGTTACATAGGGTGCTCGAGTTGATGTGTTCCTACCATTGATTATAGTAACCTGTGGTCCACGTCAAGGACACATCAAATTGACTATTGTAACTTTGCAAATATAGACGGTAGAATTTTTGTATAGTATACTCAAAGATTTTTTTGGTGGGACCACTCTTCCCAGTATCAATTGGATTTTCCATTATTTTTTCTTCTCCAGTCTTCTTCTAGCACCTGAAAGCATGTGCATTGTTGTCAAAGATGGCCGAGGCTGAGCGCACAGGCTACTGATCTGTGTCCATGTGTCCCACTGAACCATTTCCTTTTTTTTTTTTTTTTTTTCGGAGCAAATTGATGGAAGCCTTATTTATTTATTTATTTTTGCTGGTTCATTTGTTTTGATAAATGGGGTTTGTGCAGCAATTCATAATTTGTACAGGGAGGGTTGGAACAGCAAAATCTCTTATGAGGTCCGCCATCTTAAATTCTTCATCTGTCAAGTGAAACTCGGAGCGCTTTTAGTTGAGAAGCCTAACAATGGAATCGTTTCTTCTATCAGTCTTTATCCTTCGGGGGTTATTTAGTCTCTATTGATTAAAATATATAGCATATAAAAATTATGAAAATATTTTTTGCATTTGATAGGATGGATGGATAGAATTTTTCGACTTGTTTCATTGGATGATATTATACAAAAATTGTCAATTTCAGTTCAAGAATTTTTAAAACAATGCAAATATACACCCTCGAGCAGAGCAAATAAGTTTGTTTTGCCAAAAACTCTTTTTTGTCTCAGTGAAGTGAATGGCTTGGGAATTGCAGACAATTAAAATGGTGTCCAAAAGAAGCCCACCTCTTTCCATATGCCTCCCCTACTGTCACTCATTTACTTATTTCATATGGCCTTACACAACCCAAGCCCAAGAAATGTTAATGTACCCAAAAAAGGGGGATAGGCGAAGGATCATACGGTCCAATGAAATAAAATACAATAAATTCACTAAAAGAGTTACTTAGTTTTTAATTTCAATTATAAGATTTAAATTTTAATTCATATAAACTCTTTTTTTTCAATTTATAGATTCAAGCAAATGAGACAAAACCGGAATGCAGACCAAAATTAAGACCAGTCTCCCTGGCAATTGCATGCTTAAATCTAAAGTACGGTACATTTAAAAAAAGATAGCAGACGGTAAAAGATACTAATTTATTTATTGGTAAGTTTTTTTTTTTTTAATTAAGAAGTCTGACAGTAAGTTACACAATGAAAGTAACTCTTTTCATTTTCATAAATTTCATTCTTTTCTCAAATTTAAAACCAAAATTTTTACTAAATATTCTAAAAAACGGTAAAACATTTTTTTCCCAGGACCTTCTGTGCTTAACCCAAGTTTTCTCCGCCAGACGCTCAAGAGAAAAGGTTAAAAAATGGAATATGAAACATTGAGCAATTTTGGCAATAAATATGAACTATACCGAAATGGATAATATGATATACAAGTGTGTGTGTGTGTGTGTTTGCACAGGGAATACCAGTCGTCTTCCCCATGACTACTGACGTTTACTCTCTCTGGCAAGGCGGCTCTTGGCGGTGCTGGACTTGTCACTAGCATCCCAAGATTAGGCAAAAAGTTGGTGCTAAGATCTTCAATCATCAACTTCAGTATTGAAAATAAAACTTGGAAACACAGTGGTGATATCTCTGGAAATTACAAACATGCAAATGATTCAGGTTAGAGTGTTGTTGGGATATTGTTTTATGGTAACCATAGAATGCAATTAAATTCTAATTCAAATGATGCCGTGGAAGTGATATGCTTTTCAATAATTGAGATGAAGAAATGAGCAAAAACATGGGGTTAAGCTTGAAAGCAAAAGTACGAACAGTAGATCATAAAAGTAACATATGGTGAAAGGAGGAAGAGCGTACTCTAAATAAGGAAGAGTCATGTTCTTCAAGAGCAGAGGGTTCCGAACTGCAAACTCTTTCCACTCCTGTTTGTTGATTTTACCATCTTTGTCAGTATCTGCATCGGCAAATGTCTGGGCAAAGAAAGCAAATATTCTATGAACTTCAGAGGGCAAGGCATATATTTGTGAACTTAAACAGTTAACATCTATCAATCAATTATTAGCTACTAGCTGTTTTCTAACAATTAAACCAAACATAGCTAGAGGAAAAAGTTGATGGACCAAAAAGAGCAGTGAACAGGGAAAATCCTTCTCTACCTTATTAATGATAGCTTCAAGATTTTCCTCTGAAAGCTTGATGCCAGATTCCAACAATATGGCATTCAGCATCTGACGGACCTGAAAGCTACCACAACAGTCAATAGCTAAACAAATGAAAAAAGGCATAGCATTCCCAATGCAGGTGGCTCCTACACTGTGGGGGCATGTTGTTTGAGACATTATCTGTGCCATGAGTAAAGTGCAACAGAATAGAATAGAAAATGATATAATCCGAGTCTAAGAAGCAACAAATTTTGCCTCATCTAATGGTGAACACAAGATCAAGCATTTTAACAGATTGATACTGGGGGATGGAAACAAGCAGGGAAACAGACTTTTTTTCTTAAGCAACTCATGTTTCAGATATATCCAAGCTTGCAGTGTACTTACTTCTTCCTTCTCAATATATCCAGTCTGTCTCAAATCATACAGCCTAAATGCAACTGCACAATATTAAAGGGTCAAACGAATTAATGTATCTTAGAGAAAATGATTTCAATTCCAGTCAGATTAAATTAAGAAACGACTAGATGCTCTTGCTGAATACTCACAATCAATTTTATCATCTACAGGGAAACGAGGATGAAAAGCATTGAGACCATGGACAAATTCCTCAAACTCAATAATTCCGTTTTTCTTCTCATCAAAGAGATCAAATACCTACTGAGAGAAGCTTTAGTCACTAAATGAACTCAAAAGCACCACATATCAATAGACAAGAGGAACAAGAGATAAATATCAGCACACATGATGCTAAAGAACTATGGCAGCACAACAGCCATAGTATCCATGGAAATCTATTTTGCAATGCTAAAATGACACGGGGCCAATGTGTTTAAACTTATAGATAACAACACAGACAAAGTGTTTTTCCCTATCCCAGTATGGACAAACCAACACAAAACAAAGGAAAATAAACAGAGAAATGCATCATAAACTTATCTACAGTTCTTTACCGCACATATTTGCATGACAATCAGACAAGTTCTTTTTATGCTTGCTTATATGTGTCTCCAAGAGTAAATAGTAATTTATTATGACATGATCATATTAGCATTTGAATATCTGTATCTCAAGCAAATCGATCAACAATGCACATTATAAAGATCCTGTTGCAATGAATTACCCGGTCGAGAAAAAGGTTTTCCCCACTTTGAGTTTGCAGGAGTGCCAACTGGAGCTCTTCCTTCAAATGATAAAGAATCCAAAAACATAAAAAGAAAATTACGTTACTTAGGTACTACAATGACCCTCAATCATCCGAATATTCGTTTAACACACACTGACAAAAATTCAATCCCTCTACTTTCCCTTCTCCCTCCCCTTGTTTCTCCTTCTTATCAAAGCTAGCCAAATACCAATGATATAATCACGGATCCACCCTCCTACTCTGTTCCTAAAGGCATTCCAAAATGTCCGTACACCAAAAATGGAAATCAATTCTATAACTTGAAAGGAAAAGGACAAATTACCTTGTGTATGAGGCCATCGTCAATAATTGAACTACTCAATCTCTTGAACAACACAAGCAAAGCCTCCACTTCATTCACAGTAACTGCAGTTGTCACCAACTCAAACAGATTACCATACCCACATACATGCATGTATCAATAACATTAGAAAAACTAGGAGATAGATTCCAAAGATTTTTACTAAAATGTTCCACCAACCACCATCACATGCCATACCAAGAATTTAAGTAGTGCCCCATAAATGTTTTTTTTTTTTTTAAATTTCTCTTTCTAAAACATTATTTATTTTATCCAGCTGTTTAATCAAACCAAACAAGACCTTACATGTACATACACACATAGATGCATAATGCACATACATACATACATACATACAAAACTTTATGTATTTATGTAAGTATGTTAATGTATGCATGTATGTATGGTAATGAATGAGGAAAAAGAGAGAGCGTGTACGGACAGAGAGAGCTGCGAGAGATGCGAACGAGGTCGTCGAAGGAGAACTGGAGGCGGACGCCGGGACGACGGTGACCGTGGAGATCGAAGCAGCCGGCGAAAGCAAATATCACGGCTTCGATTATTCCTACGAAAGGTATGATCACAGCGCACAGCTTCTCTCCCAACGTCAAGTAGCTCGATTCACCGTCCATTTCACGTCATCCACAGAGAAAATGAGAGAGAGATTCATACGCGCCGAGAGAAATCTCTCTTTTCCTCTCCTTTTTCTTTTTTCCTTCGGTTTCTCGGCAACCAAACAGAGAGTGATTTACTTCTCAAGCACTAATAGCGAGAGACAGAGGGAGAGATTATCTTTGTCTCTCCCTTTTTTTTCCCCTTCGGTTTCTCACCAACCAAACAGAGTAATTTCCTTCTCGAAGAAGAAAATGAGGGAGAAAGAGATAGAGAGCGAGAGAGCCGTTTGTTTTTCCTCTTCTTCTCTTTCTGTTTCTCGGCGTCCAAACAAAGCAAAGAAAGAGAGAGAGAGAGATTGAAGGGGAAAAAAAAAAAAACAGAGATTTTCTTCTGTTTTCGCTTCGTTTCTTAGCAACCAAACATAATTGAAGAGAGAGGCCTCGAAACGATCCTTTTTTTATTATATATATATATATATATATACACAATGAATCCGCATGTAATTCACATGGTAAATTTGGTTTTTTGACTGGTTCTTTTTCTTACCAATCTTTTGTCTTCTTGTTTTCCCTAACCACGCGCAATTCACACGTTCGGAGAGCTTTCGAGAAAAATAAATAA
>CM034061.1:4101798-4189298 GCA_019804595.1 Bruguiera parviflora | reverse complement strand
ATACAAACTGTGCAACAAGAATTATAAATTATGTAATAGATGTGAAAGAATATGTAACTAACTATTAAAAATTGTATTTCAAATTGGTTATATATCTTGTTTCACTCGTTGCACATTTTATTTTTTCTATTACATATTATCTATTTTTTGACAAAAAAGTTTGAATTTAATATATATATATATATATATATATATATATTCAATTTAAACGTATGAAGTTCACTTAAAACATGGTCTCGGTCACTTCTGAGTCAAATTTCCCCCATATTTATCTTAGTGGATTGGACGGAGACACATGGCGACTCATCCATAATAGCCATAAAGAAAACGGAATTAGCCATTTTTTTTTTTTTAGTAGGTCTCAATTTTCATGAAATGTCTACTGCTATGGACTGTCACGTAGTTTAGGGACTCATAGAATTATAATTGTAGGAAAATATTGGTCAAAAGACTAAATGGTGACCTTATTGTGCTATCTCACAACCAAATAAAGCCTGTTTTCAGGGAAACAAAAAAGGAAATATAATTTTTAATTATTATCATTTGTATATTTTAGTTGAAAGTATTTGGCCATTGCATTTGTTGTGGTCGTGATTCACATGGTCGAAAATATTTGTCAATTGTAGGACAAATGAACACTTAAAAAATGCAGTCTAGTTGAACTGACCAACATAAGACTTTCATGTTTTCTAATAAACAAATTTGAGGCAAATAAATAAATAATAATAATAATAATAATATTGCTTTTTCCCCCACATGTAATGTTTCGAGTCGTACGATTCTTGAATTTTTTTTTTCCTGGGGTATGTATTAAAAAATTAAAAAAAAAAAAAGAGGTCATTTTATAGACCACTTTTCATGGAACTTCACGTTATATGGGTAAACTAAGAAAGGGGCTAACCAAGTCAACGATTTGAGGGTTGACTTTTGCGTTTGTTGGGTGGGAATATATTTCCATTGATGGTAGCATACGCCAGGCTTGCTTGCCGAGTGAATTCAGCAACAATGAATCATCTAAGAAATGAAAATTTCAAACACTTATTTCTCGTTATTTGGGAAAGGAACCATCGAATTATTATTAGAATGTGTCAAATCACAATTCTAAAAGTTAATAATTTTTTGAGTCCTTATCTGAATATTGAGTATTGATATACTATATAATTTTTTTAAAAAAAATTTAAAATACAAATAATATTTGACATGGGTTTCACCAACTACTCAACTATTTTCATTATAGGACCCAAAAAAAAAAAAAAAAGGATATGCATAAAAGATTTAAAAAAAAAAAACCCACATTGGCATTGTTTGGAAACCAATCTCAACAATACTTTGTTGATGCGATCAATTGAGTTGTTACAAAAATTTAGCTAATGTGGTATCATTCGAGTTGCTCACCCATACATAAACCACACACCAATAACCACTTGTTATAAATAGAAAATCATTGCTCCTTTGGGTCACATGAGCAAACCAAGCTTAGAATCTTATAACTATCCTCCATTCTTCGAGAAATTATAAAAATTGTGCAATTAGTTATGATAATCATTTAATATATGATTATAATCAAAACAAATATATAATCAATAATAATAAATTGCCAAATTACTCAGTACCCGATTTTCACCCATTTGAAGCAACGATACAATAATTCTTCGAATTGACAAATTGATAGTCACAAATTGACAAAGATATATAGGATTTTAAACCAAAAAAAAAAATGTTATTATATAATAGCATCTTAAACCACCCTTATTATCTAAACTATAGCTCTGTCTTTGTAATATTTATCTCATAGAAATTTATCCTCACGACACCCTTTTTATAAATTTTTATAATTTTATTTTCAATTTCGTTATATTTTTATTTATGTTTTATATTTTTAAAATTTATTTTAAAGCAATTGTTTGGTAAAAAAATTTGATTAAATTGTCATTAATTTATATTTGATAAATATACGATTTTTAACCAATTTAATTATTTTTTGTCTAAATAATTAACATAAATTAAAATTAAAAAATATAAAATGAAGTGATAATATAGAAAATTTAAATTCAAATTATAAAAATCTATGAAAATTTAAAATTAATTTGTTATACTCCCCAATCTTGAAATTAAACTTCTATATTAGAATTAGACTTCTATCTTAAATAAATAAAAATATTTTTGGACAGAAATTATACCTCCTTTTTTTTTTTTTTTTGCTTACTAAAAATTGCAACTATTGATTTATTCTTAAAAATAAAGAAAAATGAAAATATGAATAAAGCAAGTAGAGGGAGAAGGGGAAAAAAAAAAAAAAAAACAGAAGTTGCCAAATTATTAAATTTAATAAACCCGAAGGTGAATTTGGGAATAACGTAATTTCCTTTCCAGTCCTCCTCCTCCTCGTCGTCAGCTCCTCCATATCTTCTCTCTCAGCCACCGCCGGCGCTGGCGCCACCGACAGCGTTGCCACCGCGTTGGGTCCTGCTGACCGACTCATTCTATAATCACGGCCGTCAATTCGGTTCCACAGAAATCAAATGGCGCATCTTCACCAGCCGTACGATCCTTATTACCATCTCCAGCCATTGCAACCGCCGCCGCTGCCACCGCAACAGCAAGTAGCGGTGGACCCGAACGGGATAAACACGCTGTTCGTGTCGGGGCTGCCGGACGACGTGAAGGCCCGCGAGATTCACAACCTCTTCCGCCGACGATCTGGCTTCGACTCTTGCCAGCTCAAGTACACTGGCCGTGGCAATCAGGTAACCAACTAACTGCCCACCACTAGTTTCCGTTTTCCCAGAAAAAAAGAAGCAAACTTTTCGTTTGTTTCCCGAGAAAAACTTCCTTAAATCATTGAATTAGATCAATTGACCAGTTTGTGGATAGCCTTTTTTGTTCTAATTTATTGGAAGTGTTTTTGCAACAATTTCATTGACTTTTTTGGTGGGGTTTTAATGTTTAGCCCACTTTCTGTTTGTTCCCAAGAAAATTTTCTAGAATCATTGAATTAGATCAATTGACCAGTTTGTGGATAGCCTTTTTTTGTTCTAATTTCTTGGAAGTGTTTTTACAACAATTTCATCGACTTTTTTGGTGGGGTTTTAATGTTTAGCCCACTTTCTGTTTGTTTCTCAAGAAAATTTTTCTAGAATCATTGAATTAGATCAATTGACCAGTTTGTGGATTGCCCTTTTTTTGGGTCGAAGTTATTGGAAGTGCTTTCGGATTGTTTTTGCAACGATTTCAGTGAACTCTTTTTTGGTGGAGGTGGGGGGGGGGGTGGGGTTCGGGGGCTTATAATGGTTCTGTTTGATATTCTCCTGAGAATTGCACTGTTAAGTATTTGGTTATTCTCTTTCTTAAATTGGTTCCAAATAGGACTCAAATTTGAGACTAATAGGCCCTGGAGACAACTTTAGTACCATTGAGCTCATTAGTGGGTATATGGTTATTCAATGGTTGAGGCTCCATTGGATTTGCTTTAAAGGTTTTGAGAGATTATTTAACTTAATGGATAGTAGTCAGAGGTGGGAAAGATGAAAGCTTTTTGGATTTTCTGATGTTCTTTGGTTGCAGGTTGTTGCATTTGCTACATTCTTTAATCACCAATCGGCTATCGCAGCAATGCACTCTTTAAATGTGAGAATTATATTATCCTTTTCCCTCCTTTCAGAACTTAGTGATGGATATTTGGTACCTTGTTTCTTGGATTTTTATGCTTTAAACAATGAACAGATATTTGCTGAGATGAGAGCAATATCAATCCATGAACTGAAATTGCTCCATTTTGTTTTTGATTTTTTTGGGCATGAAGCCTATAAAAGTTTTAAGGACAGTGACAATATTTGAGCTCTGGAATATGTGTACCTTATGGTACCCATTCTTCTTTGTTGAGCATGTTTAGGGAGTGAAATTTGATCCTCAAGCTGGTTCCACTTTGCACATTGAACTTGCAAGATCAAACTCAAGGAGAAAACGTAAACCAGGTACCAAGTTGCTGTTTTCCTGGTTAAAACTATTTGATACTTGTTACAAGTGCATGTGAGATTCTCAAGTATACTTCTTTCTTCTACAGGCGGTGGAGCCTATGTTGTTATTGATATGCGAACTAAAACAAAGACTAATGCTCAAGAGGCATCAAGTGATGATGGTAATTACTTGGCCTGATATCAATATAAGTGGCCTAGGTTTCCCATTTGTAGTTCCCTTCCACACACTTGCTTCTGAATTGGCTTTTCACATTGTAACTTTGATCCTTTATGATTATATTGTTAAATCATATTCTACCTTCCTTTTGTTTTTGAAGTTATAAGAGAGACACTTACACATTACTATCATGTGGGTACTGTCCCCCTGAAAATGATATCATGCTGCACCTTTCTGCATTTGAATTGGCTTTTCAAGTTACAAGCTTGATCTTTTATATTCTTAGCTCTTATTTTCCCTCCTTTCATTGAATTACTAAGAGAAGCATGCATATTTTACAACCATGAATGCATCATGCTGAATCTTGTTTTGCATGCACAGGAGACAGTGACTCTGATGGATCACCAGCAACAGACAATACTGTGAATGCAAAAAGGTCGGAATCACTTTATATTTACTGATAAACTTACAATTAAATGCATACAATCAAGCTGCAAAGAATGTTAACTAAGTTCTTGTGAATCTATTGGTGCATCTCTGGTATTTCTCTCTGCCTGTTAATATGTATGAACTAAGTTCTTGAGGTTTATTAGCACATCCCTGAGAAACTTTTATGTCTGCTAATGTGCAGTGAGGCAGCTGATGAACCTGAAAATGCTGCAGCTGCTGTAAATGTAAGAAAATGCTATTGCCTTAGTCCTTCTAAAGCCATTCTGCATGTTTGTCAAAAGGCAGAATGACCAGCATTGTTTCACTGCAGTGTCTTCATTCTTGTTGTTGTGCTCTTTTCATTTTTTGGAGGTGTGGGGAAAATGGGGAGATGCTGAATCCTAGTGTCTAAGAGTTGCAGAAATTGTGGACTCTGTCTTGAAATGAAATGGTTTGCTGCAGGAGTATTCAGAAAAGAATGTGGAAAGAGGTGCTCAGCCTTGTTCTACTTTGTTCATTGCAAATCTAGGTCCAAACTGCACTGAAGATGAACTGAAGCAAGTTCTATCACAGTAAGTTCTGATTAATATGTTATTAGTATTGAGAATTGATCTTTTGAAGTGGAATCTGGCCTTCATTTCATACATTGTTCGAATATCATATTCCTTTGATGTTGATGAGTGAGTAAGTCATCAATTAGATGATTTCATTGTTTAAATCTTTTGATTTCAGAAACCCTGGTTTCAGCATACTCAAAATGCGTGCTAGAGGAGGAATGCCGGTTGCTTTTGCTGATTTTGAGGTATTAATTCTGGCAAAACAGGCTTTAATTTTAATGCTGCCAATGATATCTAGATGCCGGAAAGGTATATTTATAAGTAATAGAGAAAATCATTCTGTGTCCAGGTTTGGCTACATAGGTTCTTCCTCCGCTACTTAGCTTTGGTGGGAATTTGCCATTGCCTTTGCTAAGAAAGGCTTGGTTGGTGCCCGAGGAGGCATTCCCTAGAGATTTTAGACTTGTGCCCAATATACATAGAATAAAGGCTCTTGTGTGCTCCGGAGCATTTTATGCTTTTATGTTATTAACACGCCGTACATAAAATTCATACCCACTTAACTACTGGGTGACACATACCACCTCGTCCCTATATGGCAGGAAATTGAACAAGCTAGTAGAGCCATGGACAATCTTCAAAGCTCATTATTACCATCATCAGACCGAGGCGGCATGCACATAGAGTACTTATTCTCAACTTTTCTTAAAGCATTTTCATGGCAGTTAGATTTTTTAAGCATGACAGATACGGTGTTTCTCTTGTACACTGCAGGTATGCTCGGTCCAAAATGAGGAAGCACTAGATGAAAGGAATAAGGTGTGACCGACCATGCTATGGAACTGCATCCAATAGTTCACTAACTGCTTTGGCTTTCTAGTGCTTGGTTTACTGCTTGGGATGAAGATGCCTCATCGAGCTTGAGCCTTCAGGAATTTAGGCTTTCGTACTTGTAGTAGTGCTTCTCAATTTGTTATCTTGTACTGCAGGAAGCAAACAAATGAGAATGAAAAGTTGACACCTTTGTTTAGTTCTTGGCTCAGATGTATGTATATGCTTGGTGGGAATGCTTGAATTTTGATTGGCATGCTTGGTAGGGATGCTTGAATTTTACAACCAAATGATATTGACACGACATAACTACGTAAATGTTAACAAGAGATTGATGCGGGTCATATGCAGGCTCACAAAAAGTGTGGCATATCCTGCACTGTCATCCTTGGTTGATTTCAACTAAAAAACTAGCAAGATCAAAACTCTTACATAAATATTAGGTTATGATGGCCTGCTCTCCCCGAAGGCATCTGATCACAAGGTTTATGGTCATTATCTAGTGAGAAATGTATTTAACTCACTACCATAAGGTCACTCACCAGTTTCCATTCCATTAGGCCCCTGCCCCCTGCTTAATTTGCACGATTGGCAAAAGCATGCTCCTTAATATAGTACACGAAACCATCCGGGTCAAAGGCAGTAAACAGGATCTTAATATCAACTACAGATAACAGCCAGGGGGTTTCAGAGGGTTTCAGATTCCATATGATAAAAAGTGAAGGAAAATATTCAAATGGTAAATGATGGGGCCATGCCTATTATCATCCTAGCATCTTCTGGTGTCCTTCAGCGTGCAAATTTTGAGCCCATGATGACCCCCATCTCTCTTTCTAGAGAGGAATCGATTGCACATGAAAGCATGCTCCCTCTGCCATGATTGTACATTGTCCTGAGCCTGGCTTTGCATTTCAATATTGTGGCAAGTTTCATTAATAAAATCATGATCTTATCATTTTTTCTCGTGCATTGTCTTTGTCATCATTTTCTGTGTGCTGAAATTTACGATAAAGAAAGTATCTCTCTCTCTCTCTCTCTCTCTCTCTCGCTCGCTCTATATATATATATATATATATATAAAAGTAAAGTAAAGAGTACAAAAAAGACTTTATAAGTGAATTTGTATTAAATATCTAAATTTAAAACTAAAACTTTGTTATTGCTGTTATTGTATATGCCATTGTATTATTTTTTACAATGTCGTTTTTTCTTCGAGGTTAATGATTGGTATAAAAATGTTTTGGCTTTTGGCACATGCATGTGACGTAGATAGATATGTCCTTTACTTCATGGCACTTGATTCGACAAGCTACCTGTAAAGAAGTGTGGCTTCTAAGATTGAACGAACTTTTAAAAAAAAAAAAAAAAAATCTAATGTTTTGTCTTCATTAAAAGGATTAGGTTTGCATATTCCAATTGATTTTTCACTCTTTCTGTTCACTTTTTATATACTAAGCATATAAATACCAAATATTTTGCACACAACGTTTGGTTTCCATCAAAATTAGACAAAATTTGATGATGTTTTAAGAATGGACCTAATTGGTAAAATAAACGTACTCTCCACCTTACTAATTGACATGGACAGAGCATCCGAGCCCCGTTATTTCATGTCTCTTGTGTCTCTCGAGGCCACATCTATTGACCCAGCTCGTCTCGGCTCACCAGTACATGCACCGAGTGATGACCCAGCAGATGTCTAGCTCGACAATGTTTATGTCTTCCACCGTCCTCCACCAGGTTTAGATCGGTTGCTATTCTCAGACAATGCAAGGGTTCAATGGTCCCGTAAAACACTAGTTTTGACAGTTCTCTAAATAGGTCTCAGGCCATCCATATTCGATCAAAAAAAGTTAAACACAAAAAAAAAAAAAAATGTTTAGCTCGATATCCTTAGCATGCGACATGGCCTCTAACGATTGCCTGAACAAACAAGGTCACATCAAACCATGCACTTAAACCAGTTGCATCTCATTTAAACCCTTATTTACTCTTTTCTTAACCACCTCGTTGGTCCTCTCTAGCTTTAAGTTTCAAGGTGTTTGCGTGGTGTTGGGCCAGCCAATACGTCAACTTTTGACCCCATCACTGAAAAATGTTCAAATTTTGGAACCAGACCAGAAGAAAATAATTTCTTGCATATTTCTCAGTTCAGGCTTGATGTTGTACTACATGACAACTCGCCCTATTCAACTCATTCGAACAAGACTGCAACGGATACATTGTCCATATTTACATGGGAGACACACACACACACACACACACACACACGAGAATGAGACTATAACATGACACCGGCAAGCAACCAACCCAACGAATCTTAACCAGAAAACAGTAACACTTTTGATAAATTGTGGATTTCTTGGATCCAGTTACATTGTGGATGAGTTTATTCAATCTTTTACTCATAATTTAAGTATGTTACAAATTCTATACGGACAAAAGTACTCTTGGCCACATTTATTTCGACTCCATTTCCATTTCCGAGAGAGAGAGAGAGAGAGAGAGAGAGAGAGAGAGAGAGGATGTACACATTGACTATGATCCATCATTTGTCTTTGCTACGATGAGTGTAACATTATACATTGACTATGATCCATTATTGGTCATTTCCCATGAAGAGAGTGACATTAATTTTTCTTTTTTCTTCTTCTTTTTTTTTTTTAATGAAAAGAAATCTTTCGAGTAAATTTTGAAATTATTTGCAACCCTTCATTTGGAATATAAAATATACTTAAAAAACTCAAATTTAAAAATTGTATATCTACTACATACGATTAAGTTAGCCACAGATGGTTAAAGAGATGATAATAGCGTTGTCGTCGAGGGTTTAATGCAAAGCTAGTGCTTGATGTATCGTAAATTGTTGATTTTGTAATTAGACGTAAATTTTGAATTTTGAGGAATTATCTTTATAACAAAAGAGCGGTATTTTTGTTTTTCAAAAGCACAATAAACTTTTTTTTCCATTAAGTAAATAATTCAAATATTAATTTCAATCTCTAAGAATACAAAATATTTAAAACCCAAAAAAAAAAAAAAAAAGAATACAGAATATTCATTTTTCAAAATCTTTATAATAAAGAAATTCATTATCCACGTCGCTTTTGTGACGGATTTGTTTTTCATACTTATTAAAAACTATATTTAATCATAACAAAAGAAGTTGAGTGAAAATAAATCAAAAATTAAATTTTACGCCTGCATTGTATACTGTATGCAAATGGAAAATCAATCGCGAGTTCTGTCTTCGACAAATGCAGAAAGGTGGGTGTGTGCATTTATTGTCTCCATTATTGACAACAGACAATCATTTTGACAGTAGACCACATGCAGACATCAACTAAAGTATTGTCTTTTTTGTTTCGAAGATGCCATTAGCATTCCACGGGGTTCCAAAGCACAATTTAAGAAGTCATCTTCAAAATCATTTTAAGTCAAAATTTAATATATTTTATTTTATTTTTTAAGTATTAAAATATCATGATTGAATATTAATTATTAATTTTAGTTAAAGTATTTTTGTATTGATATTTTAATTTAATTTTTTCTGAAAAAAAAAAGAGAGAGAGAGAGAGACCTACTTGTGGTGATGATATTCTAATTATACACCATCTAGATTTCTTGTGGGGTGGAGTGGCTTCTGAATTGTTAGGTATGGACCACGTTTGGTAGCATTAAAAAGGGGATGGAGAAATTAAAGAGGGGGTTTCAATTATTTATTTGTAGTTCACAATTGCCTTGCAGACTTGAGAGGCTCTGCAGGTTTAGTGTGGACAAGGACAATGACTCTGCAGATTGAAATGTGATGTACATGTGAGACATAACAGGAGTTTGAGTTGTCAATTCTACTGTGTAACCACATATAATCTCTAGATATTCTTTTCGTTTATTTTTTTTTTTGTTTTTGATTTTATGGAAGAGAGATATACGGAATAATTTTTCTTTTTTTTATTTTTATAATTTTAGTTCTACTCTATAAATTGTTTCATCTCCTTGCAGAACATTTTTGAATCCGGGACTGAGGATTCCCGGTTGCAAATTTTTAACTGTTAAGAACTATTTGGATGATGATAATATACAAAAGAATGTGGCCTAAAGTTATTGTTAATTATGGTCTCACTTCTCTTATTGTCAGTCCTAATACGATTTCATGGTTACAAAGTATAAATTTTAAGATGAGATTTAAGAATTGAATGAATTTCAACTCTGCGTGTGCCACAAACCCTACCTAACTCACTTGATCAGACAGGATGGAATTGAAAGGCCAATCGCTCCCCACGTTCATGATTCCATGCCCACGCCAAGTTAGAGTCCTACACTGACTCAAAAGTCGAGAAGACAGGAAGCCTCCACCTCTGTGTCCATCAACTTGCAGAAAAATCACCGTTGAGAAAGCAGTCAGGCAAAGTTCGTAAAATGTAAAACCATAATTGATTAATTAATCACAGTTTTCACGTTTTTCTTTTCTTTTTTTTTTTTTGGTTGTTTATCCATAATAATGAATGATTTTTATTAAATAAGGTGAATCGTCTCTGAATTATGTACTTTAGTAAAACTCATCAATTTAAGAGTTCAAAGAGGAATAACATAACCCCACTTAATCATACATCACTTGCTCGTGAATTCCCACCGTTATTGCTGCCATTTTTACTTGCAAGATCAAAAGCATGCCCGAAAAGAACCTAACTCTTAAGCTGTGAATTGACAGACACCACACGGCCAAATGGGGCCTTGAGTTCCCACTCTTGGTCTGAACAAAGCTGGCCTAAGCCAAAAGGTCGAGTGCTTGAGTTGTGGATCAAATTACTGCCAAAATTCAAGTGGTTAAGAGGAATGCTTTCTTTTCTCAACCTTTTTATCTCTCTCCTTTTCGTAAGATGGCTATTTTAGTTTAAGGAATTTAAAAAAAATTTATATTATAGGTAAATTATGCATACATAATATAAAATATATTATATATAATATACAAAATTTTACGTGTTATTTGTATATATTATATTTGCATATATTTAGAATATAAGACTAATAATTCTGAAAATAATTCTAATGTTGTGTTTGGTAGACAAGTTTTGTTGGGCACCGGAGCAAATCTTCTCCCCTTGCCTTTCTAGACTATATATTTTTCATAATCTTAATCGGAAGAGGTATTGCACTTCTTTTTGGCCACCATGTGCTAGGAATATACATTTTGTTTAATGCTCAATTAAATCATGGGTGTGAGCATAAGCTGAATGACAAAAACAGGTAAGCAGGTTGTTGGGGGGGGGGGGGAAAGAAAACTTTCAGACTTTAGTGGTTCAAGTTGTCCTCTTTTATTTTGTTTTCTTCGGTCATTTGCTTTTCTCTTCAAATAATTTATCAGCATTGAATGAGTCTCATAAAATTTGAACACGTAAAGTAATAATTCTGCAAGTTCTTCCAGCCACCGATTTACCCTTTCTGTACGATATGCATGGATGTTATGCATTGAACTGTTTGATATCTTCTGTTCAAAATAAAGTCCCCATGTGCAAACAACCCCAGGTTAGTCTAAAAGGAATTCCTTGTCATAAAAAAAAAAGAAAAATTCTTATGGACTATTAATGCATGCTAAATGCTTCTTAATTATTTCCATTTAGTTTTCACAGTGATTTTAGGGTCAAAGATACATTATAAACTAAACTTGGTATTGTCATTAATGGTCACCCTTCCCCAAACTCAGGGCATGAGCACCCATATTTGGGGACACATTGCAAAAAACACAAAAAAAAAAAAAAACCCCACCTTCAAAAGACTGACAGCTAATCAGCTGACCAGAAACAGCCATATAATCATGTAGAGAACTTGTGAATGGTGAACTGTAGGGGAATAAAATGACTCAAGAGGGATTGTAATATATACAACTGCATGTTCACTTGCTTGGTTGTAAGTGTTGCGGAGCAGCAACTGCCACAGCCTACTTACTACAAAAGGGGCAAACTTTTGATCCATCCGAGGATGACTTTCATGGAGACCTCACTCGGTGTCTACCACCCCTTCTTGACTTTCATTCACTTATTACTGGTTTTCCTTTCTTATCTGTTTGTTGTGAAGGCTATATCCATTTGCACTTGGTGTGATCTTCAATGAAGATTACAAAAGAATGTTTAGATGTGATATTCACAAGAACGGCAGAACTTAGTTCCTTAGTATTCTTAAACATTTTTTTTAATTTAATTTTTCAATACTGATATAGTTCATATCCTCTTTTTTGTATGACTGATGTCGAGAAATTGAATATGACCTGCTCTTTTCTTGACAGCTTGTGTTTTCATTTGTTGAAGATTTTCAAGCTCTTTAAATTTCACATTATCGCACTTCATTTGCTAATCTTATTTGCTTTCATTTGACTATGCAGGTGAAATTTCTTGGATGTGTGAAAGGAGACTTGATTTCGGTTCTTCTTGCATGCAAAAGGCCATAATAGACGCCGTAAATCTGCTATTTCTGGTTGTTTTCTATCTGTCTTTGTTTGTAGGCTCTACTGCAAAGCACCAGACCAGGGGAAGCAACAGAAAGGACTGGATTTCTGTGATTGTTTCGATCTGTTGTGCTCTTCTTAGCATTGCATATTTTGGTGCTGGATTATGGGATCTAATAGGCAAAGATTATAAGCTCTATTACTTGAGCTGCTTGGTTTACCTTGGTAGAGGACTAGTCTGGATTTCCTTGTCAGTTTCTTTGCTTGTTACAAAATCCAAATGGATCAGAATTCTAGTAACCCTTTGGTGGTTGGCTTTTTCTCTATTGGTTTCAGCTCTAAACATTGAAACTTTGGCAAAGGCATTTGGCATTCAAGTTCTTGATACTTTGTCATGGCTTGTCAACTTTTTGCTCCTAGTCTGTGCTTTTAGAAACTTCAGTCACTTTTTTACTCAGCATGTACCAGATGAGAATCTGTCTGAACCCCTATTGCCCGAACAGGATGAAAGGAATCACTCCAGACTAGGCCAGGCAAGTTTCCTTAGCAGATTGACATTTTCTTGGATTGGTCCTTTGCTTGCAAAAGGCTACTCAAAGCCATTAGATATTGAAGACATCCCTTCTTTGATTCCTGAAGATGAAGCCAATATAGTATACCAAAATTTTGCTTGTGCATGGGATTCTCTTGCAAGAGAAAAGAGCTCTAACAATAACAGGAACTTGGTTCTCAGGGCCCTGACAAAGGTTTATTACAAAGAAATCATATTTGTAGCTATATGTGCACTTCTTAGGACAATTGCGGTAGCAGTTCTTCCTCTTCTGCTCTATGCTTTCGTAAATTATTCGAATCTTCCGGAGCAGAATCTCTATCAAAGCCTTTCCATTGTTGGGTGTTTACTTCTTCTAAAGTTAGTTGAATCATTGTCTCAAAGACATTGGTTCTTTGAAGCAAGACAGTCAGGAATGAGAATCAGGTCTGCCTTGATGGTTGCTGTCTACCAAAAGCAGCTCAAGCTTTCAAGTTTGGGCAGGAGGAGGCATTCAACTGGTGAGATTGTTAATTACATTGCAGTTGATGCTTATCGAATGGGAGAATTCCTTTATTGGCTGCATTCAGCATGGGCTCTTACATTGCAACTCTTTCTATCCATTGGCATCCTTTGTCTGGTTATAGGTCTCGGGGCCCTTACTGGATTAGTCCCACTTTTCTTAGTTGGACTTCTTAACTTGCCATTTGCGAGAATTCTGCAGAAATGTCAATCCCTGTTTATGATTGCTCAAGACGAGCTATTGAGGTCCACTTCCGAGATCCTAAACAGCATGAAAATCATAAAGCTACAGTCATGGGAAGAGAAATTTAATAATTTGATTGATTCCTGCAGACAGAATGAATTCAAATGGTTGGCTGAAATGCAGTTTAAGAAAGCTCATAGCACTGTCTTGTACTGGTTGTCTCCAACTGTTGTGTCTTCTGTGATCTTCTTGGGATGTGCACTTTTTAGAAGTGTCCCACTGAATGCTGGCACCATTTTCACGGTTCTCGCAACACTCAGGATCATGGGAGAGCCTGTCAAAATGATTCCTGAGGCTCTTTCTGTCATGATCCAAGTAAAAGTATCTTTGGATAGAATCAATAACTTTTTGCTCGATGATGAGATCCAAAGTGAAAATACAAGGAGAGATCCATCTTATAATCCTGATGAAATCGTTGTAATTGGAGAAGCAAAATTCAGCTGGGATCCTGAATTAGTGATGCCAACATTAAGAGACGTGAACTTGGATATCAAATGGGGACAAAAAGTTGCAATTTGTGGACCAGTTGGTGCTGGGAAGTCATCCCTTTTATATGCTATATTGGGGGAAATACCCAAAATCTCAGGAAATGTGAGTTACCCGGCAAAAACTAATCTTCTTTTATTCTTTCACTATGTTGTTGTTTGTCACATGTTTTTCTATGCTTATGAATAGGTTGATGTATTTGGATCCGTTGCCTATGTTTCTCAAACTTCATGGATACAAAGTGGGACGGTTCGTGACAACATACTCTATGGAAAGCCAATGGACCAGACCAAATATGAGAAGGTTATAAAAGCTTGTGCTCTGGACAAGGACATCGACAGTTTCAAACATGGGGATCTCACAGAAATTGGCCAGAGAGGCCTTAACATGAGTGGTGGACAAAAGCAGAGAATTCAGCTTGCTCGAGCTGTCTATAATGATGCCGATATCTATCTTCTTGATGACCCTTTTAGTGCCGTAGATGCACATACTGCTGCAATTCTATTCAATGTAAGGAACTGAAAAAAAAAAGAACATTTACAGTTCTTCAAAACCAGAATTACTCAATCTGAGTGCTATAATTGCAGGACTGTGTAATGAGTGCTCTAGAAAAAAAGACTGTCATACTTGTGACTCACCAAGTGGAGTTCCTCTCATCTGTTGATAAAATTCTGGTAAAATAGCTTGCTTTGTAAACTCTGTATATACATATCTCTCTGTTTGTGTGTGGGTGCGTGCATTTAGTGTCCATTTTCATTAGTGTGTTTTCAGTTTTCCTATCAAGTGATAAATTCATTTTGTTTAGGTTATGCAAGAGGGGCAAATCACTCAATCAGGAAAGTATGAAGAACTCTTGATGGCCGGAACTGCATTTGAACAACTTGTGAATGCTCACAAAGATGCAATAGCAGCGTTGGGTCCTTTAAGCAATGAAATAGAAGGAAATTCTCAAAGTTTAAGCTTGGTTCGACGAGGGGAATCAAATGCCTCTCATCCTGCCGAAGACAATAGCGGAGGAGAGATATCTGCAAAGGTTGCCCCAGGAGTACAGCTAACAGAAGAAGAAGAGAAGGAGACTAGTGATGATGTTTTAAAGCCATTCCTGGATTATCTCCAGGTTTCAAGGGGAACACTGTTTTGCTTACTGAGCATACTAGCTCAATGTGGTTTTGTTGCCTTTCAGGCTGCTGCAACTTATTGGCTTGCATTTGCAAACCAGATTCCCGAAATCAGTAGTGGCATCTTGATTGGAGTTTATGCCATAGTTTCAACTCTTAGTATTGTCTTTGTATATTTGAGATCCTTGTTTGCTGCCTATCTAGGATTAAGAGCATCTAAGGCTTTCTTCTCTGGCTTTACCTTGGCAATCTTGAAAGCTCCCATGATCTTCTTTGACTCCACTCCTGTGGGAAGAATTTTGACTCGCGTAAGAAAATCCTCATTTTCAAGAGCACTTGACCATCTTATGCTGTTTTCTAGGAACTGAGTGCATCATTCCAATAGTATTGATTATGTTTTCACGTGTAATCCACAGGTTTCATCAGATCTGAGTGCTTTGGACCTTGACATCCCTTTCTCCTTTGCATATGTAATGGCTGCATTTGTAGAGCTTCTAGCAATTATAGGAATTATGGCCTCGGTCACCTGGCAAGTTCTCATTGTAGCCGTAATTTCGATGGTAGCTGCATACTATTTTCAGGTAAAGAAAATTTTGGACTACTGTTTTCATTTCTTCTTCTCCAGGAGAAGAGCTGATCTCATTTCACGTTTTTTTCTATGAAAAGAGCTACTATTTAGCATCTGCGAGGGAACTAATAAGAATCAATGGAACAACCAAAGCTCCTGTCATGAATTATGCAGCTGAGACATCGCTTGGTGTTATCACAATAAGATCATTTAAAATGGTAGATAGGTTCATCCAGAACTACCTAAAGCTTGTGGACAAGGATGCTATTCTTTTCTTCCACTCTAATGCAGCCCTCGAATGGCTGATTATGCGAATAGAGACTCTCATGAACATCACCTTGGGCACTGCAGCTCTTCTCCTTGTGTTACTTCCAAAAGGCTATGTATCTTCAGGTAGAATCTCTTCGAAAAAGAAATCCACTTTTTCCTGTTATGGTGATTTCTACATTGTTATAAAAGTGTATAAACACAAGATCCACATTTTTGTATGCAGAACTTGTAGGCCTTTCACTGTCCTATGCTTTCTCTCTAACTGGGACTCAAGTTTTCATGACTCGTTGGTATTGCAACTTATCGAACTACATTATATCAGTTGAACGGATCAAGCAGTTCATGCATATACCGCCAGAGCCTCCGGCTATTGTGGAGGACAAGAGACCGCAGTCGTCTTGGCCCTTCAAGGGTAGGGTGGAGCTTCGAGAGCTGAAGGTGAGGATCAAATGGATCTTTTGACTGAACAAACTTTCCGATATCTTTTGTTCTGATATTCTGAAACCATTATAGATTAGGTATCGGCCGAATGCTCCACTAGTTCTCAAGGGGATCAGCTGCACTTTCAAGGAAGGAAGTAGGATAGGGGTTGTGGGAAGGACCGGAAGTGGCAAGACGACACTAATAAGTGCCATGTTTCGCTTAGTAGAGCCTGAAAGTGGGCGGATCCTCATAGATGGACTTGACATATGCTCCATTGGATTGAAGGATTTGAGGATGAAACTCAGCATCATCCCTCAAGAGCCAACTCTTTTCAGGGGTAGTGTCAGAACCAACTTGGACCCTCTAGGCCTTTACTCTGATAATGACATATGGGAAGTAAGCCAACTGACACCAGTTTCATTTCCAGCCAATGTTTCTGATTCTGATTCTTTACTAGCAAGTATCAACCTCTAAGTGCATGCCCACTTCATAGATTGTAACTTTTGTAGGCTCTGAAGAAGTGTCAGCTAAAGGAAACTATCAGCAGCCTACCTAATCTGCTAGACTCATCAGGTATAAGAGCATTTCATTTCTGATCCATTTCCAAATAATCAAGTTTTGAAGTGCGAGCTGATATTATTGATTGCCATCAACTTCAACAGTAAGTGATGAAGGCGAAAATTGGAGTGCCGGGCAGCGCCAACTTTTCTGTCTGGGAAGAGTCCTTCTGAGGAGAAACAGAATCCTAGTGCTTGATGAAGCTACTGCCTCCATTGATTCTGCTACTGATGCCATCCTGCAAAGAATTATCAGAGAAGAATTTTCAGAATGCACTGTGATAACTGTAGCTCACAGAGTTCCAACTGTTATAGACAGTGACATGGTTATGGTCCTCTCTTATGGTATGCATCCATTTTCTTTTCCCCTTTTCTCTCTTTCTTTCCCTTGCTCTCGTAGATGATTTCACTGTGTAACTAAAAATTTTTAAATGAACTAAATCGCTTGCTTTCTATCCTCCTCTCATAGTCTACCAGAGAGGTTGATCGTTTTCTTAATTGGAGCATTGCTAGATCAACGGTTGACCTGCCTAAACGAACGCAAATGTCATTCCTTCAAACCTATCTGCAATGAGAGTTATACCTATCTTGCTACGAATATCCTTGTTCACTATTCAGTCCTTCCTAGAATGAATCCAAATAATTAATGCCTTTCAAGTGGGATATCGATATTAAGGTTTGGAATTATTTTTGCAGGGACACTGTTGGAATATGATGAACCTTCAAGGCTCATGGAGGCCAACTCCTCCTTCTCCAAGCTTGTGGCTGAATACTGGTCTAGTTGCAGGATGAACTCTCTCCAAAATTTTAACGACTACCAATGAACTCTACACAAAGGTTGTTCTTACAGTCAATCTCGTAACCTCCAAATTACAGTGGAGAATAACTTCATCGTTTTACACTAAGATTCACTCTGTATAAGAAGGATAAATTCTGTTCCATAATATGCCAACGACAAGTCCACGTTCTACCAATTAGTTCAATTCTATTCATAGGAATCAATCCGGTGTGCAAGATAAGAATATTCTTGGCAATGGCCCAAATTATGAAATTGGCTTCCAAATTGGTTCGCTTGGCAGAAGAAGGCGTTAAGCTATTAGGCTGACAAAGTCTTTGAATTCATTATATTAGATTTTTCTTTTATTGTGACCCAATTGGAGCATGAATCAGCCAACACTTACTTAATTGAAAGTTCACTTCTAGTTTTCTTTCTTCTTTCTTTTTTTTTTTCTTCCCCTTGAATTAATTTACTTCGATTAAAATCTTCAGTTAAATCAAAAATCACAAAAAAAATTAAGTCCAAATTTATGATATCCTGAAATTGAAATCTCCATCAACAATACAGTTTATAAACTAGGGGGCCAAATTGATCACAAAAGGTGGACTGCTGGCACGGTAATAATAACAAATTTACCAGACTGAGAGATGGCATGGAGGACAGCAGCCACAGCCCATTTGATATGACCCCATAGATGATTCCAAGCACTTACCAACTTCAGACCACAGCAGCCAAACTGGGATATTCTATAATTGTCCTCGACAGATTGGAATAGACTTCAAAAAGTTTCTTTTATTTTTCTTCCCTTTTTTTTTTTCTTTTTATTCTTTTTTGCGTGTGTGGCTTTGTAGTTTTAACAGCCCCTGAACCCTGCAGAACACTCCAAAGTTGATCCCACGAATCTCATCTGAAGCTCACAAGGCAATAGACAAGTCATGACGAAAAAAAAAAAAAAAAAAATCAATCAAACCGTGTCTTAGGTATGGCCCTCACTGCCCTTAGGAGAATTTGAAAATGAGATTGTGTGCTTAATCACAAAATCACAAGTTCACATTTACCACTAGATTAACTATACGAAGATAAAGGGGCAAGTTGAAGCAAAATTACACATTCATTACATTGATAGATTTCGTTGATCACGTTCTTGACCGGCAGAAACGTGAAAAATTTTCTACAAGCCTCTTGTTACAGTAAAAATAGATAGAAAGCCTTGTAATCCTTGACACCAGGCATGGAAATGGTGTTAAAATTAGGTATGTTATTAAAGCCAGCATTTGCATAGAATTTCACTGAATGCTAGCCATTGGCACTTGGCCACTTATCATTTGAATCCTAACTACTGACGAACTGAAAGAGCTTTAGGCAAGGCTTCATGGGCTGCAATTGGCATCGTCTCCAGCTTGCAATCAACTGAAAACAACTGAGCTGAGTTGCCATTGCTCTCCACAGAAATTGTATCAATAATTTGCAGCAAAACGCGCTCGAGCTCCTCCCCGTCGGTCCAATCATGACTTTTGGCCTTGATCAGCAAAGGGTTCTTGCTAATTAAATCCCATACCGGAAAATTCTTCCTTGGCATCATGTAATCTGCCTCTGTAAGCTTCAAGCAGGGGCAGTAGTCACCACTGCCATCTCCAAGATAGATAATCTTCTTGTTACCCTCCTTAGATATTGAAGCTCGGATTCTCTCAACTATTAGACCCTGTTTTTTTACACAAAGTGTTAGCACCAAATTGAGAAAAAAAAAAAATTGGTGCTTTAGAATTGTTGACATCATCTAATAGACAATCACGCAAATTTTGTAAATGTTTAATTATTGTGGGACCATAAACATGCACAAGTTGAGGACAACAAGCACTAAGTATTAGTGATTTATTAAAGTTTCCTTAAAATTAGGACAATAAGGAAGCTGAAACAAGCACGCATGTCCCAAAGATTCTGGAACATGGACGCATTTTACTATTAAGCCCCTCAAAGACCCAGAAATCCCTGGAGAAATTTGGAATCTTTTAAGGCAAAATCATATCCAAGATACCCTTTTTCTAGTTGCTTAAATGTACCTTGCACATGTTTGGAGGGCAGAGACCACAGCCATGGGAAGAGACATTGAAATCATGGTAAGGAAATATCCTCAGCCTGCCTTCTCCATCGACAAATCCAGGATTTGTGTTAATTTCTGAGAAGTAATCTCTCAGTCCAAGATGCTTCAGGATTGTCTCTATGAAGAACATGTTTGCATCACTCACAATCCTTAACTCACACCTGAAATAACCATAATTTGAGTCAGAAATTTCTTCCTTTGGATTACAAAAAGACACTCATATGCTGGTCCAAACAAAACAAAAAAAAATCATTAGATACCCCAAAGCATGAGCTGATTTAATGGCAGGGACAATCCTGGGATGAACTGGGGTGTGTTTCAAAACCTCCACAATATCCTCGATTGTCTTTCCCCGTGCATGAATTTCCTTCATCATCCTATCCTGAACAATTCAACGCATAAATAAATCAATAAAGAAAACCCCATAAAAAAATAATAATAAGGTACAACAATGGAGTAGCATATTTTACAATTTGGTTACATGTGACGTGAACAATGAAGACAATAAAAGAGCAGACCAACCGAATAAAAACACGGAACAAAAGCACTAACCATGAGAGAGTTCCAAGGCATGGTGTGGAGGAGTTGATTGAATAAGTCACCGAAACCCAATCCATCAATAACCCAATTATCACTATCTACATCAATGATTGTCTTGTCAAAGTCGAAAACTACCACAATTCCAGCCATATTTCCACACCCAGAAACAATTTTCTCAATGCGACAAGAAAAAAAGATTGCTTCTTTCGTAGCCAAGAACACCCAGAGAGCACTATTATTTCTTGATGGGGGCGTCCAGAGCAGTCGAGGAGAGTTCTATTTATAGCGTAGGATTTTGTGCATGTGACGATTAATTAGCAGTTTCGATGGGATTTTTGGATGCCAAAGGAATATTACTTCAAGAGTCCTATTTTTAGTACGTTGGGAAACAGAACAAGAAAGCTACAGTCTTTTGCTACATCTGTTGAACTTTCATAAGAGGTTCTTACCGTCGGATTGGATGACTTTTGGGGTTTGACAATCTTGGAGACATGTGGACCCGATAGATCAGATGTCGATGTGGTCTTGTTTATAACCCCATTTGACTGGTCACTGGTCCAGTGACTCCTATCATCCATTCTGACGGAGAGGTAAACGAAGGGTCAAAATGGGGTATCAAATTTTTGTAGGATGCGGCAAAAGGATCCTAGCCGTTGAAGTTGGGGGACAGCTTCGATACGGTTTTACCGTCAATCTAGTGGGTGGCAAAGAAAAGTTCCATTGGGTTTGTGGATTCCATGTGTTGGTGGGACTCGTGATTGGAAGGTTTTGGAATATGAGGGAAAGAACCTGAGGGTATAAGGAATATTCTTGGGGGATTATTTTGGCACCCGCTTGGCTAAAACTCCAGAGAATTTTCCGAGTTGGGTGGAATTTTTAACTTAATTCACACTTTTGGCATCTCAATTTTAACACATTATTATGTCTTAGCATAAAGTCACAAGATAGATATAAAAAAAAATTAAGTTCTTAATTCGATGCATTGGAAACATAAGATAACAAGATTATAAAATATAGTCATGCAACTCGATAGCTCAGATGCTTGTTCCCATAACTCGTACTTACGTGCATAGAATCGAATTTTGATATTTATGAGACCTAAAATAAATCTATCATAATTTCACTCAAGTATAAATATGATTCTTCAATATTTAATTTCCCATATGAAATATCGATTTCTGTGGTTGGTGAAATTGATGCATACGTAAAGCTGATAGCTTCCCCTTCTCCAGGCCCTTTTTATTGAATGTTTAAACCTCCTTTTTTCTTTTCCTTTTTTTTTTTTTTTTGGTGTGGCTGCCAAAAGGTTAGCAAGCATCCAATCCATTAACAATTTTTAATTATATTCACACATTGAAGGTGATTGTATAACCACTAGTTATGCTTTTTCTACGAGTGATGCCTTTCCAACTGCTTTTTTTTTTTTTTTTTTTGTGGGTGCTTTCGAACGAGATTTTTCTCTTCTATTTTACATATGTGGAAATTCAGTCACACAACACGTTTAGTAATAAGGAATTTGAGGCCATCATGTGCCAAAAAAGAATAAGAACAATGATAATAAGGAACTCGATTCTGCTGAAATCTGAGGACATAACTGGGTTTTTAATCAGGAAGAAGCCCCCCTTGCCTTTGTGGTACGATGCTCTTCTATTGGTTTTACTTTTGCTTTTACTTTTCTTTCCCCCCCCTTTTTTTTTTTTTTATTTCCTTTTCATCTCAAGGCTAATGCTAATTGGGGATAAGGCATGTCCTAAATAAAGAACTTTGCCTGCTTAATGGCCACGTCTTTCCCATTATCGCAATCATTTTATTTTTTTCAAATACAGTATAATTTATATAATTAAATAAATTTGATTATATTATATCAGTAATATTTAATATCAAGTAAAAAATAAATTATACCATATAATAAAATTATATGGATGATACTAAATATTATTTATATGACTAAGCAGCGGAGCACTTTTCCCAAATTACGTGATAACAGTACTGAACATTCGATTGTGACAACATATCTGATGATGAGTGGTGCCCATCGCCACCACAGAATATTCAGAATAAACCCTACTTGGTCGTCCCGCTCACAAAATATTCAGAATGAACCCACTCGGCCTTCCCACTCACTCACTCACTCACTCAGCATGCTCTTGTTATGCCGACAGTAAACTTAGCAAAATGACAGTGATCCGATTCACTTTGTCCATTCTTCACTGTCAGTGACTGTGCCCCAAGTTGTATGCCCCATACGGAACAAGAAGTGATCACAAAGCATGCCATTGAATTGTCACATTTCACAGCATGTGTTTGTTAGAATATTGCTTCTCGGCACAGTAGCCCCCCCCCCTAGAATGATGAATTTGGACGACCCCCATTTGCAAATTTCTAATATATCTTGTTCGTTTCGGGTGTGTGGTGAATATTTGGATTCTTCTAATATATCTTATTCGGATGTTCGTTCAAAAAACACACCCAAAAAAAAAAAAAAAAAAAACCCCGGATTAGCTTGAGTGCAGCCGCCGAGTGGGGGTTTGGACTCTTGCATGGTATCAACTCCTCTTCTTCTTCTTCTTCTTCTTCTTCTTTTTTTAAATCTTATTTTACAGAAAAAAAAAAGAAGAAGTTGGATACAGGTGTAAAAGAAATCACAGGAACATCAGCGTTCGAGTTACGCATTCTCTTTATTGAAAAGATTGAAGACGATGACTTACACCATAAGTATGCCTCTTTGGATTAGTGAATTACGTGTATGGTTTTACCATTTATATGTGATGGATATTGCAAGGGGTTGACGACAATTCGACATGGCTGTTGATAATGCATCTTTCTTTGCAATACTATGTTCGCTTTAAAAGACACCCACTGATTGTTGATGATTTCTCATTCTTTCAAGGCCAATGCACGAAATGGGGAAAGAAAAAGGTGAAAGATACAAGGAAAGGAAAAGGATGGAGGGAAGATTTGTTGTTTTTAATTTAAAAATATATTAATTAAATATAAAAATTCTTAATAACAAATCAAAAAAAAATTTAAAAATTATGAATAATTTACATAATTCTCAAATAGTATAATAGTACTCGCGAAAAAAAAAAAGAAATTTAAGGCTATTTGCAAAGTAAATACAAAATGTTTGACCCTTGTACACATTTAATTGAATTCGGATTTTTTTTTTTTTAAATTGATTTTAGCTGAGGGTCGAACTACATATCTGAGGTTAATCTATGGTTTAATTGAAGTTGCGTTACATGTAACATACTGCATACCAAGATAACATAAACGAGTCTTCTGTTAAATAGTCACGAAAAGTGATGTTAGATCAAAATATAATCCGTGGGGTATTTGGCTCACCAATTTTCAAAATGGCTGTTGAAGGGTGCAACTCGTAGCTTGTTAATTAGCCATGACAAAGATCTTCATAAAAAAATAAAAATAAAAAACCTCTTAAAGATTTGCGATCGTTTTTAGCTAAACATTTGATTGTAATTTTGAATACTTTCACATAAATGGGAGAATTACTCTTATTGCATAACTCATAATTAATAAAAGAATAAAACAGAAATTATTAAACTAGGTTCTTACACTCATTTAAAAGTACATAAAAACAAAAAGATCTGCGTTCCTACCTAACTTCTTTTTTTCTTTTTTGTTTTTTAATACAAAGTAATATACGGCTCTTGCTTTATTCACACCATTACGTCAAGTTCTTTAGATGTTAAATACTCATTTCAATGCCATTTAATCACCAACAAATTTTCCTTGAGCATATGGTAACGTGATGGGGTGGCTATTTAATCGGCCATACATGTTAGGCAAATTTCACTTTCAGCCACATATGGCCTAACATTCGATTTCACTTTGCCAAGTTATTCATTTTTTGTTGGGCCTACGAATACTCACAAAAATAATTTACAAGTAAAAAATATTTATTTATTTAATATTTTAAAATTTTAAATTAAAATATAATATTAAATTTATTAATTTAAATAATTTATAATAAAATAATATTTCTCAAATATCAACCAGTTAAAAGATATTATAAAATTTAAATATAATTTATTAATTCTTAATCAAATATGATATAAATTATGAAAATAATAAATATTTTAAAAAGAATTGTATCATACCTTTGAATCAAGTACAATTGTTTATAAAGTTGTCACGATGCAAATTATCAAGCAAGGCTTCTTAACTTCATACGTGGCAATTCTTTTTTCAAAAAAAAAAAAAAAATCATGTGGTGGTTTTGGTGCATTTCCTCTTTGGCCCAACGAGATGAGTTACAAGTCTCACACTTATAAAGCAATGAAAAATAAATTAAGTTCGAAACTTATTAATTTAACCCAAAGAACACAAAAAGGATAGGCCAGAGCAAGACCCTGGGTGGTCTGTTATCCTATCAGCACATCACCATGAATCAGGTAAGAGGGAGGGGCTGCTAGTTCCTTTGGAACCCCCCCCCCTGGGGTGTGGTCCAGTTTCCTTTGAACCCACCCAAATGAGGTGTGGTTGCTCAGTCTTAAATAACAATCTGGGTGGGTTTACTGTTGGACTAGGATTTGTCCACTCTTGCATGAATATGGGTTCAGCTCATTTTAATATGGGTCAATAAGAAATGGGCTCAAACCATCTAAACCAAGAGTTTGCTCAGTTTCATGATCCAATGGCCAGTTCTTGCCAGGATGACAATCTGACACCTACTGTCCGGTGGTTGGACAGCTTGTTTAATCCCACAAATCCATTTCTCTCTTTCTGATTGATTAACTCCAATCTAACAATAAAATTATTTTATTCAAAAAAAAAAAAACCAACCCTGTCATATTAGTAATTGTGCATCGAACTATAACTGTTTGACAAATTGCAATTTTAATGGGGCTGTCCTCTTCTATAGGATCTGCCTATAGGTCTTCTCGCAACATTATGTTAGTATATCGTGTTGTAGCCATGATGCCCCTGAAATGGATTTTGCCAATTTTCATTCCTTTTTTGTTTTTTTTCTTGGGGGGGGGGGGGCTCCGCCCATTCCGAGAAAATATAAGAAAAGAAAATAAGAAGGCTCCTTTATATGTGTGTCCCAATAATAGAATGCTAAGCATGTTTTTAGTAAAATTAAATAATTATTAAAATTTTATCAAGGTTTTTATAGTATATACCTGATATATTTTGCGATTTATCGTGGCCTCTCTCTCTTTAAATTTATACCAAAGAAAAATCACCTAAAAGTCTTATTGAGTCAATTTATAAATTAAATGAAACTGAATGATTTTAGAAACACAGTCCCTTTCATCAATTTCGTGCATTCGGTTCGGGGTTACCACTGGAGTAATTTTTAAAATTTTTTTATAAATTTCACAACTTTTTAAATTAAAACTCAAAATCTCAAAAATAAACTTGTATTTTTTTTTTAACTACATAAAAATATCCTGAACAATACCAAATATAAAATTTTGGGATGACACCTACCTGCTCCCACTCAATTGAACGGAAAAAAAGAGAGGAATATTAATAAATAATTAATACCTTTAAAACCATCAATGAGAATTGAAATAATGTGGGGCTAAACACAACAAGGACATTTGTCCAAAAATAGGCTATTCAACCAAATTATAAACAAATAAAAAAAAAAAAATCCCCACGACAACATTCATTAAAAAACTTTATCTCTTTGTCACCTTTCTGGTCCCATCAACACTGGAAAGTCGGTGAAACAGATGTTGTGATGTCAACAAATTACTTACCACCCAAGTCAAGACAAATTATTTCACTTTGGTGTGTCAATCTTTGAGAAACATTTTCAATCACATTACATTTTCCCCATTTTGGGCATGCACCAAAGATTCTCAGTGAAATTTATCTATAACATTTTCTGTTATATATATATATATATATTAGGGAACATTATATATAATTGACTAAATTAAATTTGAATGATATTATTTTATTAAAAAAATAATCCATTGCCATACTAAATTCTTGTTGTTTTTTTTTTTTTTTACTACTTTGATTAAATCACCCTTGTTTGGATTTAGAAGGTTTTGATATAGCGCTCACATTAGTTTAGATATAAATAATATAAATGTATAAACATTTCAATTAAGAGAGATGGTCGAATTTAATAATAATAAAAAGAGAGATAAAGTAAAATATTATGGATGAGCAATTTTTATCAAAGAGAACATAGGATGAACAAAATATTCAAGCATTTTATTTCAATTGAGACGAAGGCATGCACACACATCTCATCCATCCTCGTGGAAGAGTTTTGCAACTTGAAATTTACAATGCCTTTTCCATTCCCATGGATCTTTATGCCAAGAAATCCTTCATAGAATATAAAATTTTAATTTAAAAAAAAAGGGATGTAAAATTTATAAAAAATAAAAAAAAAAATATATATATATTTATTTTTTTTTTAACGGGCATCTTAATGGAAAAAATAAAAAAATCACACCTAGACTTTAAAAAAAAAAAAAAAGCCAAAAAGACAAACATGTCAATTCAAACACAAGCCGACCTCACCCAATTCAAACACGTCAATCTCTCGCCACCCAATAAAACTCGTCTGTTAGATAAAAGAGTCATACTCCTACGGTAAACTTAGCATTGCTCTGAATATTCTTTTATTACAAAAAAAAAAAAAAAACAAAACGAAAGCTCTCCATTATTTGCGACAGGAAAGACAAGTGAAAGTGTGTTTGTTTTTTTTTTTTACTAAACTCAAAAGAGCAGTTTGTTTATGTCTCCATGTTTCTCTCTCTAATTCTGTTTCTCGCTTTCTCTCTCTACAAAGTCATTTTTAAGTTTTTGAGATTTAACTTTTGACCCTTCATAGAAAGTAAAATTATAAGAGAAACCCACGAAGATTCCAATTTTCTCCTTTTAGAGAGAGAAAAAAAAAGCTTTTTGTTTTTCCTTAATTTTGTCATTTTTATTTTATTTTATTGTACTTACATTTCATGTCTCTGATTTGATAGAGAGAGAGAGAGAGGAGGGAAAAAAAAAGAAAAGAAAACTAACACACAATTGCTCTGTATCAATGGCTGAATTGTGAAAAATAAAAAAAGAAAGAAAAGAAAAAAAAACCACTCATTTTACAAAGGAAGGGCAATATTTCGATCGATGGCTCTTCTGGGTCTGGTACGATTCAGCTAAAGATGCGATCTTTGTGATTGATTCGGGTGTGGCGAGTGGAGTCAAATCTTGGGCCGTTGATTTTTTGGATCGTTGAAGAGTAAAGAAAAGGGAGAATAAGAACAATGAACGGTGGCGACGAGGTCCCTGCAGCTTCGGTGGGCCTACTGCAGCCTCTGGAGTGGAATTTCTCTCAGGTCTTCGGCGAACGCACTGCCGGCGAGGAAGTACAAGAAGGTAATTTTTTTTCACTGGTTATTCGGGTTGTTTCCGGGCTGTATCTATTTGGATCCAGTTCATATTGTTATCTGTTAACTGCTTATTCGGGTTGTTTCCGGGTCGTAGATCCGCAACGGATCGTGGGTCGGGGAGAAATGGCTGTTTGGGTTTGTGGGTCTATGAATTTTTATAATTTATTGTTGGGTTTGTATTGATATTTGAAGAAAGTTTAGTGATTGGTAGAGATTGAGTGAGTGCTTCAACAGATTAAGGGATAGACTGTGTGGAAGTGAGGTTCTTGTGAAGTTAGTGGAAATTTTGAGTTGTCCTCTTTATCCAAGGTCGCTGCAATGTATTTTTAGCGATAGAATTGGAATTGGGTCATTTGAAGTTGTGAATAGTTACAAACTTGGTGGCTATGGTTTTGCATCTTAGTGGCTATGCGTCCATTGATTAATAGTTGTATTTTTCGTGCATTTTCATGGTTGATAACTCTCAGTTTTTGAAGGCGACCTGTTTTGCGTATTATCCGGTATATGCATTGTTACCGCAGAATAGCCTGACTAAGCATCACTGAGCATTGTTTCTGTTGGCCATCCTTCTATTCATCAGTCAAGCATAAACTATGGAATACAGGAGATTGTGCTTTAGAGAAAATTAGATCTTGACATTGCAAGTCCTATTCTTTTTCTAAATAGTAATTTACTCTGTCCTCTACATTTGAGTTAGGCGTGAAACTTACTCAATTCAATCTGTAACCTGACCATGTGGATTTCAGTCATGTAAACATGTATCTATGTGTTTGTGCATTCAAAATGGAAATTACAGTCCACTCAGATGCCCTGTAGACCTAGCCAATGATAAGCCAATATTGTTGATCCTAAATGTCATATATACATATGTCAACTAGCTGTATTTTATCGCTATATCCGATGCCAATTCAGTATCTGTCTACCTGAATTAGTCTGGGTAACTGATCTGGATGACACTGTACATTTGAGGATTGGATTCATTGAATTTCTTTCTAAGTGTCTCTCGATAATGACAAAGGGCTACAAAGAATGATGTTGTAGATTATGTGCAAGAAATGGCACCTGTTTGGTAGGAAATGCCATGGTAGAATTATCAGACTCAGGATGAGATTTTTAAGAGAAAAGGGGAGCAGAAAAGGGTGGGGCAGGGATTGTTTTGTGAAAGTTTCAGAGGAACAATGCTATGTGGATGAGGTGAGCCGAATAAGACTGCAACAATGAAGTGATTTCTCTTTCAAGGGTCTTGGGGATGATTTAGAAGCAACCTGCCCTAACTTTCAGGTTTTTTTGTTTGCAGTGGAAGCTTTGACATTTAAATTGGCGCCCTTGTAGGTAAAAATCCAAGATTTGTGTCAGTGTAGTTCAGATGGACCAGCAGCTAGAAAAATTAGATCGTGCAAAGGTTTTGAAAGCTGACAGCAAACATCTGAAAATTTTGAATTTAGTATAATTTTTGGTCTAAGTATGTGCCAGTTGAGATTTTAGTTCATATTACTTTGTTTGCTATCAGAAGATTCTTACTGAAGGGGTTGTGAAACAATTTTTGTAACACCTTTAGTTGGAAAACATTATTTTTGATGCTAGAAGGGCTTCAGGAATGATTTTATTACTATTTCTAGAGAAGAATCATATGATCCTTTCTATAGGTGATATTTGAGGTTTTCTTTCTTTTAAGACGATTTTGTTCCAAAATTGTGCATTTGCTGATTCCAAGTGTATTATGTTGTTCCTCTGATGTATTTGCACATGGTTCACAGTCTCCTTAAGCAATTCAGTTAGCAAGTACAACTGGCCTTGGTGGAATCTTGATCTGGTATTTATTTGCTGTCAATTCATCATCTAGCAAAAAGTCCTATATATGGTATTGGAAAATGGTTAACCCATTCATTACTGGTTTTCTGATATATATATATATATATATACTGCATGCTCCATGAACCAGTGGATATTTTTCCAATTTCTTGTTTTTGGTTCTTCGTCTTCTTTGTCTTTTACTACTGCCTTTCTCATTGCCACAGTTGTTGGTATTTCAATCGGTGTGAGACTTCAAATGGCACATCTAGAACCGTGTTTGATGCTTGAAAGGTTTCGTAGGTGTCTGCCTATCCAATCTAGTATTCTTAAAGTAAACACACAGAATCATTTCAAGATATGAATTCTGCACTTTTATTTTATAGAGAAAGATACTAGTGAGCAAAGAATTATTGCCAGACTGGAAGACCTCACGGTAGTAGTTTCCATTATGAGCTGTACTTCTTCCTTCTTTAAACCTTTGTATGGTGAACTAGGACAAAAACAAAGAAAAGTTACCTTATGCAATGTACATATTTGGACAAATTTTAACTAGATTTTTATTTTTCATTCCCCCTATGAATATCAATATTATTGTTTTGTGCAATGATTTTGATGCAATCTTTTTGTCTTGTTTGTGTGTCCCTTTGCAGTTGATATTATTTCAGCCATTGAATTTGATGAAACTGGTGATCATCTCGCTACTGGTGACCGCGGGGGCCGAGTGGTTCTCTTTGAGAGGACAGATGCAAAGGATGTATGTCCTTCTTTCATGCAGAATTCATTTGTGACATTCAGATTCAGTGTTGATATGTTTTCTTCTCTCATTGCTCTTTTAAACCAATTCAGTGTATTGCAAGTCTCAATGAAACATTTTTTTTTTTCCTTTTCTACTCTGTAGCATGGTGGATCTAGAAGGGATATGGAGAGAATGGATTACTCAATCAACAGGCATCCTGAGTTTCGTTATAAAACTGAGTTTCAGAGCCATGAGCCCGAGGTATCATTTTCCACCATTAGAGCACATGCAATTTCAGATATATTGAATTTTTCTTACCGCATTGTCAGCATTTATCCCATGTCCTTATTTATTTGTACCAGTTTGACTATCTCAAGAGTTTGGAAATAGAGGAGAAAATTAGCAAGATCAGATGGTGCCAAACAGCCAACGGAGCTCTTTTTCTCTTATCTACTAATGATAAAACAATTAAGTTTTGGAAGGTGAGAAAGGACTATTTCCCTTAAGTATTTTCTTTTATCTTTTGTGGTTCAAGATGATAAATCTCTGTTATCTCTATATTTTAGTTCAAGGTCAGGAGTTTCTGGTTAGCTACCTGGCCAGTGTATACGCACTAGTATGCCAATATCCACTCAATATGTTATATTGTTTGTTGATGACCTGTTTCCTGCCATCGTTATTTTAGATTGCTGATTACCATATCAACATTCTTGGGGAATGTTTTGTGTTAGACGCAAAGCACGAATATTGGCATGTGGTTGTACTTGGTGGGAGAAACTTACTGGTGCAACAAATTAGACTATGGTTGGCCCAAGGATTGGACCACCCAGGAGGGGGGCTGAATTTTGGGTTAAATTCCCTTTGCATGAAACCTTGGGGCTATCAATGGCCTATACCAATGCATACTGAGTTTGTGTAGCGTGCATAAATGAATTCTTAGTGTTATTCCTGTCTTGATTATCTTGGCTTATAACAGCATTGTGATGCATCAAGACCCTGCAGTGTCAGGTGTTATAAATCAAAAACTTTTTCCTGGCTAATGTTCCAAATTTTGTTGTTCAATCTTTGGTCTATATATGACTGCATCTACAGCCCCTTATTTCTTTTGCTTTTGTCTTGGTATTGCACAGGTCCAAGAAAAGAAGGTTAAGAAAATTTCTGACATGAATGTGGACCCTTCAAAGGGTCTAGGAAATGGTAGCATTGCTAGTTCAAGCTACTTGAATAACAGTAAATCATATCTTGCAAATGGAGGATGCCTCGACAGGCCATCCAGTTTTCTGAGCAATGACTTTACATTCCCGCCTGGTGGCATTCCATCACTCCGTTTACCTGTGGTAGTCGTACTTAACTTATTTATCACATTCCTTGTATTCATAAGGTCTTTGTAGATCTTTACATTTATAATATGTCACTATGATTATGCTCAAATCATTCAGGGCACATCCTTTTCAGGACTGCATGTCTAATGTACAATGCTTCAATTTGATACCTGTTCTTATAGGTGCTTCATGTGATTTGTTTTAATGACTAAATGCATGGCAAATTATTCTCTGCACTCCCTCAGAGCCAAAAACACACTAGCTAATATTTTGGTGTGATGCAAAAGAATTTGGACAGACATATTTGAGGTAGTCTGTATGTTGGTTTGTTAAAGAAGTGTGCCTCTGCTCTGTTCCTGCTTCTTTTTACTGAATGACCAATGTTCCATTGCGATGGGTCGTGGTTGTGGCAATAGTGGTGGCTGTCAAATAATATCTCTTTCTGGACAACATTTAGCATTCATGAGTGCTTGGATGACCTTGTCTGGACCTGACTCCAATTCTACTTGGCACCTAGGTGACTAGCAATGAGACCAGTCTGGTGGCCCGATGCCGAAGGGTATATGCTCACGCTCATGATTATCATATCAATTCAATTTCTATCAACAGGTAGTTCTATTTCACTTGTGGTTTATTAATTGTGTTTTTCAGCATTGCATGCATTTATTATTATTATTTTTTTCTAAGGTCGCATTGCATACATTTATTGCTTATACCATTTAGTTTTTTATTTTTTATTTTTGGTGTGATTCATGGGGAAGGAGTTTGATATTTTGCCTACATGCTTACAGTTCAGATTTTCCTTTTGTTCCTTCTTTTTGCATTGCCTGTGCATTTACCACTCTTGGTGGTATAAACTTGTCGCAACCCAGCATTCTCAAACTCTTTGCTTAAAGAAAAATCAACACATATATAGTGATCTGGTGCTTATCTCATGTGGATGATACTTCTTTGTCTTCTCTCTGATGAATGGCTGTAGATGGTTGGATCTATGTGCATTTTCACTGCAGATCCCAACTTTTGTAACATTATAATTGTATGGGCACATCATCAAGAATTCAAGAATTTCTTATCTATTTTGCCTGTCACAGATTGATGTGTGGATTATTATGGGACTTTTGAGTGATATATATCTTAGCAGAGCAGGATGCAGAAAAAAGAATCCATGTGCCTAGTTTGGCATGAGGCTTAGTTTCTGTTTTATCATGTTCATTACATACTTTTAAGGAATAAACCTGCAATCTTCAAAGCACATACACTTGTAGCTTTTTGACATGGTTTTATGGAATTTCACTAATTATGTCTCTGCTCCTTCATTCTAGTGATGGTGAAACATTTATATCAGCTGATGACCTCCGAATAAATCTTTGGAACTTGGAAATTAGCAACCAAAGTTTCAATATTGTTGATGTGAAACCTGCAAATATGGAGGACCTAACTGGTAAGCCTTTGAGACGATTGTCTTCATGGATCATAATCGAACTCTGTGTATCTGTGATCCCCATGCTCATGACTAATATTGTTGGAAACTAGCACATTATTGGAGTTTTCCTTTGCTATCAGTCCATTGCGTGTGCTCTAGGCCATTTGAACTCTTAGTGGAAGTAGCTAGCTGGGCCAGCTTTGTTTAGGCATGTGGTTGATCAGCTGTTCTTGCTGTGCATATCATAAATGTTTTTGTGCCACTGATGGATCCTCCATTTGAATATTGTTATGTTTTTCAGATGAGCTATTGTTGACTTTTACCAGTTTGGTTTGTTTGCTAAACTTCTCTTTAACTGCTATTTGATTGAGCTTTTAACCTTTGTTCAAATTTCCCTGCAGAGGTTATAACATCAGCAGAATTCCACCCAAGCCACTGTAATATGTTAGCATATAGCAGTTCAAAAGGCTCAATCCGACTTGTTGATCTGCGGCAATCAGCATTATGTGACTCACACGCAAAATTGTAAGTTTATTCCACTGATTTGGCCCTATTCTCACCCTGCATATGCCTATTGTAAGTTTGTGCAACACCAACCAGCTTTTTTACCATCATTTCTATTAGCTTCTTTGGGATGGTGGGGAGAAGGAAGATAGAGAAAGGATACTGCTAGAATTGGGAAAAGAGTAAGGCAGAGTTTCCTGTTTGGAGGATAATGCATTTAGGGTGGGGTGTCAACAGGCATTATTTATGAGGTCATTTACTTAGCATACTATGGACTCACATTAATATCTATTACATGCAGGTTTGAGGAACAGGAGGCACCTGGATCTAGATCCTTCTTCACAGAGATAATTGCCTCAATCTCAGATATTAAATTTTCAAAGGACGGAAGATATATACTTAGCCGTGATTATATGACTCTCAAGGTGTGTGCATTTATGTGCATGCTACTTATACATGTTTGATAGCATTCTTAGGTTTAATGTTTCTGCCCACATTGTGTCTTAGAAGCGTGATATGTTTTGCACTGTGTGCCATGTTAAAGTGCATCAAGGATCTAAAGCTCTTTGTTTTTCCTTACTAATGCCTGTTTTTTGTTTTTAGTTATGGGACATCAACATGGATTCAGGTCCTGTTGCAACATTCCAGGTTCATGAACATTTGAGACCTAAGGTTAGATTCTTTGCCCATGATTAGTCTGTACAATAATAAATATTTGTGTTATGCAGCTTCCATACTGATTGTACTATCTATTGAATGTATCCAGTTGTGTGATTTATATGAGAATGATTCAATCTTTGATAAATTTGAGTGTTGCTTAAGTGGTGATGGATTGCGAGTAGCCACAGGATCTTATAGGTACGTGCTTGTATGCCTCTGTCTGTTGCAGGATATTAGTTGTGTTGAGACCCTTTTGTATGTAGTTTAACATTTTCTTTCCATTTAACCTCAGCAATCTCTTCCGTGTTTTTGGTTGTACCTCTGGAAGTACCGAGGCAACAACTCTGGAAGCCAGTAAAAATCCAATGAGGTATTTCATTCATCAAATGATTCAGTTCAGCTGACAACAATAACAATCAATTCAACGGCTTTGTGAATGTAATGTGCAGGAGGCAAGTTCAGACCCCTTCAAGGACTTCTAGATCGCTAAGCAGTATAACACGTGTTGTAAGACGGGGTCAGTGCCTTCTGTTTTCTGACTCCCTCTTGTGTCACCCTCTCCCAGAAAGAAAACACCAACCCTTTTTTCTTGATCATGTAATATTTTAACTAAGATAATGGTGGAATTGCTTACAGGAGCGGAAAGCCCTGGAGTTGATGCCAATGGAAATTCTTTTGATTTCACCACAAAGTTGCTGCATCTAGCGTGGCACCCTACTGAAAACTCAATTGCCTGTGCTGCTGCAAACAGCATGTACATGTATTTTGCATAGAAGTTGGTCCAAGAAGAAATGTACTGCTTGGTTGACCTTTTTGGATTGCTGTGGGAGAAGATTGCTTTTCCATTCCCACCAAGTCTACCTGGTGGAGGCTACATCGATTCACATTTCAAATCAGATGCTATATGAAGCCAGATTGCTGGAAATCACCGTCAAGAGAGATCAACGGAGAAACTAACGTGCAATGTATCATTCCTGGGCAGGGAGCTAGATTCTCATTTTCTCCCTCCTAACCCCACAAATTCCTTTCCTTTCCCCCCCCCCCCCATAATCTTCTAAATTAGAAGATGCAGTAATGCTCTAAATTCTGTTGGGTTGAAGTCTAAATAGAAAATGTGATTGTAGCTCTTCTACAACATAAAGAACTAAAGGATGTTCAAATATTTGCCACTAGGTCTAAGGTAAAATGTAGTTTGTTTTTTTTCCCTTTTTTTTTATTTTTTCTACAAAATCTTGGTAGGAAAGAGTTGTTGAAAACTTGCAAGTGCATTTTTTAATTGATTCTTTGTCATGTTTGAAACTTCATCCATTAATCCTAAGATAGATTTTATAGATCTTCTTGTGAACATATTTAGTTTTCGGGTCATTGATTCTTTGTTAGTAGGCTTGAGCTCTACGCACCGAGTCGACAAACCCTTAATGGCCCTGTTGTGGGGAAGGATGTTTGACCATTCGGGCCACATAGTTTCATGTTCTGTTGTCTTTTGGTTCCATCTCTCTCTCGTATTCTTTATGACTTGAAAGATTAAATAAATGATTGCATTGAATTGTTGCAATCGTTTCCTAACCATGTTGCTTGTCCAAATCACTCTCTCTCTTTTTTATTATTATTATTTTTATTTAATGTATAATTGGCTACTCGAAGTCAAATAAATTTTAGAAATGATATTAATCTTTGCAGTTTTAGATTTTTCGAAAAAAAAAAAAAAAACCAGTAAAAGAGACGACGTGGGACAGTCGGGGAGTTGCCACTTGTTTGCTTCCCACGTACCCTTCATCGAATGATTTAGAGCATGGTCTTGTGGATTCCATCACCGAAAAATGGACGGTCATTGATTAGGCATTATGAAGGTATGACAAATTGCCATCGGCAGTTTTTGTCAAAAATACACCATAATAATTAAAAGAAAGAAGGCACTTATTATTATTATAATTATTATTATTATGATAACAATAATGGTGATAATCGCCTACTATGAAGGGTTCAGGTTAACTAACACACTCTCTCTATCTCTGAAATCTTCTCCCATTTCTCACCATAAAATTTAGAGCGAAGTAATCAAAGGTAAAGGTAATTATTTTGCCACTGTTATCAACACATCTTTTTCCCACTGCCAATTGGTCCATTTGTAAAGCTTTTCCTTCTATGATTTGTTTGTGTTCTACAAAATGATGGAGCCTTTGTGTAAATAAAGTTATATATGATTTGTTTGAGCAACAAAAACATGTTTTTTTTTTTTTTTTTAGCGTGAAAACAAGGATAAAGTTGTTTAAATATAATTAAGGTACTTTGCATTCTATGTATCCCAACAAATAAAAGGTGTTACATGGAACAATTATCCAGTGCTTTTGCAGGTCTGTGGTTTGCAAGTTTTTTTTTTATATATATATATATAATTTAGTTGAATTCCTAATAGTAAAAATCTTAGGTATTAAAACATTTTCTTCTTGCTGGTTCAGTAACCAAACAGAACCATCTGAGATTTTACTGTCAATTTAATTAACTTTTAAGTATTGCTAATGTTTGATCTACTTATTGTTTGTTTTTAGCCAATCCCCATGTCACATGGTAACTAAGCTGTGTTGCCTATCTAATTTGCTTTCAGTTTCTATGTGTATAGCTACATGTTTTGGCACTGGTCAGTTTGATTCCCTTCAGATGGAACTGGTTTACATTGTTTTAGGTCTAGTTAAGGTAAAAGCGATAACCCATTATTTAAAGACTTCTGCTTGTTAACAATTAACTGCAGCTTTTCTCTAGCTAGTGTTTGAATTTAGATTGGAAAGATGGGTTGTCTTGGTTTCTATTCAGAATTGACGTGTATGCATTTGGTTAGAAAGATCACAAGTTACCCCTCCCCCTTTTTTTTTTCTTTTCTCATTTCCATTCTCTCAATACAATTTTTCATTTGATTTGAGTGACTTTGGAGGTATGATGCATAATAATTGACAGTGATGAAATTTGAACTTGAGAAGTGCGCCTCACACACATATCTAAGTCTAATCTTTTACTATTCGAGTCTCCCTTTGGGGCTCAGTGATTTGTAACTCCATCTAAAAGATAAAACAATTAATAAGCTGGATCTTTTCTATAACAATGATATCTGCAATTTCACCTGTTTGCAGTTTCTAGTTTATTGAGAACATGACATCAAGGCTTCCTATTTTGCAAGCTAAGGCAGCTCAAGCCTTATCCATGGCTGCAAAACTGCCTGTATGGCAGCCAAAGGCAGTGAGTCAAGCTTCAAAATCTGTGGCCAAGCGTGCATGTGATTCCTACAAGGAATTATTGGAGAAAAACCAGCAATATATCCAGGACCCTCCAACTGTGGATAGATGTCAAGAACTAGCTAATCAATTGTTTTACACTCGTCTTGCCAGGTTTCATTTTGGAATTTTCTGTCGACTCCAATCTGTGTATTCAATTCGATGGCTCTATTGTATAGCTTATTTATTGTCGCCTCAACTGGTCTGTACTCCTACTGTCCTGGTCTGATATATTGTTGTCTTTTAGTTCCAGCCTTTGCTGTGTCAATTCTGCAAATGTTTGTAGCTTTAAACCAATTATACCATGGTTTATAGTGAAAATGCTGATAGTCTATCAGGTCAACTTCAGGGTTTAGCCATAATCTTGTCATGCCATGATGTCGATTATAGCAACCTAATTATGCCTTATTTGCAATTGACAAGCATGGTTAAATTCATCATTTTGAAGGATGAAGCTTGCTGCAACGATAAGATTATTTTGTTATAACTCGAAGGTTCTGAGTTCGAGTCATAGAACTCTTTGTGGAAAAAATAAAAGTCAAGTTGTGTACGCCTGACTCTTCCTTAGTTTATCAGATCAACTTCAGGGCTTATCCATAATCTTTTTATGCTATAATGTCAATTATAGCAACCTAATTATGCCTAATTGCAATTGATAAGCATGCCTACATTCACTATTTTGAAGGATGAGACTCATTGTGACGGTAAAATTATTTTATTATAATTTGAAAGTCCTGAGTTTGAGGTATAGAACTTTGTGTAAAAAATATAATAGTAAAATTGTGTACATTTGAGACTTCCTTAAATTCATTTTACAAGTGCCCTATGCATTAACAACCTGATAGTTATGTACATCTAGCTTTTCTTCAAACTCACGTTATGAGAGCTTTGTGCACTAGCAAGTTGGTTGCTTTCCTTGTGCCTATGGACACAATCTTTTGAAGTAGTATGCAGACTTGCCAAGTCGTTGAGTCATTATTTGTTACATTTTGTGACTTTTGGGACTGCAAGTCAACTAATTAGTTGTCTATCTTTAGTTCTTTACTCACATCAGTCAATTATCCAACTTTGGTTGCTGCTCAATGTTACAGTATTCCCAATCGCTATGAGTCATTCTGGAAGGAACTTGACAGTCTTGTGGCCCTAATCAAGTGCAAGCCAGAGATTAAGATAGAGAAGGCTGGAATTGCTGCTCTTTTTGGCTTGGAGTGCTTTGCCTGGTTTTGTGGTGGGGAAATTATTGGCAGAGGATTCACATTTACAGGTTACTATGTCTAATTGCAAACTGCTTTGGTTATTGCACTGTTCAGCATCCAAAAATAATAATGTTCGGCCCTTGATAGATTGGTTTGGCTGCACTTGAAATTTTGTCCATTGTTCAATAAGGCTGACGGCCTCACTGATTTTGAAGCTGTTGCACAGTATGTGAATGGCTTCAAATGTTCAATTTTGTCTTTCAAGGAATTCATTCTGATTCATGCATTTCCATTTAATGCCAGATCTTTTTGGTTTTGTTTTGTCTTTGTTTTTTTGTTGACTAAAGCATCCATATCTATTTGATGCTTGTGTATACGTTCTGCAAACATGAACTCACTTGACAGACAGTTCTGTACAATAATCCCACTGTAGATTATGTGCCTGGATGCAATGACAAACGAATAACGAAATTGCTTAAAAGATTCATTCCAGAAGAGCTTAGCCTGTTAATACGCCAGGCGCCAATCTCTACCATAGCCCTTCTCCTTTGTATGAGTTTAGGAGCAACAACGATGAACAGAAAGTCCAACACAGGGAGAGCTTGGATCCAATGATGCGGTTAGGTTAAAACTTAAAAAGGGGTGAAAAAAATAGCAAAAAGGAGAAGAATCCTGAGCCAATCACAGCTAGTAGCCATTGTTGAGCTACATTCACATGCATAGAAGGGTCACGATCTGTCATAGCTACCTTGTCTCGGGAACCCTGGACATTGTACATCCTGACATATATTCTAAAGCGCACAAAACAAAGTGGACCCCTGGAGATTGTTCCACTTTTTTTTTTTTTTTTTTTTTTTTGGTGCATTTGAGTTGAATTTCAAGCCTATAATTTCACATGCCACATTTTCTTTTATGATTAAAAACGTCTCAATGTACGAATCTGTTGTATCATTGAATGTTTAGACATGTGGTCTTATATACATACGCCTGTGTTCTATTTTTCGTTAATGTACATTATTTTAGTAATTCTTTACCTTTTCTCAATACATATTTATGATTAGAGAGAGTAAAATTATTTTACGTTTATTTATTTCCGTGATATAAAATTTGAGAAAGTAAAAGATTTTCCTTTCCGACAAAAAACAGAAAAAGAAGAAAAGAAAAGAAAACGAAAAAGCTCAAGTAGGGGGAGGGAATCTGGGCCATTCAGACCATGATCAGCGGCTGAAATTGTATCCTACAACGTGAAAAGAGGAGGATAAAAATGCCAGCTCTCATTTCATGGCAATGGAGGCCAAGATCAACGTCAAAACAATCAACATACATCTAATCAAGCCAGCATCTTTCCCTTTTTTCTTTTTTTTTTTTTTTGACTTTCATCAGTAAGGAGACACTCCCAGAAAAACCCACTTGGAGGAATTTTGGACCCCGAAATTCAACTTAATAGATGCCTGAAACTTAAGAGAGCATTTGATGCTACAAAAATAATGCACTTTAATAAAGTGAAATAAAAGAAAATTCAAGTAGTCCACCAGGCTACATTTGTGGATCATTTTGATTCCTCATGAATGGACAGAAAAATAAAATCTCAGTAACCCCACATATCTGGTATTGTATAATCATGCCGTTAAGTGTACCAATTTTGGCTTCAACTCCAGCTAAGTGCACCTACAGAAACAAAAAAAAAAAAAAAAAAAAGCGATCAATACGGAAATGATTAGAGACAGAGCTTTTAAAAACAAATCGAACCTTGATTCAAAAAACGTCTGATCACTTAGATTGTAAGTTTGATTATTGAGCCAGTGATCGAATTAATTCATCTATTTAACTATTTAATCGAACTGTTTAAGTCAATTTAAATTTATTAATGTTTGTATTTAACATCTATCTAATTTTTTTGTATCAAACCAAACTAAATTTTAAACTTGTAATCGGTTGATTGAGTTTTTTTTTTTTTTTGGATCTAAAAACCAATTTGGTCGGATTCTTAAAACCTATGATTAGAGCTGATCCGCATCACAAATTGAGAGAGAGAGAGAGGGGGGGGGCAAACATAGGCGTGCCATCTGAACCGTGTTGCCCGCTTGCAGGACACAAAAATGACAATTTTCCTTCAAGGGTCTCGACCTCCCTTCACCATCCATCATCACCGTCGCCACCATCACCACCATTGTCACCACCCACATTTGTCTTTGACGACTCATGCGATCCACTTGGACACCACCATGATCTATTGTACGTTTGACCCCACAGCCCACTCTCGTGCTCCCTTGCTACTTAAGCAACGCCCTTTGCTTCGGGCACTTTGCTTCAATTGTTGAATCCACATGGCTACACAACATGATGGACTTCTGTGCACGTGTTCGGATTTGCAGTGTTTTGGAGACGAAAATGTTTCTAGTCACTCCACTGCGTGGATGCCCACAATTTCATGGATATAAATTATTATAATTTTTTTTAATATTATATATAAAAATATTTTATATTATGTGAATAACATTTTATATAATATAATAATAATAGTATTATTATTATTATTATTTTGCGTTCATTTGTATTTACAAAACTATGTGTTCACAAAGACTTTTCCTTCGCAAATTGGATAGGATGGTGCTCAAATACTGTAATATACGAACTTGACTTGTTATCTTTTGTTCAAAAGTCGATCGACTATGATTTGATCCTAATTTTTTGATAAAGGGTGTTGGCATTGAATGATACAAATGCCAGATTAGTATGAAACAATACCCCTTTTAGTTTCATTTTTGTCTGAATTATTAAGAGTTCAGGAGAAGATGACAAATCCTTATTTTGAAGATAAATGAATGTTATTGTGACTAAATGTTATAGGGTTTAGTTACATTAAAAAAAAAAAAACAAAAAAAGAAGAAGAAGAAGAAGAAGTTATTTTCTCTTAAATTAGTACGAGTTTTGTGTAATAGAATATCTTATTATAAAAATTTGGAAGAAATGAACTTCGGAGTTGTTTTTCATATTAAAGAAACTATTTGTCTTCCGACCAAACTCCATTTGCATCGTCTGGTTGGGCCAACATGTTTCATTTAGAACCTGTCTTCTCTCTTTTTTCTTCCTTTTGATAGAGCATTTAAATCCTTGAATGGCTTTGGCTCATAATTCTGGTAGATGTCACTCAACAATTATTGGAGTCGGTTGTCTTCTTGGCCATACGGCATTTTGGTTTTGACATTCGTGGAGCTTTTACACTCGATGGTACACGGAGAAGAAGAGAATGAGTTGATTTTTTATTTTATTCTATTATAAAATAAATTTAGCATGAAACTTAATTTATAATTTTAAAATAATTAAATTTATGCCCATGTACCAGAAACTTATATAAGTCGGAACCCTTTACACAATTCAAATGACAAAAGCTTCTTGTGCTGCCCATGCGAATGCAATTTTCAAATTTTCTTATTTCAAATATAAAAATGGAATTAAATCTCCTGGAAGGCCTAAATTTTCCCTTTTTTTTTATAAAAAAAAATCAAGGCCGTATCTTTACAAGGCCGGTGGTGGCAGCGGCCGGGGGGGGAGGGAGGAGGCAGAGGAGGGTGAAACTGAAATAGGCTGCTCTAAAACACCGGTGGCTTTTACAAATATTTTTGGTTTTTTGTCTTTATAATTAAAAATGGAACTCTCTTTTCATCATTAAGAAAAAAAAAAAATCTTTAGTGGAACTAAAATAAGAGGTATAGATCTGATTTGAAAATTTTTGAAAAAAATATAAACTTTGGTTGAAAGAATTTAAAAGATTTAGGCCTTCTAGGAGGCTTATCCCAGCAACAAATACCAAAGCTATTCAATTTATTTGCGCTTAAATAATCTGCAACCAAATCAGGACAATCTAACAAAATGTTGCAAAGATAGAACTGAAAGGGGGCCCACAGCATCCCAACAAATAATGCATACAGCTTTCCCCCACTGTTCAGTAGATTTGGGTGTCACCTTAGCAGTTGAGCATTACTGCTAGGTCCACTCATTGGGGAGCTGCCACGCGTCATGGGAATTTGCGCATTGGTGATGGCAACCTAACGCCTTCGATCATACGCAGTCTTCATCAACATGATTTCAGCACATGGACGGTGCTGATTTGATCGCTGGGAAAATGGGCGGTTAGAGAGTTGCAATTGGAATCTGAATGATGCCCCCCTCAACTTGTTTTCTTTGCTTCGTTTCTACGCAGGAATTTTGGTGGCTTCGGTTCCTCGGATTGGCTTAATTAGACACTGAGGCTTGATGGGCCTGGTTAGATGAGTAATTAACAGGCAATTGGTGGCCACTAAGACTTGGCTAGGCTGGTTGGGTTTTTACCTTGTTGCCCTGTTGGGTATTTATGACTAAGGAGATTCTTTAAATAAACGAGACAAAAAAAAAAACAGAGAGAGAATAGACATGTAGTTCATGCTATCAGTGGATTATCTAAGCTTTTGCTGTAAGGTTTACGTATGGTACTTTTTTCGTTTCATTGTTTTTAATCAATGAGATTGTCAAATGTGAATTTTTTATATGTTGAGTCCTATCAAATTGCATGTTCCATATTTCAAACAGTTACAAAATCGTATAACTTGCAAACAAAAAAATAAAGTTCATCTTCTGATGCATCTCAAAATGTTGTGTGTGTGTGTTTGTGTGTGTGTGTGTGTGTGTGTGTGTGTGTGTGTATATCTTAGATTCTGTTGAAGAAATGACAAGTTATCTTGAAAAAGTTAAAATGAAGAAGGGGGTCAAGGGTCCAAACTCGTAGCCCCCCCCCCCAAGTAGAGGCACACTGCTGCCTCCAAAATGTTGTATTTTTATTCAACTTGGAATCTGATCCCTCGTTGAACCACATAAGCCCCTTAACAAGCAAATTGTTTGGAATGCCTATAGGCCAATCATACCTCGGAGTTTAATGACAGCATGTCAAGATAGACATTGACATTTGCTCATTGTCAATTATAAATAAATATAAATCAAAGCCCACTAATAAGACAAGTTTGGCTATGCTCATCGGGCCAACCAATAGAACAAGAATCTTTATCTGCATATTTTATTTAACTCCAAACTGAGTAGCTTTTTGTTAACATGTAACTCAATTGAAATATTCAGTTTAGTGCTATCAATAGAGAAGTTGATAAAACAATAAAGTTACTCTAATACATAGTCTCTCTCTATGTTTATGTGCTCTCTCTCTTCCACTTGTAAGTCTCTAGTGGCCGGTCAGTCTCACGCGGAAACAGCAACGGTTCATCTTCTCTCCTCCGAGAGATTTTCAACGCCTAGACATCCTTCATCTCGTCTTTCTGCGTCTTCATTCTCACTCGTTGAATTCCTCATCAACCTCATAAAAAAAACACCCAAAATCCCCCCACCTTTTGAAACCTAGTTCTCTTCCATGTTTTTGCAAATTTTTTAGGTCCTCCCTTGCAAAATTCTTAGAGAACAAGGACAAAAAAGAATTCGACTTTGTCTTGAAGTTTCTCCTTTTTCTTCTGGTTTTCTTCCCTTTGCCCATTCCCCCTAGGCCTTGACCCCCTTCCCTTTATGGCTTGAACTTCACCAAACTACAAACCTTTCAAAACTCACCAATTTGTCCTTAAAGACAACATTGTACTTCACATTCTTACAGGAATTGGTCCAAATCCATCAAAAAGAACTGATCTTTGTCTTGAAATAAGTCCCTTTTCTTCTGATTTTCCACCCTTTTTCCCGTTTGAAATAGGCCTCAACCCCTTTCTCTTTATGGTTTGAACTTCGCCAAACTACAAAACCATTCAAAACCCACCAATTTATCAGACAAGACAACATTTTACTTCACATTGTCATAGGAACTGGTCCAAAATCCATATAAAAAAAAATCGAATCTTTATTGACCATCTCGGTTGCTGAACTTAAAGAAAATGCAAGATCCAGCGGCGGCGGCGGCGGCGGCGGCGGCAGCAGCAGCAGCGTTTCAGCCAATCAAGCCTCAATTCCCTGAGCAAGAACAGCTAAAGTGCCCGCGCTGTGACTCAACCAACACCAAGTTCTGCTACTACAACAACTACAACCTCTCTCAGCCCCGCCACTTCTGCAAGAATTGCCGGAGGTACTGGACCAAAGGCGGCGCCTTGAGGAACATCCCAGTCGGTGGTGGTACCCGGAAGAACACCAAACGCTCCTCCACCAGCCAAAAACGCGCCAACCCGGATCCGGGTCCGGATCCAAGCCCCGATCGGACCAGCCGTCGGGTGCCTGAATCGGCATCGCTGACGTCAACGAGAACAGCTACAGCAGCAGCAGCTGCTGAGAAGCCAACATTGATGGGGGGTCAGAGTCAGAATTCGGGTTCGGGTCAAGAACCGGTTTTGATATATGGGTTGGAAGGGGATCCGGATCGGAAGCTCAGCTTTAGCTCGCTCCTGTCATCAAATTCTCAGTTTGGGAGTATTTTTGATGGGTTGAATTCTATTGGGTCAAGTTTCAAGATGATTCCAATGGGAGATTTGCATTCGGTTTCTCACTCGGGTTCGGGGCCCCGGTTGGGTTTGGACGTGCAAGGTGGCTCTGAAAATAACAATAACAATAATAAAACCGGCGGCGGAGGCGGCGGCGGCGGCGGCAGCGGCGGTAATAGTGAGAATTATTTACAAGGTAGTAGTGAGTGGGGAACTACTGGCAATGGGTGGCCTGATCTTGCTATTTACACTCCAGGTTCTAGCTACCAACCAATAGAAGGGAAACCAAAAAAATATTTCGTCTAATTCTCCTTTCTTTTTTTTTTTTCTTCTTTTATAATTATGATTGTTATTGTGCTAAGTTTAATAGCATATTATGGTAATTATGGTTGTGAAATTGGCCTAGCAATTGCCAAAACAAGAACTGCCGTATAGGATAATGTGACCCTTTTTTTTTTTTTTTAAATCTTTTGGTGTTTTTGATTGGTATTTGTTGGTTTTACCTGTGAAGAAGAATGAAAGTACATCTATTAGACGATTAATATGGTTTTCTATTTCTTCTCGAGACTTTTTTTTTGTTTTTTTCCCTTTTTTACGAAAAAGTTAGTTTCTTGATACGTGTTAGCTGGGTATCTTTAATATTTGTAGTCATTTGATGTATAATTCTAATTAATAATAAAATTACAAATATATAATGAATATTATGATATCATTTTACCTCAATTTGTTCCGCATAAAATAATTTTCAACCGTGCATTTTTTTATTTTTGAAATAGAAAGATATTATTGTACAATGACCACTCTTACTGTGTAAATTGATGCAATAAAATTTACGTGGGTCTGTTTGTTTCTCGATGGTAAATTGTGGGTGGAGTCCATGTGTGGCTTTTTGTTTGTATCTCAAGTGTGATGGCAGTCATGCGCTGCGGGGTAGAAGATTTGACATTGTTGTTGGCTTATTGGTTTATGAGTCAGATTATCCTCGATGGAATGGGAGAAAGATATGGGGCATCCAAAGTCCATCTAATCATTTCAGGGCTAGTTTTTGTCTTGGAGGGGCTGGACAAAGTTCAACTTTCTTTCTCTTTATCATAAAAAAATGGTGCTGGGTATTGTTTTTCCTCTGCAACTTGTTATGATATTAAGTCTTTGTATTGGTTAATTAATAAAAAAAAGAATTAGTCCTTGTATCTCGTCTTTTTGGTTGACATCTCGATGCCTTGAAAATAAGTTCAGCACTTGGTTACCGGTAATTTTACTAGTTTGTATTGTAAACCACTCGGTAATTACCAATTTGAATGCTCTAACATTTTACCCCGGTAAATGTGACTCTCACTCCGGTGTGTGGCCTGATAAGTCTCACTCGGTGTTATTTGTCAGCGACTTGACCTTGTACACCCAATCACCTGTGTAGGACTAGCAATTCTCTTAATTCGAACGTTAGTTCAACCTGCTACAAGAGTTAGAATATTGTTAGATCAATGGGCGTGACATATTGCACGCGCTCGGTAGCAATTTTACTGTTGTGGTGATGGTAAAAATTGAGAGCAAAACTGAGCAAACCCCAAATCATTCTGAATTGCAACTTTTGGACAGGATTTAAGAGGACACACCCCCCAATGGACGTTTGAATCAAATTGGGTTCTATTTCTAAACGTAGACGTTTTAATTCGGCAAAAATTTCCTCCGAGTCTGGAACTAGTAGAATTGCGAGTTTGTTGGAACTAATACGAATTTGAGTGCTTAATCGGTATTTTTCTAGCACCTCTGCCCCTCTGCTGCCTCTTGCCCATGCCTCACGGGACAATATTCAATCATGATGATTCAGTGCACCTGCTCTTATGGGTTACACTTCGGCAATTTCATCAGAAGCCGACAACATGATGTGGGGCTGCTAAAATTGCTCTGGCAAAATTGGGAAAACGTGTCTATAGAGGGATGTTTTTTGGGGAGACTAACTGTGGGACCACATTGGGAGGATCGACGGCTGAAAATCAAGTTGTCTTGAGATTGATGGTGATTGGAAATTCAAGAATCGTAGACTAAGCCGTTGGCCTTGTTGCAGTGGTTACGGCACTTCGAGCCGGCCCTCAATTCTCGTGGAGCCGTTGAACAGAGCGTTGGAGAGAAAAAAAATCGATGTTATCGGAACAAAAATTCCGATGAATTGGATGGTCTGTCAGTCGAGAAGAAGCAGAATTTGTAATTTTGAAGGTGACAAATGAAGTTTTCAATTAAAAAAAAAAAAAAAAAAAGAGAGGAGCTTTCGTGCCCTGGAAACGACTTTAAGGAAAAAGCAGGAGGCCCATTTTGGACTTTCATGCCAACACAAATGGGTTGCAATTAGAAAGCAGCAAAATATAGCCACCGAATTTGAATTGAGCAAAAAGACCATGACTTTGCTTCTGCCTCTGCTGTTAATGTTGGTCTACTTCACCATGTGCAGAAAGAAATTCAACAATTGTAGCGTTGACCATGGTGCCATAATGGCTGTTTACACTTGCACTTCAGACTCTCGTGACTGCGGATTGCAATTCTACGTGTTTTTGTCTGTTTTGATCAAAGCAAATGCTGTTACTTGGAAGTTTGTCAGAATATAAATTTTACGTGTTGTGCCATAACTCGCTTAGATTCTGACTTCCAGCGTCCTTTTACGTGTACAGATCCTGGGGCTCATTTGGGGTCCCGAAATTTATTTTTTTTTTATAGATATTATTTTTGCAAACCAACCCTTTGCGACATCTAAAGTCACACCCAGCCTCGCAATCCTTGCGTTTGTGTGTGTGTGTGTGTGTGTGTGTTTATATACATACATACATACATATATATATATATATATGGAAGAACAAAGGTGGTTTTAGAGAGCGAAAAAACGAGAGAGCTCTCAAGCGCACACAACAGAAATTTTCTCCCTTGTGCCCATAACGAGGTGACTCCATGGCTTTTAGCACCCAAATTTTCAAATAATAATAATAATAATAATAATAATAATAAAACACTGCCCAATGTCTCCGCCTGATGACGATCAAGATGGATGCTTTTATATTTGTTACCAGTGCTTTTCAAAGCGGGGTATATTAAAAACTTTTTTCAAATTTTTTTGGTTATAAATTTGTATAATTAAGTTTGAATTTTTTTTCATAATTTCATGTTCTTTAAATTTATTTTAAACCATTTTTTTATAAAAAACAACCAATCATTAAAATATATGTATTAATCAAACTTAAATAATTAACGAATTAATTAATTTTCTTTTCAAAAACTAATCAATTTATAATAAATTTAAAAAATATAAAATTTAAATAAAAATATTTAAAATTTTAAAAACTTAATTATAAACCCGGTAGGCCTGTGCTCCAAATCAACAGTCTGCGATGCCCCCGCCAAAGTCTCCTACTCTATCGTACAACCATCGAGGGTCGAGTGCTTTAATCTAACGAAAAGATCACTTCAGTGTAATATAAAAAATCATAAGTTCAAATTATAAAAATAACTTATTTACAAAAATAAAAGCATGACTATATACATTTAATTTATTTTTTTTTTAAAGTCCTTACAAATGTTAAAAAGGTTTTGTACACTGAAGTGGACTACTTAGTGTCATCACGAGACCAAAAATTCGGAAGTAAAAAATTGCGGATTCTACCAGACACAGTGATGCAGCCATTAGTGCCTTGGGAGGCTAGCGTTCATGGCAGCAATATGTGCAGGGTGACTGCAGGATTGCAGCTTGTAGTCCTGCCATTTCCAAGAACCCGAAAACCTCTTCTAAATGCAGCGCCATACAGTTTATAAACGAAAGCAATCCAGAGTGGCTTTGGGATTGGGTCATATCACTAGAAACTGAACACAAATGGATCCAACTCACAGAAAAACAAACATAATGATGTAGTAAGGTTTATTGTATGCTTGCAAATTCAAATCTACAAAGAAACGCCATGTATATAACTGAGATCCGAAGACAGTCGTTGAAACGGATTTTACTTGGGCACGGCTCGTGCTTTATACATGCAAATGTATGCCATGTGCCAATCACCTGCAGCAACAACACGTTGGAAGTTAAAATTGAACAGAACAGGATTATAAATAGCAGGAGGTTGATTTGCAGACAAGCACTGAATACTGCAGTTTTACTGCAAGATAAGCCTTTACCTCCTCCTGATAGTCTATTTATATCTTCCTCCCGCTGCGGTATAGGGCTATCATCATCGTACTCAATCCATTTCCCTGTAAGGAATGAGAGGAAAATACATCAGCCAAAAACTTAAGCCGTGTAATCATGCTGATGAGGTGTACCCAAATGCTGGTCTAGAGAACTGACCACTTTCTTGCTTGACCCAGGCAACATAATGCCCTGAATCAGCGCTCCTACCCTTGTGGGTCAGCACAGCAACCAAATCATATACTCCTGTTAGCTCTGATTCTTTGTCTGAAGAACCCCCTGGGACAAGTGTTCACAGGGGCGAGATTTTTTAAAGAGGGACTTCCAAAGTGTCGGTACCAGGGAACACACAGCATTTTCATTAAAATGACAGCCAACTATATGTATAAGTAGACCAATTTCATAGCCTAGCTTATAAACGAAAATACAATAAAAGGATTTTTATCCACTTGGATTCCGGTTTAGGAATTTAAAAGTCAGATTAATTCTTGCCACTCTTCACACTCTACAACCATATAAAATAATCGAGTGCATTTCAGTACCGAACTTCCGCACGGTGAAACAAATAAGAGATGCCCAAACCTCAGGATAATTCTTAAAAGCTTTTACCTCCTTCTGAGGTGGTCTTTGTTGACTCTCCAATTCCCCTGGATGATCCCTGTAGACAAAACATAAATGGTGGTGAGATACGGTAGAAATTTTCGTGTTGTGTTTATCAACATGTTTGTATGTGAGGGCATAGCTCAACCATGTAATCACCTCCCCATCAGTCATCTTGACGTCCTTGTCTTTTGAACCAGAGCCGTTCTCTTTGGCTTTTAAACCAAGTTTTTTACCCTCCTCATCTCTTAAAAGCTGATCGTCATCATGCCAAAAACAAATACAAAAACAACAACTTAAGTATAAGGACATAATGATTATATTTGAACTCCCAAGGGCTATCATATACCTGACGAGGTGATTCCAATTTCTTACGAAGTTCTTCTGAGCAGAAATCATAGACATCCAGCTCCAAAGGGTAATCCACTTTCTGACAAACACAAACAGGTTTAATTTCTGGTATGTTGGACTTTCATATTCTTGTGCCAAAAATTCAAAATGAGCCTTAACCCATGGTTTATCAAACATACGACTCACATCTTGGACGAAGAATAATTTTTCAGTTCATGGCCACATAAATGAGAACAATTAAGTCTCAATTAAGTGCTAATCAAGTGAAAGACGTTACCCGCAAAATCTTGGCCTTCTGATTTGACTCCCTCTTCCAGAAAAACCGAACAAACTGGATAGTCAGGTACCTTGAAAATAAAATGTTCACCATAAGCATTGCTTTTATTTCACGAGTCAGATTTACAACTTACATGCATGATAGAGCAAGGGGGGAAAAAAGGAAGAATAATTGTGCTAATGAATTCAGATGACAGAATTACATCATATCAACAGTTTCAACAAAAATCAGAAAGGGAACAAGAGATAGTGATAATTGGGGTCAGTGTGATATCAAAAGCTAAACAAAGTCAAAATGTAAAACAAAAAGCATTTTTTTACCTCGGCAGGGCATTGATATGAGACTCTTTCAAGTAAATTGCACTACGTCCCAAGGAAGGAGAAACCTTCTCCAGTTCGGATTTTAAACCCTATGACAACCACTAAAACTAGTGAGTACCATCACTGAATTGGAGACATGCATCGCTGTAAAGAGAATTAGCAACAATAAAGACAGTAGATATAAAGAATAAGGAAATGGGGTGGGGAGTATTGTACTGTTGAATGGAGAAAGGTGGGTTCAACGAATAAGTAGAATAATCACCCAGGCTAGCAGCACCTATGGATAGCTAATACTAACAAAAGGACGCTTCACCACCAGTTAACAGCATTTGTAAGTTATACAGGCTTATTACCAGTAATTAGTAAACAAGTTCACCTTTCAGACAATAGAATTCATCAACAATTGCAAAAATTTTATGGACCAGTGAAATTGTTATAAAGCTCTTCTTCTGTTTTATTTGAGTCTGAGAGACTAGAAGGACCAACATGCTAAATGGATTTGCAAACAATAGCATTTACAACATAGGACTTCAATTATGATATATAGGCCTAATACAAGAGAGTACCATCAGAATACTAGGACAGAAATACAGAGATAAAGTTACTAGCTGAAAGATTTCACCAAAAAGAAACAGAATTATAGTAATTAAGGAATAACTAGTTAAGAGCAGTAGTATGAAAACCAAAGCATCGGGGATGAAACTGCCACAATAATTACAAAGAAGGAAACTAATGCAATCTTGACAATTATATATCTTGTAAACTCACATGCTTTAGCCCTTCATGCAAATGGTTCACCTCTTGTGATATGTGGCACTTTAGTGAATATACTGATTCTGTCTCTGAGCTTTCTTCACCACTTTCTTGGCAATGTACACTGGCATTCAACATCATTAAATTAAAAAAATATGTCAGAGATTTAGTCTTTTACATGCGAGGATGCCCATCTTCAGTTAAATGCCATTATACACAAGTGAACAGTTATCAGAATGCTGCGCTGAAGCTTAGCAATTTTCTCCTTTAACTAACCCTACACAAACCTTAGACATAAAACAACAGCTATGGAAGAACGAGTGAAGGTATACCTGCTTGCAAGTTTAATGCCAAAAAGTGCCTTCACTATATCTGGATTTTCACTGCAAGTTTAAAGATGATGAAGCATTTAAATGCATCATAGATAAGTCAGCAAAGGCTTACATGATAACTTCTGTCTAACACATTATTTCGAGGAATCTAATTTAGCTACACCGCAATTTGGAAAAACAAAAGGCTGAGTTGAATAAAATAACAACTAAGAAAGAATCCTTCCACAAAACTAAGTGCAAAAAGTGTGCACAAGTATTGCTGCATATTCATGCCACATAAAAGATACCATAACTACCTGGGGTTTGGTGGTCTAAGAGACTGTGAAAGGGTGTATAAAAGTTGTGTCCAACACTCTTCTGCATCCTGTTACATAATTTGAACAACAGAGGTAAGTATCATAGCAACATAAAATCGACATGGCTTTATGGTAAGCAGGCAACTGTTGGAAACGAAACCTGCTGCATGAAGGCACCATTGTGCAACTGGCCGAATTGTGGATACTTTTTGCGCAACACCTGCAAGTAGAAAGGGACAATTAAATGTGCTACTCCTAGCAAGCAATGAAATTAAGTTTGCAAATATAGGTCTATAATGGGAAGCATCAACTTTCACAAATTTCATAGATAAAATCCAAGGATGATAATATGCATTTCATTCTCAATGTGAAAAGCATAAAAACAGTCTAACATAAATCATTGGAGTGCAATGTGATGCCCAATTCTAGGAACTTCAGCATAGGATCGGCAGCATGAAACCGTAAATGCTGATCCATCATATTAAAGAAAACAGCAAGAATTTCCTTCCTCCCAAACATCATGTTTTTTTCCTTGGCACATATTTTTTCAACTCAAAATCATTAAACTGCATGTAGCAAAGAAGCACTAGCAAAGATGAATCTGGTGTTGATTAGTTGAACTTTCTTTCATTTATATAAGGCATCAATAAGAGCTTATCAAGGGAAATAGTTATAAGTCAACATTGCAAATTAATCTGATAGGCAAAAGATATGACAAACCATCCAGAACTGCATGGGTGCCACAGGCTTGACACTTCTATCGAGCTCATTAAATAGTTCTCGAGTTGCAGCCGTCAACATATGAGAAGTTTGATCCAAATCATTCCTCCTATCAGATGGATACCTATCCAAATCCCAAATTGATTCCAAGATTTCAGTCACAGAGGATGAGGCCATACATATGCTATCTGTTACCTTAGAAAACACATGGCCATAAACAAGAGACTTACTTCAGCAAAGTAGACTTCAACTCTGGAACAGAATGCAGGCATTGTACCGTGGAGTTCATGTAGCACGTGTTACCCAAGTTGAATAGGCCAGCAGTATGACCCTGGAAGCAAAAACAACGTTTGAAAAATAACAGCACAGAAGCAAGTTGGAATGGACAGACCCAAAAAGGAAGAAAGAGAAAGCACATCATCTAAGACACGATGTTATGTTAGGGAAACCTGCATCCAAAATTTTGGAAAGTTGAAGTATGCACCAGAACACGTAAAAATCTATAAAACACTGTTGTTGGAACTTCCATCGGACTCATGTACCATAAAATAATTGGTGTAAATCAATATAGTGATAAGGACTCTGAACAAATTTTAAACAGCAAATGGGTATTTCTGCTTGCTTGTCACTCTTCTTTTCCTTCCTTTTGTTAATTTTGGCGTCACTTTCATTGAGTTGTGAGCTCCACTTTTTGCCAATTCTTACTGCTACACTTTCATTGTTCTCTTCATTATCTGTGATTCCAATATAACTCTCCCTTCAAAATCTCTTCAACCCGCTTTATTTTTAATGAACAGCATTGCAGCTTGTACCATTAAGTTGGCTTGGGAGACATCAAATCACAAAAGTGCACTAAACTATCCTTGTTTACTGGTTTGTGCTCCGAATATAGTGATTAACCACTTTCAAAAAAGAAAAATGCATTATCAATCAATTCTATTCTACTTTTAATGGATGATGCCTCAGAAACCAGAATACAAAACATGACATGCCAATCCTATAAAAGCCATGGGCAAGTTGTGCTGTAAAATTAAAAAAGACATATGATAACAGAAAAGGTAAAGAATCTTACCACAGCAACCACTTGTTCCTCTTCAGGAAGATCTTCCATGAAAACAGGACCCTTCTCTGGGGCCTTCACAATCTTGTCAGCAGTTCCCATCATCATCAATCTTTGGCCCTGCAAAATATTTAAAGAAAACTGAAGCTACTTTCCAACATGAAGAGGGTATGAACACTGCAAAGTCACTGAAAAGGGGCGTTCACCTCTTTCACTTTTACTGTTGACCAATCATCATCATCCTGCATTGCCAAACAATGAAGATAAGAACAGGTGATATACAAATTCCATCATAAGTGCATACTACATTTTCCTGATATATTGTATGCAACAGGACAGGAAATAATTTTTGAAGAAGTTTCAACTAATTTAATTATAGCAAAAAAAAAACAAAAACAATTAAAGCACAACAACTGACAGAACCATTTTGTTACCTTCAACAAGAAGCCCCCCTTAAGCATAATTTTCTGCCTCTCTGGGGGCACTCCAGTCAAGTCATACAACTGGCACTTGAAAACATAAATGGGCTGGCTTGTGTCTATTTCCACTTTTGAAAACACCTCCTTCTGCCATTTGACACTAACTGCAACAACCCATCGAAAATTTCAAATTTAAAAACCAGACTTTTTCAACTAAACAGAAGCTACAAAAAAAAAAAAAGTGCAATTCAGTTTATTCATTGAATTCCATATTGGCTATTAATGCACTAGAATGAACATATTATCTCATGAACTAATTATGAATCCACACTTCTGATCACTTAACCACATCATAAGATCTTCAGAACTCCAAGACAAATAAACAAGTTTTCTGTCATACAATTCTCTCCACTTGTCCTCAAATATGAAAGGAACAAGGGTATTGATGTCATAAACTGCTGGATGGAGTTAACTGCAAGCAAGAATGCTTATGTCTTCTACATCAAAATAAACAAAAACTACACTTGAACAATCTTTTCTTATTCTTATTTCCTTTATGTGGATAGACACTTAATTCATACCTAACTTCAACTTACTCAGCTACACTATCAAAATCAACTTAAAAATCTAATCCAGAAATACCAACCGCAGTCCATACTGGCTAAAGCACATCTCCAGTCCAATAACCATCAGGCACATCCAACAAAAACAGCAGAATCACAAGACTTATAGCACAAAACCAAAAAACCCAACAAACCAATTCCAAAGGATATCTATACTCTCCATCAAAAACCCAATAATTGCTGATGATCTCCAATCCAATAACCATCAGGCAAATCCAACAAAAACGGCAGAATCACAATACTTATAGCACAAAAACCAAAAAACCCAATAAACCAATTCCAGAGGATATCCATATTCTCCATCAAAAAGCCAATAATCGCTGATTACCCAGCTGGTGAAACTCAAAAATAAACCCAAAAGAAACAAACTTTAACAACTACATTAACCCATGACCCTCCAAAAGAACCATCTTGAGAGGGCCAGAGCTTTAATCAATCAAAACAAGAGTGCAGAAAAAGAGAAAAAAATAGATGACCTGTAAGCATAATGGAAGTGTTTTTGAGGGATCGATTGAGGAGAGATGAAGTTTTGAGTTTCTGAGTTTATCTTTGTTTTTGCTTGGAGAAAGGGTAAAAATGAAGCTTTGTCTCTTGAGACTTTGGAGAGGCTTTAATGGCTTATGATCTCTAGTACTTTTATACAGAAAACAAGTCGATCCCAATTATTGGAATTTTAAATTATTAATTAATTTAATTTGAAACTATTTAAATTTAAATTATTTTAAATTATAAGTTATTTAATTTTAAATTAATTAAATTTTAAATATATTAAATATTAAACTTATTAGATTTTAAACGTAATCAAATTATTCCAATTTTTACAAAGCTTATTATATATATATATTTATTATTATTGTTATTATTATTATTATTTTATTTTATTTTATTTATAAAAGCATATTTCTCCCTTTGTGAAGAGTGAAGATGGATTGTTCTCTTCCTCGCTATATGATTAAAGAAATTTAATTAATTAACGAAAAAGAACCCAACTTTCACCTCCTCCAATGTACGGGGGTGGCTCAAAGCTCGGAGGCCGCGGCGGCGGCGGAGGAGGAAGGGGGGGCGCCGCCGCTGGAGTCACCAGCAAGCGGTCTTCCTTTCCGCCGCCGCCTCCTCCGCCCAACCGACCCCCTTCCACTACAGGCCGTCTCTCCCTTGGTGGCGGCTCCTCCAACCCTCGCAGCCGCCCTGGCACTGCTTCGAAAGCCGCCGCCAGTTCATCGGCGGCGGCTGTGGAGGAGTCGTTCTCCCTTATTCCCGGCAGCAGCCCGCCTGCTTTCGCGATGATAATAAGGCTGGCGCCGGACTTGGTGGAGGAGATCAGACGGGCGGAGGCCCACGGCGGTAATGCCCGGATTAAGTTCGATTCCCTCGTCCCCAATCCCACCGGAAACGTATGTTTTATTAGTGACTATTGTTTTAAATTACGATTGAAGTACTGGGTTGTTGTGTTTACTTGTAATCATGGTTAAAAGGCATTGCTTTATAGAATAATAAAGGGCTTTCTCAATTCTCAAATTTATAGCTTCTTTTGGTTTGAGCAGTTTGTTGCTTATTTTGTTGGTTTGTTGCTAATTAGTATTTGATCATTTTCTGCAAATGTTAGTGTTTTGTCACCAATCAGTGTTTGGCAATTTCAGAAATTGTTGGTGAGCGGAAGGAGTTTTTGAGAATCTTGTTGCGGAAATTTGAGTTTGTTGCTAATTAGTGTTTGCTTATTTTCTGCAAATGTTGGTGGCTTAGGAGATGTCTTTGGGAATCTTGTTGTGGAAATTAGAAATTGTTGGTGGATGGAAAGAGCTTTTGGTAATCTTGTTGTGGAAATTCGGGTTTGTTGCAAATCAGGTTTTGCTTATTTTCTGCAAATGTTGGTAGGTTAAGGGATGTCTTGGGGAATCTTGTTTGTAAATTGGGGTTGTCAACAACTAGTGATTGCTTAGTTTTTGCAAATGTTATTAGGGTTTACTTATTTTCTGTAAACTAGCGTATGTTACTTACCAAAAAAGTTTCTTTACATATCAGAAAATGATTAAAATGGATGTCCTTTTTGATGGTTTCCATTGCATCAGGTTATTGATGTGGGTGGTAAGGAGTTCGGGTTTACATGGTCAAGGGAATTTGGTGACCTCTGTGACATATACGAAGAACAGCAAGTTGGTGAAGATGGAAATGGTTTGCTTGTTGAGTCTGGGTGTGCCTGGCGTAAGGTTAACGTCCAACGTATCTTGGATGAATCTACCACAAACCATGTTAAGATGCGGTCAGAGGAAGCTGAACGCAAGCTGAAAGGACGCAAGTATGTTTTACAACGTTTTTTTTTTGTTTCTCCATTTCATTCATCACTGCTAGAATCATTTAGTTGACCTGTGCCTAGGTTTCTTGAATTCTACTTCTTTTCAACCTTTATGTTTCTGCTACTTGTGCTTATTCGTGGTTGATTCTTTTTGATATATCTCGAGCAATTGATGGTACCTATCCTCATTATCCATAACTGTTGCCAAGCATCCAACTTGGGGCTTCCCAAAGCTACATCTTTGATGTTTTCCTAGCATTTAGGTCCATGGTGACATTTCTGGTGTGTGTTAGGCTTTGATATGGTTAAAATGGTGTATGGTTGTACCATTGTTGCTGAGCGCCACATATAAGTCATTCTTTGTTCAGTTGGTTCACGTGGCACAAGTGTTATGCGTACACCTATTCTTTAGGCTGTCCAGTGTGTATGCAAGTAAATTTTGGTTTTATTTTCCTGATGGCAGAGCCATTGTGCTGGACCATGGGAACCCATCCATGAAGTCTCAAATAAAGCGAATGGCAGCTGCTGAAAGTAAGTTTTTGAGGTAGATTTCACTTACTTTTTTTTTCTGTCTGTTTCTTTTCTTTATCTCTTGCTTTCTATTTCCTTTCTTTGTCTCTTGTTACCTTCTTTTCTTTATCTCTAGTTACATATCTTTCTCTAGGTACCGCATGTTGCACCAATGATAATTCAGTGATATGTGAAACATAAGTACAGCTGAAAAGTGTACAATTAATTGGCTTAACATCCATAGGATTTTATGTGGGAGAAAGCCTCTATTCAAACAATAGCATGTTAAATAGTTATGTCTCTAACACATCTTTATGTTTGTAGCTACTCCATGGAGAACATTTAAGAAGAAAGACCCTCCATTCAAAAAGCGGAAAGTTGATCCACATCATGGTACTTTCATGGTCTTCATTTAATCAATGATATTCTCAGTTTCTTTTGTTTTTTTTACCAGAGGATTCAGAATTTTAAAAATTGCTTCTCTTTGTTATCATTGCAATTCGTCCATTCTGACTTAGCAATTTCAACTGGGATTTGTGCACCTTGCAGTTAGAGATCCTCCAAAAACTACATTTAGACACTCGTCTAATGCAAAGTGTAGACACTCATCTTCACCTCTCCCATCTCCACCTGAGCAATTTAGCACTGCAGCATCTCTTCTTGCATCAACCCAGATGAAAAGTAAAGAAGGTGCTCTTAACTCAGAGAAAGAAACCCCAACTAAAGCTGCTAGTGCTGTTTGTGAGACAACAGTGCACAAAGGGCATTTTGGGGCTAAACCAGTGGACCTGCAAAGTATGTTGATTGCTTTATTGACAGAGAATCCTAAAGGATTGAACTTGAAGGTAAATTTGATGAAATACTGAAGATTTTTTTGGGGAATTGTTTGCATCCAACTATATGTTCTGTTATTTGACTCTTGTTTAGTTTCTTCTATTATGCTTGAATTCATTTCTGCACTCTTCACTGTTGACTTTTATCTTCTTTTACTTGTGTCTTGCATCAAAGGCCTTGGAAAAAGCTGTTGGGGATGCTTTCCCAAACTCTGCTAAGAAGATTGAACCAATAATAAAGAAAGTACGTCAAGAGGAAATTGTATGCTTGTACTTTTAGAGTAGCTTGCATCTTTTGTCTTCTCATTTAATTTCAACCATCAGATTGCAACCTTCCAAGCTCCAGGAAGATATATATTGAAAGCAGGAGTAGAGTTGGAAAGCTTCAAGAAGCCAATTTCTGAAAGTGGAAGGTATGTACTATTTTTACATGATTTAGTAGGCATTAATGAGGTCACTCCTTTAGAGAAATTGTTTATATGAATCTTTTTTCTTCTTTTGGAAGTATTTCTGCATCATAACCATCTGGTCAGTCAGTGTGGCTCTTGAATCCATAGCCTTATAAAAGCTTCCACAATGTAAATTAACTGATAGAAAACGTCTTCTGCATCCCTCAAAGTATTCTTTGTATGTGTGTGCATGCATTTGTTATAATATGGTTATCAATACTTCCAGCTCTCCTGAAGACAACCATCAGCAGACATATGCTTCTGAAGACAATCATGATCAGAGGAATGCTCCAGAGACGAGATTTGAAGAAAAAAACCCTGCCGTTGGATTGCAGGAAAAAGCCCAATCGAAATCTATGGTTGAGGAACCAAATGTGTTAGAAAAAAACGATATCCTACATCAATCAGCTGATCATTTTGGTGAGAAGAAGATCTCTGACAACAGTGAAGGGCAAGCAGTCAGCTCTAGTGAGAGTGGAAGTGACAGTGACAGTGATAGTGACAGCAGCGACAGTGGAAGTGACAGTGGAAGCCCAGTTGAAAGTGCAAGTGGGAGTAGCAGTGATAGCGAGAGTGATGCTTCTTCCAACAGTAAGGAAGGTTCTGATGAGGATGTGGATATCATAAGTGATGATGACAAAGTGCCCCAGCATAAGTTTCAGGCCTCTGAACCACATTTCTCAACATCACCTGATCCATGGACTTCTGTGCAGAATAGGGGAGATAACAAACAAGGTATTGATGGATCTGCTGCAATTCATATTGGAGGTCATGGATCTCCTGTAGTTGATATTGAGGGTGGTCATGAGTACAATGCTGTTGACTTTGAGAAAGACTTGGATGATGGTGAAAAGGAGTTTGAAATAGCTGCAAATGATGGTTTAGGTCCCAGCAGAGCTGGTAAAAAACATATGGAAGAAGCAAAATCAATTTCTTCTGATCATGACCACATTCTACGGCGCCAAACTTTCATAGGAAATTTGTTTGATGATAATGAAGATATGGTTGGTGATAGTAGGCACGAGCAGTGTGACAGCTCTGAGAACATGTTCAAAGGTAAATCCAAAAGGGGCCCAGGTGTTAACAGCTTTGGTGAGAAACCTGAACACACAAAAAAAGTGAAAGCTGAAAGATTGCCTAAGCTGTCTGTTTCTAGGGGCAAGGATGCTGCGTCCTCAGGGAGCCCTCAAGATAGAAAGATTGAAGACACTGGCAAGGCCCCTACCATTCCAGGGCCATATAGAGCTGATAGAGAAGGAAGTGCTGTTTTTAGCACAGAAAAGGGTTATAACAAGGGAATTCCTGAGAGCTTAGGATACAGTCGTAAATCCTTGGAAAAAAATGTTCAAGCACATGAAGCTTTTTCCATTCAGAAAGAGAAACCTCCTAGGAACAATCACAATGAGGATAATAACTCAAGGGAGAAAAAGGTGTTAAGAAATTCCAAGGAAGGTGGTGTTGGAGATAGATATCCAGCTCCTTCTGATTCCCATAATTGGAAACAGAGTGAAAATTCTGGAAAGTTCAAGGATGCTACTCAAATTTCAAGGGAACATAAGATTTCTCCACCAAAGGATAGTGACAGAGTTGACATGGACAAAAACCTACCCGCCAGTCAGAGGTTATTCCCAAGAGAGTTTTCAGAATTAGAGTTAGGAGAACTACGTGAATCAGTGCCTGAGGAAACACCAACTAAAGGCCAGTACGAAAGGAAAGGTTCTTTTAAACAGCTAGAGAACAACCCCAGTTCCTCGGATCACGGTAACTCGGATTTAAGTAAGGGAAAGCCTGTGGAGAAGGTGACACTGGAATCAAGAAAGCCATCTCCGCCCAATCTAAGTGCTGGGGACAAGGGGACCCCAGAACATTTTGAAGATTCATCAAGATCTCATCATAAGGCTGTGCAGTCTCAGCCACAACACCCTCCAAGAGTAGATAATTCTGAAGTCGGCCCTCAGTCAAGCAAGTTGGCAGATGTAAGTAATAGATCAAGACATATTGGACATGGGACAAAACTTGGAAATGGAGTGGAAGGCAGGGGAGAAAGGCATAAGAAAGCCCCTGTAAGTGTACAGCCGGCACACGACTTTAAGCATGAGTTACTTTCCCAGCGTATGAAGGAAAGTAAGATGCAAACATCCAATACGATTTCCGAGTTAACGAATGGGCGGAAGGATAACCTTGTGACAAAGGACAAGGATAACACTCGAAAGTGGAGGGAATTGTCTTCAGAGGAACGCAGTTCTTCTTATTCAAAGTATGAAAAGGATGTACCAGAACTCAAAGGGCCAATAAAAGATTTTTCCCAGTAAGTAGTTGCGTTAATTTTTTGCATCAAACAATGCTGCATTTGTTCCCCTAACAATCATGTAATTGTTGTAGTAGGATTTGATTATGTAATTAGAAATCATGAGATGTGAATTATCCACTTCCTTTTTTTTTTTTTTCCGTAATAGGTATAAGGAATATGTGCAGGAATATCATGACAAGTATGATGACTACTTGTCATTGAACAAGATTCTTGAGGGCTACAGGTAACCCTTTCATTTGTGTTCATGGTTTTGCTTCTGGTTTTCCCTGTTTATTCTTTAACCTGATGTAATTCTCTTTATATCTTTTGCCTATTTTTATTATTCCATTATGGTTCTATGTAGAAATGAGTTTGTTAAACTGGGAAAGGACCTTGAATCTGCACAAGGCAGAGATATGGACAGATATCAGAAGATCTTGGTGCAGTTGCGGGAATCTTACCATCGATGTGCAACGGTATGTTTAACCTCACCTGTCTTCATATTCTTCTTCTCTTCTACAGGTTCTTGAGATATATATAGATGAAGAACTTTATTTTATGTCACCTTTTTGATTCATCTTTCTATCTAAAAGATTCATGCAGCCAACCTCAATTAAATTTGGGTTTAAGGCTTTGCTGTTGTTGTTCCTATCTAAAATGTTAAGAACTAGAAATCATGGTGTACATCAGTTGTGCCTCATTACAGTGAAGTGGTGATGTGCCTGCTTGTCCCTGCTTGTCCATGGCAAGGGTAGCTGTTTGTTATTTTTTGGGGTGCAAGACTGGCAGATAAGAAACGGAGAACAAGGTGGGATGCTTGAGTGGAAAAGTATAAATGCAATGAATTTAAAGATCAAGGAGAAATATGATAATAGATCAACGAACATCCAGCAGTTGAAAACTATCACTTTGTATCCTTGACTGGCAACCTTTTCCATTATTAGACGCCGCACAGATGAAGACCATGGTGACGTTATTTGGTCGGAAGACTCGATGCTCTTATATACCGGGAAACAACTTAATTTTCCTTGAATTGCCATGCCTAGTGCTTTAATATAAGACCCTTTTGGCTCGTCATCTTTGTTGATTTTTCTGTTTTGTTCATCGACAGAGACACAAACGGCTGAAAAAGATATTCATTGTGCTTCATCAGGAACTAGCTGTGAGTCGTCAGAATGCAACCGACCTCCGAATTATTTTCTATTTTCTATTTCTTTCCATGTTTTTCCTTCAGGAAGCGTATTCCTAGCAATTCACCATTCTCAATTCTCCGTTGTTGCAGAATCTTAAGCAGAGGATTAAGGACTTCGTGCAGTCTTGCACGAAAGGCTGAACACTGATTTATGCTTCCGTTGCTTCTTGTTCCAACCTATCCTGTCCAAAATTTAACTTCAGTTGTTACCCCTTAATTGTATAGGACGTTTGTAACGGTGGGAGAGAATTCACAAGTGCGGTGTTATTGCACAACATTACAATTTTGTACATAACTACTTCACTCGTGTTGGAGTCTTACTGCTTGGTAAATAACATTAGTACATTACATTGCATCCCTTTTCTAAGGATCCAAGTTCGTATGGGCCAGATGTATTGGTGTCCTTAAAGTTGGGTTTAGATTACCATAGGAGACAGTTTACAGGATTTCTTTTCTGGGTCTGTGTTGTTGGGATATTTTCTGAGCCACTCTCTCTGGATCAAGGAAAATGGAACCTGGAATGATCAGCTCCAAAAGAGTTATACTAATCGACCATTTCTTTTTCTTTTTTCTTTTTTTTTTTAATGAATAACTGCGTGATACCGAGAATTCTCTCTCAAATAACTTTGATTTCGAGTATGTCAGCCTCAGACATTACCTAAAAAAAAAAAAAAAAAAAAAAACACCATACCAAATTGTCGACTGATACGCGACATGACCATTAAAGGCACCAACACTGTATGTGTTTTTCAAAATCATCAGAAAGATATGTACACCAAACTCGCTCCTTTTTCAACATTTGTGTTTATACTTCTGGGATTATTACTCTTTCTTTTGTAGATCTATATATATATATATATATAATTAAATTATTAATTACTAGTTATTTTTTCAAGTAGACAAATAGTATTGTTTGCTGCTGCTACTTTTCGGAATCTTTATAACCTATTGATACATAATTGAACGCACCAATAAAATAAAAAAAAGCATAACAAAAGTTCTAACAGGAGATTTATAGTATTTCAAACAGAAATGGAACGTTTTTTTCTTTCTTTTTCTTTTTTTCCTTTTTTGGAACAAAATGAGACATCTCCTTTTGAGGGGTTACTCTTTTAAATCAATCTTATGGGTTATAAACTAGATGTTATTGGCATTGCCAATGTGAGACATCCATTAACAGGACATGAAAAAAAGAATGCCCTCTTTCTCTATCAACAACGTTAGTGCACGCTGTTCAACAAGTGCCTCTAATTTTCTTTATAAAAATTTTGACAGAAGGCAAAAGACCCAGAAGAACATTATTTCCATAATATAGAGGAACAACTTTGGCTATCTCCCAACTAGGCTTGTTCTTGAGGTATCTCTCTCTCTTTCTCTCTCTTTTTGTATTTGATTTCAGGTTTTTTTTTTTTTTTGTTTGAATCTTTTGCCAGCATCTGGGTTTGTTGGAAAGATTGAATCTTTTGACTGTCTCACCCGTGGGTATGTGGATTTTCATCAGAAAACTCGTTGATTTGGGGGGGGTTTATGTGTTTTTTTTTTTTTTTAATCTGTTTTTGTGTGATCAATTGAGGAGAGTGGTTGTTGAATTGTGGTTTCTGAGGTTACTGTTCAGGAATTTTGTGTTGATTTTCTAGAGCTCTGAGAATTGCACTTCGTTTTGAATTTTTATGTTTCTGTCTTTAGAATTGGATGACAAAATTGTTATACGTGCTCAATATTTGACTTAGATTAACTGGCCCCTGTCCCCGTGCAAGCTTATATTCAGAATTAGATGGTTTGGCTGATAATAAGTTCTCAGTTTCCAATTTTAGACCACAATGTTGCTGGCGCCAATCAAGACTAATTTGTACTTAGAAGAATAAAGGAAATTAAGGACATTATTTTAACACTTTTTCAATTTTCTCCTTACAATTGATTGACCTTTGACTGCAAGTAGTTTATTACTTTGTTCGAATCCTGTTACATGTGGATAGGAAATAAAGTATTGTTCAGTGCGGGTAAGTTTGTCATGCTGAATGTTGCTACCAGTCAGTGGAATAGGGATGCATTCTGCAATGGATGATATGAACTTGCTTCAGCAGGCACAGAGGCATCACCTAGTTGTCAGGGATATTGGAGAGGAGATTGATCTGGAAATTAGCCATGGGGATGATGATCCTCCATTTGGTAGCACCCCTCTTATAAGTGGACCAACACGAGAACCTTCTTTGGAGGAGAACGACAAGGCCAAGAATATGGCAATGGGTTCTCAAATTCCCGGCGAAGGACAAGATATGTCAAAGATACAACCGGCAAAGAGGAAGAAGAAGGTGGTGAAGAGATGGAGAGAGGAATGGGCTGATACCTACAAATGGGCCTATGTGGATGTGAAGGAAGGAACCGCAAGAATATTCTGCTCTGTTTGTAGAGAGTTTGGTAGGAAACATAGAAGGAATCCATATGGAAATGAAGGCAGCAGGAACATGCAGATGAGTGCATTGGAAGAACATAACAACAGTTTGCTTCACAAAGAAGCTCTCCGTCTCCAGATGGCGTCGAAGGATAAAATTATTGTCGATAAACCTATTTATGTAAAAGGTTAGTACCTATATTTTTGTTAGATTGCTGTTAGATTTAGGGTTTATTTAGAATTTTTTATTTTTTTGAGATTTGGCAATTGCATGCATATTTTAAGCTCACGATCTATTACATAATCAATACATATTTCTTACCTTGATACTTTATTGCAATTATTATACTTATGATTATGGCATGAACGCCCATCAAATGAAGCTCTTATGTCAAAGACGGCTGGATCAATTGTTGAAGCTGCACTAAAAAGGGATCCTCATGAGGCTGAGTTTATCCAATTAGTGCAAGAAGCTGTTCATGCTTTGGAAAGAGTGATTGCAAAAAACACACAGTGAGTCTCATTTGGAAGAGAATATGATTGTTTAATTTTTTTTGTTTCACCTTATCATTCAAGCTGGATAAAAGCTGAAGTCAAGGTTATCTTTATCCTAATGGAGTACTCTATAATGTTTCAGTTATGTCAATATTATGGAGCGCTTGTTAGAGCCCGAGCGCATGATTATTTTTCGAGTTCCTTGGGTAGATGACAGAGGAGAGATGCATGCCAATCGGGGCTTTCGGGTACATTTTAATCAAGCGTTGGGTCCATGTAGGGGTGGCATTCGTTTTCATCCTTCAGTGAACTTGAGCATTGTGAAATTTCTTGGTTTTGAGCAGGTAATTTTTGTACTTCTGCTTTGTGATGGACTGTATTGTATATTTTGTAACCCAACTTATGTTCTGTATGCTCTGGTTTTGTCATCTTCCTTTCTGTGTTGACTTATCTGAAAGATGGGTGTTATTGAATTATGTAATTAATCAGGCTAATCACTTTCTAAAGTAGTATTGGGCAAGAAACATAAAAAGTGAGTTACAAAATGAAAAAAAGGAGAAAGAATGAAAGATAGAGATTGAAGGAATGGTAAATGAAGTAAATTGCCTTAGCCTAATATGTTTTCCTGATAGCTCTGTAAATGGGAGAGCCTTAACTTGAGGGTCTTCTTTTTTTTTTGTTTTTTTTTTTCATTTTTGCTGTACTGCAGGCATTGAAGAATGCCCTGTCACCATACAAATTAGGAGGCGCTGCAGGTGGTAGTGATTTTGACCCCAAAGGCAGAAGTGATAATGAGGTAGCCTCCCTTCCATTCTATGATGGTCTTCTGATTAGCATCCCTTGAAATTCTGAAAGTTTTTCTAACCTTTTGATGGGACTGCCTTGCAGATTATGCGCTTTTGCCAAAGTTTTATGAATGAGATCTACAGGTATCTAGGTCCTGACAAAGTAAGTAAAAGAAAGATGCTTTGCTCTTTATCTACTTCTACTTAAACTCTCAGTTATGCTGGTCACTCTGATTGTGTTTTTTTTAATCCTAATACATCTTAGGACCTCCCTTCAGAGGAGATGGGTGTTGGTACTCGCGAGATGGGATATCTGTTTGGACAGTACAGACGTTTAGCTGGTCATTTTCAGGTATTCATCTTGCTTTTTGTTCTTCAGTTCTTCAGTTCTCCTGTATAAGTGACTACTTCATAATTATGACTTCAAGGCATACATCTATAGCACCAGTTAAGCTGACTTTATTACTTTTGTTGCAGATTCTATTGACTTATAGGTGATTATTCATTTTAGAAAGGAGATTAATAGGCTTATCTTTACACCTTCATATGTATGCCTGACTTATGCAGGGAAGTTTTACAGGGCCAAGGATATTTTGGTCAGGCTCTAGCCTTCGAACTGAAGCTACAGGCTATGGGCTGGTAATGATAGTTTTTTTTTTTCTTAACTCTTAGATGCCTCATTTGTGTTTGAAGTTCGTATATTCTTATTGTGTGCCTCTGTGTTTGCAAGATATTTGATTTTTGCCATGTCTGTCTCTCATAAGTTCAGTCAACTTCTTTATTCTTTTGTGCTTGAAGGATCTTTTGATTTCAATGCGTTCAGCGTGCTTTTGCAGGTGTATTTTGCTCAGATTATACTTGCAGACATGAATAAAGATCTCAAAGGATTGAGGTACTTCTTTATCCCTGAATGCTTATCATTGTTGATCTGAATACCTCTTGAGCCAATTACATAGCAGAGGGAAAATTTGGCCGCATTCATATGGTTTTTATAATACACTGCCATCTTGTCTTTTGTTTTTGAGACATGCTGATGTGGTCTGTAATATTAGATTCTCGAAACGGAAGAACCTGATGCTTGACCATTAGATATAAGGTGCTTTGATTTACTGAACAGGATCTACTGTGAAATGCTGAAGTTTATTGTCTTAATTTATTGCTCTGAATGAATTTTTCTGAATTTCCTGTTCAGATGTGTCATAAGTGGTTCTGGAAAGATTGCTATGCATGTTCTAGAGAAGCTAAATGCTTATGGTGCTATTCCAATCACAGTATCAGGTACATTTGGGTCATTGGTAAATGTTTCAGAGTGAATTGATTAGGTGATGGGAGTGGATAGAGTCAGATGCTTTGAATTTAGATTTGTCTCATAAAGATATTTTGGCTTGGAATGCTTGCTTGGTAGAGTAGAGGCTTCCATTTAGGGAAATATTTTCAGAAAGAGAATACAATGCCTATCTGCCTACGCACTAACACGAACATCTGCCTCCAAGATGTTTGTGTGAGATATGAGAATTTGTGACCAATTGCTAAGCATGTTCTTTATTTGCTTCTATCCTTCATTCTGCAAATTTGCTTTCCTGTTGTTTTTTGTATAGCATAATTTGTATGTTTTATATTGAGTTTATAATTATGTTTTGCTCTGCATTTCCTATAGTGTGTTCCAGTAAAGGTGCATGGCTATTATACGTTTCATCAGTCCTTGATCTGATACTTCTTCAATAAGTAAATGTTGCATAAATTAGTTCTGCCTCATTGTATGATGTATTTTTGTTCTTCAAATTTCACAATTATGAAATGGAGAACAATTCAATGAGCATCTCTTATGGTACATGCCTTTCCATGTAAAATGTATTGCAGATTCAAAGGGCTATTTGGTGGATGAGGATGGATTTGATTACATGAAGATATCATTTTTGAGAGATATCAAAGCCCAGCAGAGGAGTTTAAGGTGTGTTTGCTTTCCATCATTTGGATTGTGAGCAGGTTGTTTTCTTTAAGTATTGTTCTGTTTATACTTCTTTTGTCTGCAGAGACTATTCAAAGACATATGCTCGGTCTAAGTATTATGATGAAGCAAAACCTTGGAATGAAAGGTGTGATGTTGCGTTTCCATGTGCTTCCCAAAATGAGATTGACCAATCTGATGCCATTAATCTGGTTAATTCGGGTTGCCGTATACTGGTAGAAGGTAGTAATGGTCCATTACAGCTTTACTGTCTCTTCTCCCTACTTAAATCTGATTTCTCTTTGTATCTTTACATTTCTAGGATCAAACATGCCATGTACCCATGATGCAGTTGATGTTCTGAGAAAAGCCACTGTTGTTGTTGCCCCTGCAATGGCAGCTGGTGCTGGAGGGGTATGATATTCACTTTCTCCAACTATGCACAATAACATGGGGTCTCATGCTTCTGGTTTGAGATTTCTATATTATGAACTTTCTTAGCTTTACAGGTCGGTGCTTTTGATATGAATAGATTTCATCTTCAGGACTTTGTAGCTGGACATTTTTGCAATTTCCCTTGTGTCCCCCCTTCTTCCATTGTAATTCCTTTCTGGCCTTGCATGCATTTATTTTTTTTATAGTATCTTTCTTCTTTTACTCAGTTTGAATTTCCTTTACTTATTGATTAGTGGATATAGGTGTGGCAATTGGAATGCTATGTTTCTTGCTGAATTGTTAAAGAGAAACTACATGGCCAAAGCTGTTTGGCTAAAAGTTTGAATCATCATACCAACAAGAAATAACCCACTGTGAAACCAAAAATTAAAAAGAAAGAGCTAATGTTGGGATAAAGTTTGGAAAAATGGAACTTTTTTGAAGAGAACCAAATCTTTTTGAACATCAGTGAATGAAAGGCATTCAACTCTCACGTTCTAAATCTGTGATCTGCTTGGTTGCAGGTTGTTGCTGGAGAGCTGGAGTTGAACCATGAGTATAACATGTTGAACTGGTCACCTGAGGACTTTGAATCAAAGTTGCAGGTGGGCACAAAATTACATTTGAATTGGACTTAAGTGAATGATGCTATCAATGCTTAGCAACAACCACAGAATTTACAACACAACCTGGCCTAATCAACTCAAACTTTTTAAGTATGCAATGTTATGAACTTATTTATAATGCTAGCAAGTATTCCAAAGGATTTCTTTTTTCTGCAGTAGAAGTGTATAACTGCAGAATTCGGTTCAGTAATTGGAAAATGATTTATGTACAAATAAGTCTCACAAACACACAAAGGCACTTAACAAAAATTGTCATGTAATGACAAGTCTTCAAAGTACATTTAATTTGCCGTAATTTGATTGGCTGCATGTGATATATGTATAATTTGTTTGTAAATCCTGTTAGTATTTTGGTTAGCCATGGCTCTCCTCTATCCATTCACACCATTCCCTTCAAAATATAGTTTAGGAATTCACACACTTGCGTTTCTATTGAGAATCTGTGGTCATCTCTTGTATGGATCCAAACTAGTACTTTGATTGGCAGGAAGCGATGAAACAGATATACCAGAGATCCCTCAAGGCTGCGAGTGATTTTGGCTACCAAAAAGAGAGTCCTGAGTAAGTGCTTCCCTGTACTACTAGCTCTATATGCCCAAGTTCTCTTTTTGTTTATCTATGCTATTTATTTTTTGAGTGACACCATTGCATTTGAATTTGCACTATTGTATTGTGAGTGTAAGACTTTTACCGTTGCATCATTAAAACAGATTGAGGGAAAATTAAACTGTGCACATAAGAATATGGCCACCCAAGACGCAATATCGTGAAGATGGAATACTTGGAAGTAGATTGAGTATGTATCCTAAGATGCCTATTTTTCTCACCTCTTTCGTCCGTTGCTTCTCTGGCAGGGCTTTGGCTCATGGTGCCATCATCTCTGCTTTTCTGACCATAGCTCAAGCTATGACTGACCAAGGATGTGTGTAGAATCCAAGGATAATGCTGAACGTATTGCATGCTCTGGTAAAGGGCCAGAAGCCCGTTTGTTGGCAAGGAGCTCAGTATCTTGACCCGAGTTGTCTGGCTGATATTCTCATATACTGAAGTTGATGCCGGGAAAGGTTGAAGTATCTGTCTGATCTCTTCTGTGACATACATGGGTGCTATAGTGTTACTGGCTTTGAAAAGGGTAATTGGTGGGGAAATTTGTTATAACATATTTGTTGTATTAGAGGAAAAAATTTGGTTAGTCTAGTGGTGGAATGGAAAGGACCCCCAAAATGGTAGTGCTTATTCTTGACCCACTTAAGCATTCTAGATGCTTGTGAGTTGTAATACTGTGAAACATCAAAGAGAATGAATGGAGAATAAGGTTCAACTGTTCATGTTATTGGCATTTATCTTGGGGAAATTTTCTTCTATTTCTCCACTCCATCTAATATTTACTTATTCTCCATCTACCTTGACATTTAGCAAAAATAGATTCATTTAGTGAAGATAACTTGATTTGTTCTCAATTTTAATTATAAATTTACGTTACATTATCATAATCATTAAATATATATTTATAATACACATTGTTAACTGTGATTATAGATATTAAAAGACTAAATATGTAATTAATTAATAATCATAATGCATGTAAAAAATGCATTTGATTTATCCTTTTCATGCAACTTTTCCGTTATTAAAAACAATGGCCTCCTAGCACCACGAGAATAAATAATACCAGTAAACAAGCACCAGAGATTTCTATGAATCACTTACCATAGAAAAGGAAATCAAAGTAGGCATTATCTAGGAAAAAAAAATCTTGAGCATAAATAGAAAGACGAGGGCATGGTTTTGATAGGCCTTGCTCTTCCATAAGCAATGTCCTTTCAAGCTTGTCAGGAAAATGCTACCCCACAAAAGGAAATTATTTCTTCTACCCTCCAAAGCACGAAAGGAAATTATTTCTTCTACCCTCCAAAGCATCATATGGTAAAAGTACATTGATGTGCTGCTAAAGCTACAAATGGAGCAGTTTCTTTAAATGATCTCTTCCCCCAATTTTACTCGGATAGAAGACAATAGGCATCACTAATATTCACAAACAACCTCTTTAGGCATTATAAACTTGGGCCAAAAAAACCACTAGAACTGTGAGCAGAAACTGATATATGGGATGCAATCTCAAAAGCCAAGTAACTATGCTAGCAGTTCAGCTTAGCCAGTCCTTCTAGCAGAGTGCGAAGATGAGTCAGACTTCTCAGCCAAATAGTGCTCAAGCATATCTTCCTCATCATCTGCATCATGATAAAAACACAAATCATATCTGATTTCGACACAAAACCACCTTAGTATCACAATTGCATCATTGCGAAATATCCAAATAATGACATTGATCGGCAATTAGAAAGAAATAACCTTCGAAATCATCATCATTAAAGTCGACATCTTCTTCATCTTCCTCTTCAGATCCTTCAGTGACGGCAGCTGCACCTTTCTGCAGAAAAGCCCAATGTTCCTTCATATATATTTTGTAAACAAACTACTTTTTCTTTTGCTTAAGATCCCCACTACTAAACTTCTTTCTATGAACACAGTTTCTGTCACTCAAATGATACATTCCAACTCGATACCATACATCAGTTACAACCAATACAAATTGCAACAGTGAATTCAAATCATTTACAAACAAAAGTGGGTGACTGTAAACAAACTGCTGGACTCTACTGGACTCAACTCTGCAAGCTGCCTGTGTCAGCAATACATGGGAAAATCTTTCCTTTGCATGCATAGATGCATACTATAAACCAGCTAATAACTTAAATCTGTGAAATAGCTGGCTCATAAAAATTAAAAAAAAAAACCATACAAATGATTTTATCATTTAAATTAGATTCATGCAGCACGTCTAGCAGAGATTTTCTTTTCCCTGAATTTCATTAATGTCATGATAAATTATTATCACTTCTAATAGAAATGTATCCAAAAAGGAGTAAGTGAAAAGGTAGGTTATGTTGGAATATTTATGAGGAGCCACAGTTACTTGATTAGCAAGTCATTGCCAGCAAAATATTTACAAAACAAGTTTATTAGATTTGTAATATACTAATGAATATTGGTCATAGCTTGCAAAGTATAAATTTCATATATCAAAAAGTGAGGGACAGAGAACTAAAACATACCACTCTTCCAATTTCAAACCACTGTCTGCCTGTAAGCTTCCTCTCTTTAGGGGCTGTAAGTGCAGAATCCGGCATGAGCCTGAAGAGTTGTGCTAGTCCTTAGTAATGTGATAAAATGGGGGACAGCAAGAAATAATTGAAGTTGAATTTTATGTCTATAGCAGGAAATTCATCAAAAGGAAATAAGATTAGCATTTTGACTTGGATTTTATAAGCCAAAAGGTTATAACCTATTAAATGTGTATTTATATTCACCAAAAATACCAAGAAATGATCTCCAGACTCTAAGACTCCTTTTAAAATGAGAGAACACATGAAACTAAATGAAAAACCAACATTTTATCTCAATCAATAGAAGTTTCTGCCTAATGGAACTAACCATCAAGCTTCAAAATCATTTTTCAAAACCACATTGCAGCACAGGATTTGATGCCATGACAACACAAGATCATGGTAAAACAAAATCCAACGAGGGATTGGATTCCACATAGTTCAACTAACTGCTAGACCATGACTAGGTCACAATTGCAGTTACCAACTTGGCTAATATGCTTGAACTTTGAACTGATAATATTTCCCAAAAATCTATAAAGAAACTCAGAGACTCAAATCAATGGCACTTTAATGGTAGAACTTACTTGGCTCGTTCAAGTGCCAGCTCTGCTTCGAATCTTTCTCTCCATGCCAGAAATGTTTCAATAGTAACAGGTTCCCCATGAGGTACAATCACCTGTTTGGAGACACAAACAGATGCTTGAAAGTTAAAAATAAAGTCAAAGTGAACATCTAAATCAAAAAGTGAATAATACAGTCTCAAGCGCAGGAATCCTGTGGACATAGCACCAAGGAATTCATGAAAACATAAACCGTGTTACTCTTCACACTAAGTAGAACCATGCACCAAGCTAGTATAAATCGACACAAGGAAAGACATTCTTACTTCATCTTTTGCAGCCTGTTCATCTTGTATGTCATTGCTATTATTTTCTTGACCATATCTTTCAGATAACCATTCTTTAGCTGATGTCACTAATGTGTAGACCATAGCCATACCAAGATTTTCAGATGCCTGCAAAACATAGTCATTTAATCAAATAAAATTGTAACCAGGTAAAAAATATTTCTTGGATTACTTCAAATCTTCTTGTGCAAGGGAATTGAAGACTTTGAAGCACCCCTTATTCTGCTGAAGAGTTTAATAAAGCACCCAATTCATCTTACATTTTGAAATTCTCAAGCAGTTGTAAACAGTGAATTGCAATTCATAATAGCAGTTTAATGAGGAAAAGCCCATATGATTACCTCTTGCTCAAGCTTTTCCTTCAAAGCTCTTAGATCAGCTACTTGAATGCCTCGTATGCTGGTGCAGAGATGAAAAGGGAAGAGAAATCAAATAGTGGAATTCATGGTTCACCCATGTAATCCATGCAATTGCTCAAGTTTATAAGTTTGAAGAATAACCTAGAACTTCTATTTTGCAAATTAACTATTTCGCATAATTTAAGAGTTTAGCAGACACTTCTTTTTAATAGCATCTAAATGTTTGGTTCTTAGCTCCCAGGAGTATTGTGTCAAAATGATTAATAAAAGGAAACCGCTAGAGGTACAAAAAACCATTGCTGAGGCAAGGATTACAGTCTGTAGATTCTAGTCACCAGAGCAGAAGGTTAGTCTTTCACATACAGACAAGCACTAGAAGGAAATCCTGACCTTTTTACATTCAGAAGAGGAGGTTCATCGGGATACTTTTCTGTGTGTGAGAAAACCAATGCTAGCTGCACTGCAGAAAATAATTGAAGAAAAGGTCATTAAAAAATCGGCCTAGAAATAAAAAACGGGACTAGAAAACAAGTAAAAAGTTTATAAAAGTACAATATCATGTTGAGTTTAATAAGATGGTATGTGGAAAATAACCTGGTATGCTGATTGACTCATCAGCATCATCATCCTGTTGAAATGCAGAGGGGTAAATACACATAACACATAATCTCTTCACTAAAGCACAGCACATAAAGGATGGGGGAACGAGTTAAGTTACTCCTATGGATGTAGCCAACAGACAAACTGACAACAAATTCTTCATAATCACTGTGACTGAATAAGGAGTTAAAAAAAAAAAAAAAAAACTGCCCACTCACACACACAGTGAATTTGAGATATCCAAATAAAGCATCATGGATTCAAAAGGAAATTCTGGCAAAAAATACCTCTGAACATCACCGACATATATTTTGCATAAATAACAAACAAATAGCAAAATTACCAAGAATCAAGCAACTCAAGAAAATATTACTGCAACCCTATCAAGGCAATTTTATCATATATTATCATTCAGACAGCTGCAAATGGAAGTGAATACAAAATGAAAATTTCAATCTGAGCTATCCAATGAGACATGGTTCATAGACTACACAAATAACTAAATTCAGTAAAACTTGTATAAGATTCATAAAATATTTCTCACCATAATCATCAAAACAAGCAAATCAAACATAAGGCAAGACATTTACAGCCCCTATTAAACACTTTGAATTGTCATTAGTAATCCTAACCTTCAGCTCTTTGTCAATGCAAGGTTATCACCAGAGAACTAAATGATAAAAAGGGAGCTAGTGCAGCATTGATTACATCATGAGAATTCGAGAAGAATATGTACCTGTTGAACTATTGTTACTTGAAAGCAACGATTTGAAGTATTCAGTCCACTCTCACCGGAGTGAATTTCTGGCAATCACACAAGACAATGATAGACAACATATCATTAATGTTGAAGCAGACATTCACGAGCACATAATTAACAAAAGTTTCCCAGTCACAGGTGTAACATACCCTTGAAATCATCCATAAGTATTGCTTCTAATGCTTCAATTTCCATCTCCTGCTCCTGTCTATACTCTGCCCATATAGATTAAGACACACAAATACGATCAATATCATCATTCAAGTTATCCAACGTTTGCAAGCTTACCAAAACCCAATGCTTCAAGACTTCAAATGTAACCCCATAAAAAGTTGTTATTGATTACAAAAGTTGGCAACTTTACTCTTGCACGCTCACTTCACAACAGAGTCCGACAAAACTACCGAGCAAGGGAAAAAAAAAAACACAGAGATCTTAACGGGACAGAGCTCGGTCACTTAATTCAATCATTGACAAAGATTAAACTGAATTGTGACTGAACCCCACAATCAACTCCCATTACAATATATCATCAAATAAACAAAAACCCATTTGAATTCACTGAACAAACATGTGATTTCAGCTTGTGGGCATCTGAACAAACTTGTGAAACCATTCAAACTAAACAGAGATAAAAAGAACAGAATTCCAAACCCCTTTCTCTTTTTTTTACTCTAAAAAACTTACCCATGAGGATTCTAGAGAAGAAGCCGAACTAAAGCAATAAGCTTTAATGAATCTCCTCCCTCTCTCTCTCTCTCTCTCTCTCTGGAGTATTTTTGGACGAGATCAGGGTATGCAAGCTCATCAAAACCTAGAGCTTTGTTAAAAGTGGCGTTTTGACACGGGCTTGCTTTTTTTTTTTTTTTTTTGGTGCCTTCAAGATGATTTTCTTTTTTTTTTTAATATATATTACATGAACGATAAATTGCTGTATTGTCTTGGTATAATTGTACTTATTAATTATATTTTATAATTTTTATTATAAATTATAATTATATTGTTAAAGTCCAGACTATATTAAATAATGATAGTAGAAGTATTGAGAAATATTTTATTTATTTAAAAATTACTAAATTTTAAAATTAATATGTAAAGAAGACAAGTAACAATGTTAATGAATACAATTGGAATTTTCTCTCCTTCATCTCATTTTCTATTTCCTTGGTACTCTAATCTGCTATGTTTTATTCTCCTTCTCGTTATTCTAGTCGTTGCATTGTTATCGGGGCACTGACCTGCGGTGATCTTCGCTCCACTTTGACTTGAAACAGAGGGGTTATGGCTGTCAACACCTGATTTCGAACGATTGAAGACCAGGTGAAGAAGCGGGACCAGTCACTGCCAGAGGTTTTTGAGAAGCTATTATATGCCCTCAAGTCACCCCCTATGTGTAAACGGACAATTCTCGTCCGGAGGCTCACCAATTGCAAGAAAACAACCACTTTGAGACACAGGCGTCGCTCAAACGGATCGTGGAAGTGTTGCGGGCGGTGCAGGGTAAGGACTAAGGCGCAGTTGTAGAGACCCACTTCATGGGATCGACACGAGGAATCTCTCCGTCGTCTCGAATCCTGACTACGGACTCTAGCGAGAGCAGCTTGAAGGGTTCTCGAGCCACTTACTGCAGCACTACACCGGCACCAAAGCTGCCGGAAAGATCAAGCTTCAGTGGTTTGAGGGAGACAACCTGTGGGGTTAGCTTCATAAGTGCGACCGATTCTTTCGTAGGTTTGACATTGGAGAAGAATCCAAGCTGCAAACCATCGCATATGGTTCCAAGGTTGGGTTACTGCCAAACCTACAGCCTCCTCCTGGTCTGTCTTCCAGGCCGACTTGTGCGGCTGGTTAGGAGACCCTCCACTTCCAGACACAGTTGAGAAGCTATACAAGCTGAAGCAAGCAGGAACGGTAAGGGAATATCGGGAACAGTTCACAGAGTTATAATCTCCACATTTGGCGGATAATTCGTCATTGGAGGAGTCCTTTTTTGTTTCCAGTCTTCTCAGTGGATTAAGCGACGAAATTGGACCCATCGTGAAAAGCAAGAAAGCCAAGGTCATTAGAGGAAGTCTATGAGATTGCAGCACTATAAGAAGTAGTGGGGAAAAATATACATATGACCATCAATGCCAGAGGAAGCAACTGCAACTGGTTGAAGGGCACAAAGAACCAGAGGTCGATGAAGGAGGATGGTAATATTGTGCGGAGGGTAGACTGGTTAAGGGCCCATAGCCCACACTGGTGCTGGATTACCAGTTCATGGCATTATCTTTTACTCCAAAATGGGTGGACCACTGTACTTAGCGGGCAAACCCAGCTAGCAGGAGCTCAGTTGACGACAAAAGAGGGGTCAGAGAATCTAGTTAGAAAGGCAGGCCCTGGAATCCAGGTGCACTTCTTTGCCATTGTTGCTCAACCAGCCCAAACCTAGGTCCCAAAGGAATTACAGGGGGTGATTTGTGAATTCGGGGATGTGTTCGAAGATCCTCAATCATTGATGAATCACATTTTTGCCCCACTTCAGCACAAATTTGTTCTGGTATTCTTCGACGATGTACTGGTATACAACCCTGGCTTAAATCACCATGCAAATCGTTTGAGGCAGGTCCTGACCATATTGAGGCAGTTATTATTATTCATATATGATCAATCTAACAATGAATTACATTAAGATGAAATTAATCGAATTAACAAAATGTGATACGGAAAAGAAATAATGTTTTAATGCGTGAGATTCATATTTTCAAGAAAAGATTGTTTTCGCTATTCACTCATGTCTTCTAAATTATAAATTCATAATACATTAATATTATTATTATTATTAAAAACTAGAATAAATTGAAAATTTTGCAATAGAAAATGACGAAGGAAAAACTCAAAAAAGGAATGGAAAAAACAACAAAAAAAAAAAAAATCCGGTGATCCGGGACCCACTGGCCAGTGGACGTTAAAGTTGAAGCAATGAATTGCCGTGATGCCTAATCACAGCCGTTGATTGACACCCTCGAAAGCAAAGCGGTTGTGTGGGGCCGAGACTTTTAAACTGTAAGAACTGAAAATGAAGAAACCGTTTGTCTGTCAAAGCCAAACACTTTCTTGTACTACCGCCACGCATCAGTTTCATGTCGGTTTACTTTTGTGACAGGTCGGTGATTTTCGAGTCACATCCGTATCACTCTGACGTATCATTCGAATTGATAAATAAATAAATAAATACATATATATATTAATAATTTTTAATGATATAATAAAAACATTTATAATAATTAAATTATTGCATTTTAAAGATTACAAAGTTGAAGATTTATTTTTATGTATCTATGATTTTAATCGATGGTTTTGATTATGCAACAGAAAGTCTCGCTTCTTCGTGCCTAGACACCAGCCGATGACAAACTTATAATAAAAAGGTAATTGACAGCCTATAATTTATAATACTTACAAATTGAGTTGAGTAAATTTATTAAATTATATAATTGGTTATTTTATATTTTTATAAATTTTATATTCTTTTTGAAAATTAAAATTTAAAATTTTTAAATAAATATCTAAATTTTTAGCAATTGAAGTTTTTTTTCTTTTTTTTTTTTTTTTTTGGAAGAACATTAGTTGGGCTTCTTTACTTAAACACTTCTTACATCTTGCAGTCTTGAACGAGGAAGTAACGTAGGCTTTTAATTCCCATTTAGGTGTGTTTAGAGTCTTTCTATATGCGTAAGATATGTATCAAAATCTCTTTGAATGTTTGTAAAATAATTAATGTAATTTTTATTATTGAAAATATAAGTTATTTTCTAGATATGTTCCATATGTTTTTTTTTAGTATATTTATCTCCATATTATAAAAAACTGAAATGTTTTTTTTTTCCAAAAAATGTCATATAAGATATTCCACTAAACTATAACTATATATATATATATATATATATATATAAATTAATAGTTTTTTTATTGTTAATTAAACGATAATATTAATAAATTGTGTTCGATCACATTACTAAACTTGAATTCGCGATCGATTTCATCGTTATGTTCTTAATTATTTGTTCAGTTTTACTTGACTCTGGTGTACAACATCCATAGTTCCATGCAAATCTTTTGACCAAATTTGTAGCAACATTATGTCATATTCATAATATCATACTAGAGGCACATGGTGTTAATTCCCAGAAAAAAAAGGAAAAAAAAGGCAAAAAAAAAAACTATAAACTACATTACGTGAAATTTATATTAAATTAAGTTCCCCATGAAATTTCTAAGATCCTAATATCAATTTCACCCTGAAGAAGCCATGACATGTGTTCACATAGGCCTAAAGTTAGGTTTCATGCCAACTCAAAACTGCATCTATAAAACTGCATAATTGCTCACTTGTAACAAACAATAATTAAAAAAAAAAAAAAAGGAAGAAAAAGAAAACCAAACACAAGCCCAAAAAAAAGAAAGACAAAAAAAAAACTCTCAAACTCTCTTTGTTCTGTCGCGTAAATCTGAAAAGACAAAATTATAAAAAAATTAAAATTCTCTCTCTCTCGCTCTCTCTCTCTCCCGATACCATCAGGTACGTTTTTTGATCTAAACACTACTCTCAGTGTCTCTCTCTTTCTTGCTGGTTGTGCACTGCAAAAAACCAAAAAAAAAAAAGAAAAAAAAGGGGAGGGGGGAAAAAAAGAAAAACAGAAAATCATGAAGAAAAGCAGAGACATGGATGGAAGTTGAAAGCTACGAAGCCAAGGACTCACTACCCCACGATTGGTAACTCCTTGCTTTAAAGAAATAAAAAAGCAGTTTCTCAAAATAACTTGCTTTAAAGTTTAAATCAACCATAAAAAAAAGGATTAAATTAAAAACAAAACCAGCCCAGATCTCTTTTCATTACACCTTTGTGCTCTAGATCTCTGTTTCCTTCGGAAAACCCTTCAAAGACTCGTGCTTTGGTCACTGTTTTTGCTGTTTGTGCGTAAAGTTTTGATTTTTTTTTTTTTTTGGTTTAGCTTTGGTGGGGTTTTTGTGTTGCATGCAATATTGAGGTTTGTGTAAGTTTTTGAATGAGTTTTTCGTTTTTTTATTCTTTTTTATTTTGGTTTTCAGGTTTTGAAGGTTTATGCTGCTGGTGTCTCCATGAAAGCAAGGTTTATATTAATTTTTTGAAAACTGGGTTTGACTCAAAATAAGGAATTTTTATTGATTTTTTGCTTTATCTGCTTGCTTTTTTGGCTGAAAAACTGAGTTGGGGGGTTTTTGAGATGGGTAGTAGCTCTGGAGAGCCCAACAACAGCTCGAAGGCCATTGATGCTTCGGTGGGCAGTTTAGTTTGGGTCCAGCGTCGAAACGGGTCGTGGTGGCCGGGTCGGATTATGGGTATGGATGAGATTTCTGAGGGTAGTTTGGCTTCTCCGAGATTAGGCACTCCAGTTAAGCTTCTTGGCCGTGAGGATGCTAGCGTGTAAGTGCCCATTTCTCCTGGATTTTATGTTTTTTTGGCTGGTTTCTCTATTTTGGTCAGTTTGGGGTTGTTTCTTTTAGGGTTTTCAATGACTTCAACTATTATCTAGTTTCCAAAAGACTTGATTTTTGTTTGTTGTTGGTGGGTTTTCTCAAGGTTGGTATTTACATCTGTTTAGGTTTGTGCTTTTGTGGGATGTTCTTCAAGTTGCATTACTACCTGTACTGTGAAATGCCTTGTTGCCATTGACTCTCATTGAAGATCTGAGAGTTTATTATTTGCCTATTTTTGTGGTTCTGATAATTGTACGGATTGTTTCTGGAGTTGAAACCCACAAAGTTGGACGTGAGGGCTAAAAGAAACTTTCTGCGAGCAATTTTTTTCCTTTTATCTTCTTCTCTTTCTGAATTTTAATCCTGATTCATGGATGCAGTCGTTGCAATTTTGGTTGTCCCCATGATCCTTGAATTCATTTTAGTTGGTTTTCAACGATACACAGACGTATGGTATAGGTAGACGTTAGTTAACAAAGATGCTCATCTCAAAGGCCGTTATGCTTGGTGTATAGCAAATTTTGCTCACATCAATTTTCAGTTTGAGTGGCAGGACTTATAAGCACTTAACAGTCTACTTTTATGTTTAGATGGTAGATGTATACATTCTCTAAGATTTTCTTGGTCTTGAAAGGTTCTGTTCTGCTAAAGGAATATGTGTTTATGGGGGCTTGAAAACATTGACCTCGCTGCAGGCTTCAGTTCTTGTGTAATCTGCATGCATTGTTAGGCTTGCTCACATAAATTAATTATCGAAACAACATTGTTGTGTACCTCTTTCTTTTCCTTTCCTTCCTTAAGAACAATTTACAATTCTATTATTGTTATGGCTTTTGTTTTTTGTGGATAATGCATAAAATGATTTGCTACAGAATTCTGTTCTTTAGAAGCATATTAAAACAACTTCTTAAAGTGCTTGTTTTATTTTAATTTTGTTACTCTCTCTCTGTTATTTTTTGGGCTCAGGGATTGGTATAATCTTGAAAAGTCTAAAAGGGTGAAGGCATTTCGATGTGGAGAGTATGATGAATGTATTGAAAAGGCAAGGGCTGCTGCAGCAAATGGTAATAAGAAAGCAGTCAAGTATGCTCGGAGGGAAGATGCTATTCTCCATGCCCTTGAGATTGAGAATACTCGCCTAGGCAAGGATCATTTGGTCTCAAGAACCAATAATTCAAGTGGTGAGAAAAGTGTTTTGGCCAAAGAATCAGCTAGCATGTCTCTTTCTGCCAAGGAAGATGAGGATATCACTGCTGAAAGGACTGATTCGGATGGTTCTGATTCAGATTCAGATCCCAGTTCGGACATAGGTTCAGACTCAGACTCAGGTTCAGCACCAGAACTATCTCAATCTGGCATATCTTTTGAAGAGCCAAATCATGCAGGAGTGACTAAGGCACAATCTGTGCCAGCTAAGAGAAGAAAAACCCCAAATGATTCTGAGGATGATGGAACAGAAGGAACTAAGCGTATGAGAGGACTTGAGGACCTTGGAATTGGTGTGGGAGATTCAAACACAGGGAATTGCATGTCTAATGGCACTACTATAAATGGAAGCAAGGCCTTTAACTCATCAATGAAAAGGAAATGCTCACAATCGGCAAATGTTCATGAGTTTTTGAAAAGAAAAAATCGTCGGCGACCACTGACAAAAGTTTTGGAGAGTACAGCTATGGTTTCAATTCCAGTTATTTGCGATCAACTTCCTAGCTCTTGTGGATCATCTCTTCAGGGTTTATCTGACAGCAAGATTTCTGGAGTAGATTCTAATGATTCTAGGAAAAGCTTTTGTGCAGTAATCAATAATAACTCAGACAGCACTGGTGTGTCATGTGAGAATCCTTCTGAACCTCCGTGTGATACTTCTCCAACTAATTCCAAGGTGAGGAAAGAAAATGACATTTCGAGTGTATCAGGCTTATTGGAGAATGATTCAACAGACAAGCTATTTGATGTGCCATTTGTTGGGGAAGAAAAACAGGCTACAGGTATGGCTGATTGGGAAATTCAAACACACTGCAGTGCCCGTGTGTTTTCCTTTCATTCTACCTCTTTGTTCTGCTCAAGTTGGTTGATAATATAAAACATTAGGGATAATAATAAAGCCACTGTATGTCTGTCACCTCCACTCCATAATTATTACCTTCCCTGTGTTTCTTTCTTTGTATTTTTCTATTTCTGCATTTATGTTTATTTCTTTATTTCATGCCTCAATGAGCTTTTTTTCTGATGTTTGCCTGCATGTCATAAGCCTAGTATTTTCCATGTGTTGTAAATTTAATAATTCTTTTGTCTTCATTACCATATGCTACCTCTTTTTTCTTGTACGATTAGCCTTTCTTTACCTCTATTTTGTTGGGAAAGTACCGTGTTACCTAATTTTGAGTGCATTTGCTGCTATAATGGTCCAAACAAATATTGCCCAGCATTTAGCAAGCAGTAATGCCAGCTCTATTTCATGTTTATATGCTGCATGAGGGTGCATTTTTTACTTAGAAGTGGGTGTGATCATGCTTAAAATGCGGTGCACTTCACGTTGAATAAGTACTAGGACTTCCTTTTTGTTCATTCATCTGCATGTCCGCTATTGATAGTTGATGTATGCATGCAAATTCTTCTGGTTTTTGTACCTCTATGTTTATGCTTACATGTCTCTTTATCTTGCATTTTATGATGTCTAAGTACACATGCAACTGACCAGCCTCTCTTTAAGTTTTCAACTTGCCACCCTCTCCCATTCTCTTTGCAATAAGAGTGTTTTGTTTGATTAGCCTTTCTGTGCCTCTTATTTTACTTGTAGGACTTTAATGACTAACAGCATGGAAAATTTTGCCATGTGCTGATCTTTTATATCATTCTTCAGGTTTTTCTCCCGTGCTCGTTGCATCTTCATCTTTAAGATATCAACGAGGTGGATTGAGGAGGCAATGTAGTCAAAGTCAAGCAGAGGCTGTGACTTTGAAAAATGAGGGACTTAATGAATCTGCTACTAGTTCACCATCAGATCATGTTAATAATATCAGCCAGAGTGTAGAGAAAGGTACTTCAAAGTGGCAGTTAAAAGGAAAGAGGAATTCAAGACATGTAAATAAGAATAGAAAACGATACCTGAGAAACTACATGGACATGGATGATGAATCCAATCCTTATTTGGCAGGTATGGGGCGAAGGGATGGATTCCTTCAGGGTTCATCGAGACCTTGTACCGAAGACCATTTAGATGGGAATGAAGAATGGGGCAAGCCCTTTTCTTATGGTGACCCTCATATTGGAGGGCCACTGGGGGAATTGTCTTTGCCTCCTCAAAGGTCCCTGCCTTACCGGCAGTCACGCTTTATGCACAATTCCAAATATCAGACAGCAGATTTCCCTGGCAGAAGTCTCCGAACTGCTTCAAGACTTTATGAAGTGAAGCTTGATGTTAAAGCCACCTACCGGCCACAACATGTTCCCTTGGTCTCCCTCATGAGCAAATTGAATGGTAAAGCCATTGTTGGTCATCCTTTAACCATTGAGCTTTTGGAGGATGGCTATTGTAATGATATTATCGGTAGTAGTGAATCTGATGCAACTAAAGTAACCATTCTGGAAGCTGCTGAGCATAGTAATGCTGTTCATCATTCAAAAGCAGGAAGAGTTTCAACCAAGCATATCACAATGCAACCACGGTTCTCACCGAGCAAATCACCCAAATTGAAGAAATCTGGGCTTTTGTCCAAAAAGACACGGAAACTTTCTTCATTGACTGGTAATAAAGAGGAATACAGGAAACCAGTGGGGGAGAAGCTCAAGGGTCCTGTTATAGCTTGTATTCCACTCAAACTAGTGTTCAGTAGGTTAAATGAGGGAGTGAATGGCTCAGCACGACAAATGCAGCGTGCCCTAACATAAGGCAACTTATGAAACAACATTGTTGCGCAATGTTGCAGAATGCGGATCCTATCAATGAGTTTGGTTAGTTGGCCTTGCGGATGTGTTTATTCTGCAAGGAAGCCTGGTTTTCTGCTTAATTAAATTGCGCTCAACGTGGACTCTGATCTTGTATTCCTCTGTACAATCCCCCGTTTTGTCATAAAAGTGACCGAGAAGGAATTCTAACAGAGGCTGCTGTGGGATCTTGTATATATGCAACATTAGCTGAGGTGTAAAGATGGTGATCTAGTATTAGGTAACTTTTGCGGCCTGATATTGGGTTTTAGTTTTTATGAATACAGGCAGGTTTAGAGGGCTGATGACTTAGTTTTCCAGCAAGTGTTTGGGAATATGGTTGGATGTTTGGTGACTCATTTCAAGCCAGAATTTTTCAATTTTTTGATATGCTTGAAAATCTGAGTTCCATGTCAATGTTCCTATTGCAGCTTATGTAGGATCCTCCAAACACCTAGTCTGCATCTTGCTTCCTTCATTGCTATGGTTTGCAGATTGTTTTTTAACTAGATTCGACAGAGTGAGGGCCTTTTACACGTATGTGTATGTTTGTGCGCTATATATATATATATATATATATATATATATATATCCTCAAGATGGTTAATAATAAACTTGATTAATATATCTTATCACCGTATGTGCACTCAATAAATCTGATATGTGATTGTGAATGTGGTGATTGCATTTTGACATGAATGGTTTGAGATGTAGATGGTTGCTTATATTTAAGAATAATCAAGATATTACCCTAAACATAAAGTCAAACGCCGTGGTGTTAAGGGACTTGTGTGCTGAGTGTGTGTGTGTTTTTTTTTTTAAAGGGTTCTTTCTTGTTTGAATGGAAATAATATTTTTGGACTCGGGTTTGTTTATTTCCATGAAAATATATCGTCTAAAAATGTTTTCACTATTTTCTGTGACAATCATATGCAGCCAACCGAAGATTGTTGCTTATTTTACGGAACAAATTTTAATAATTTTCAAAAAATGACTCCAATTTTTGACAAAACCACCCTTGATTAGAATCACACATCGGATGAGAGGACTATATTAGGTTTTTTTAATGTTTCCTCTAGGAAATATAAGTCAATGTGCGATCAAAGGCAAACACACGTTGAAGCAAGATAATTTTTCTCCACCGTTTACAGTGTTTCTCTTCTTTTATTAGTGTTAGCATAAATTAGAATTCCATATATCTTCATAAAATATGTCTAAGAGTGTAAACCATAATGATAAAGTTTTAAATTTATTAATATTAAAATTAATTATAAATAAAAAAATAGATGATTTTAATTATTATTTATAGATAAAATAATTAATAATTTTTCTTAATGGTAGGCACATTGAAATTGATGTTTAGATTCTACACTAAATATTAAAGTGGCTCGAGATGATAAAAATGATCACCCCAAATAAATAAATTAAAAAAAAAAAACCCATTCTTCAGCATTTAATTAAGTGGTTCCAAATATATATATTTTTTAAAAAATCCATTAAGGGCATCTTGGTCATACCGCAAAACTAACCAAAGAAAATTAGGGTTTTAGTATAAATTTCTCATAAATTGCCCCCTCTTCTCTCTCATAGCTCCAAAACCATCAGTTCTCTCCCAGGTCACTCTCTCTCTATGTCTCTCCATCTCTCTCCATCTCTCTCCATCTCTCGGTATTTGGTTTAATTGATTGGCTGATTTAATTTTTGGGTTGTTGGGATCCTATGTGTTGGGGGTGCAGGAAAAGAAAAGGAAGGATGTCGACGGTGCCGGAGCAGCTGGTGTGGGAGATTGTGAAGAGGAACAACTGTTTTTTAGTGAAGCAGTTTGGCCGTGGAAGCGCCAGCCTTCGCTTCAGCAAAGAGCCCAATAATCTCTTCAATCTCAACTCCTACAAGCATTCTGGTACGTTCCAACCTCTCTCTCCCAATCGTCATGTCATTTACTGAGTTCTATATACGACATGTTCTATGCTTTTATCGGCTGTATATCATGTTTGTGTCCGTTTCCCTGTTTTGGGTCTCTGTTTGATACGAATTTGGGACATGGGTTTGTGTCAAGATTGGATCTTTTGCTTGTTTTTTGGTGATTATGAAATGGGATCGTGCATTTCAACAATGGAATTATTCTTTGCGGTTGGTGAAAAATTTTGATTTTTTAGCAGGATGTGATAATTTTGTGTCTACTGGTTTCTGCATATGACATGTTTATATGAAGTTTGTGTTCATTTCCCTGTTTTGAGTCTCTATTTGATTGAAAATCTGGACTTGGGTTTGCATGGATTGTAACAAGATCAGATCTTTTGCTTGTGTTTTTGGTTATTATGAAATTTGGGTCTCTAATGGATTCAAATTTGGGACATGGGTTTGCATTAAGGTTGGAGCTTTTACTTGTTTATCTTTTGTGATTATGAAATGTGGTCATAGATTTTGATTTTATAATCTTTTGGGGTTACTAAAAATTTTTGAACTTTTAGTAGAATGTGTTAATTGTGTATTCTTTGGCTGGTGTTTGATCTCTGTTAAGTTTTATAATGGAAATTGAGAAAGTGAAAGTTTGATTTGATGTTGTGATGTGGGGTCAAATAGGGTTGGCAAACAAGAAAACTGTCACCATTCAGCCCGGAGGTAAAGACCTGTCGGTGGTTCTCGCTACAACTAAGACCAAGAAGCAGAACAAGCCTGCTGCCTTGCTTCACAGGTCTGTCATGAACAAGGAGTTCCGTCGGATGGCAAAAGCTGTGGAGAACCAGGTACAGTCTTTCTCAATCTGATTTTATTTCTTAAACTGTTGTCTTAGTTTCCTTTAGGTTCTTTTAGGCTGGTTAAAATGGTAGGCAGCTGATTAAATGTGATGGCTGTTTTTTTTTTTTTTTT